>VBSM01002937.1:14723818-14757123 GCA_008086735.1 Cheirogaleus medius | reverse complement strand
AATCATCTGTGCCATTCTAAGCCCAGATATTTTCTTCTTGTTTTTTTTTAAATGTAAAGATGAATAAAGAAACGATGTTCTGCTCCATTTGCTGAATGTGGATGAACTAATATGTACATTTCCCGAAGGATTTTTGTTAAAACCAGACACTAGCCTTTTTGTCTTTTATTCCAAACTGCAAGCTACATCTGCCCCTGCAGGCTGGAGGGGAGGTTAAGAGGTGCTGGCATGATAAAGTAAACCTGCCATAAGTTACCTGTCTTATTCCTTCAGGTTTTCACCTGGCCTGCCACTGTCCTGAGGAGGCATTATTCTTAACTGCTCTCCAAAGTGGGTTGCAAAATGCTCCTGGACCTTGTTCCTTCATGTTAAAGTCCCATCCTAAATGGAGTTGGCAGCTGTTTGTACCCAGTGTTCATGCACCTCTACAGTTCCCTTCCTGATTGAATTCCTGCACAATCCCCCAGGACAGGGATAGTGGCAAACTGATGCTGACCAGATTGCTAGCCCCTGGTGTTCCGAGCAAGATGTTTACCCTGAAAACAGGTCTGTTTTTAAAAAGGAAAACGTGCTGATGGGAGACCAGTGCTGACAGTCTAACCCTGAGTGTGCGTGTTTCTTTCTCTCTCTCTCTTTTTCTCTCTTGCTTCCTCTCTCTTCACCGCTTCTTCTCCCCACCCCCCACTCCATCTCCAGAAATTAGACAAATTCTATTTTTTTTTTTTTTTGAGACCAGGTCTCACTCTGTCGCCCAAGCTGGAGTGCAGTGGCATCATCATAGCTCACTGCAACCTCAAATTCCTGGGCTCAGCCTCCTCCTGCCTCAGCCTCCTGAGTAGATGGAACTACAGATGCACACCACCATACCCAGCTAATTTTTTCTGTATTTTGCAGACACACGGGTCTCACTATGTTGCCCAAGCTGGTCTTGAACTCCTGGCCTTAAGCAATCCTCCCACCTTGGCCTTCCAAAGAACTGGGATTACAGGCATGAGTCACCCCACCTGGTCAACAAATTCTATTTTAATTTAAAGATCCACAGTGCCCTTTAACAAAGAGGCTACCAGTTCAATTTGGGGTTAGTTGGTGATAACTATAGGTATATCTCACTTTATTGCACATCAATTTATTCAGCTTTGCAGATATTGCAGTTTTACAAATTGAAGGTTGGTGGCAACCTCGGTCTAGCAAGTCTTTTAGCACCATTTTCAACATCATGTGCTCACTTTGATCTTTGTGTTATTTTGGTAATTTTCACAGTATTTTAAACTTTTTCATTATTAATGTATCTGTTTTGGTGATCTTTTTTTATTTTGATAGATTTAGGGGATACAAGCGTTTTTTGTTACATGGATAAATTGTATAGTAGTGAAGTCAGGGCTTTTAGTGTGCCCATCATCTGAACAGTGTACATTGTACCCAACAGACAATTTCTGATGACTCGCCTTCCTTTCAGTGCCCATATGAACACTTTGTATGACTATCTATACCTATTGTTTAGCTCCCACAAGTGAGAACATGCGGTATTTATTTTTCCATTCCTGAGATACTTCACTAAGGATAATGGTCTCCAGTTCCATCCAAGTTGCTGCAAATGAGATTATTTTATTCCTTTTTATGGCAGAGTAGTACTCCATGGTGTATATATGCTACATTTTCTTTATCCACTCATCAGTTGATGGGCACTTAGGCTGACTCTACATCTTTGCAATTATGAATTGTGCTGCGATAAACATAGAAGTGCAAGTGTCTTTTTAATATCATGACTTCTTTTCCTTTGGGTAGATACCCAGTAGGGGGTTTGCTGGATCAAATGGTCTACTTTTAATTCTTTGAGGAATCTCCATACTGTTTTCCGTAGAGGTTGTACTAATTTACATTCCCACCAAAAGCATATAAGCATTCCCTTTTCACTGCTTCCACGCCAGCTTCTGTTGTTTTAACAGTGGCCTTACTGACAGGGTAAGGTTGTGTCTCATTGTAGTTTTAATTTGCATTTCCCTGATGACAGTGATATTGAGCATTTTTGTATATGTTTCTTGGCCATTTATCTATATTCTTTTGAAAAAAATCTGTTCACATCTTTTGCCCACTTTTTAATGGGGTGATTTGTTTTTTTCCTACTGACGTCCTTGAGTTCCTTGTAGATTCTGGGTATTAGTCCCTTGTCAGATGTATAGTTTGCAAATATTTTCTCCTATTCTGTAGGTTGTTTGTTGACTCTGTTGACTATTTCCTTTGCTGTGCAGAAATTTTTTAGTTTAATTAAGTCCCATTTATTTATTTTTGTTGCTGCTATATTTGCTTTTGGTGTCTTAGTCATAAATTCTTTGCCTGTGCCAATTTCAGAAGTTTTTCCGATGTTTTCTTTGAGAATTTTTATGGTTTCGGGTCTTACATTTAAGGTGATTTTTGATGTTATTATTGTGATTGTTCTGGGGACCACAAATCATGCCTATATAATACTGTAAACTTAATTGGTAAATGTCATGTGTGTTCTGATTGCCTCCCTGACCAGCCATTTCCCTGTCTCTCTCCCTCTTCTTGGGTATCCCTCTTCCTTGAGACATGACAATATCAAAATTAGGCCAGTTAATAAACCTACAATGGCTTTAAGTGAAAGAAAAACTTATACACCTCTCATTTTACATCAAAAGCTAGAAATGATTAAGCTTAGTGAGGAAGGCATGATTAAAGCTGAGACAGGCCAAAATCTAAGCTTCCTGCGCCAGTCAGCCAAGTTGTGAATGCAAAAAAAAAAAAAGAGTTCTTGAAGGAAATTAAAGCCAGTGAACTATTCCAGTGAACACACTAGTGATAAGAAAGCGAATGAGTCTTATTGCTGATATGGAGAAAGTTTGAGTGGTCTGGATAGAAGATCAAACCAGCCACAATATTCCCTTAAGCCAAAGCAAGGCCCTAACTCTCTTCAATTCTATGAAGGCTGAGAGAGGTAAGGAAGCTGCTGAAGAAAAGTTGGAAGCTAGTAGAGGTTGGTTTATGAGGCTTAAGTAAAGGAGCCATCATCATAACATCAAAGTGCAAGGTGAAGCAGCGAGTGCTGATAGAGAAGCTGCAGCAAGTTATCCAGAAGATCTAACTAAGATCATTGATGAAGGTGCTACACTAAATAACAGATATATTTCCAATGGAGATGAAACAGCCTTCTATTGGAAGAAGATCCCATCTAGGACTTTCATAGCTAGAAAGGAGAAGGCAACACCTGGTTTCAGAGCTTCCAAGGACACACAGACTCTCTTGTTGGGGGCTAATGCAGCTGGTGACTTCAAATTGAAGTCAGTGCTCATTGACTATTCTGAAAACGCTAGGGCCCTTAATAATTATACTATTACTAAATCTATTCTGCCTGTGCTCTATCAATGGAACAACAGAGCCTCGATGACCATGCATCTGTTTACAGCATGGTTTTACTCAATGTGTTAAGCCCACTTTTGAGAACTCCTGCTCAGGGAAAAAAAAAAAAAAGATTCCTTTCAAAATATTACTGGTCATTGACAATGCACCTGGTCACCCAAAAGCTCTGATGGAGATGTACAAGGAGATGAATGTTGTTTTCATGCCTGCTAACACAGTATCCATTCTGCAGTCTGTGGATCAAGGAGTATTTCCAACATTGGGTCTTTTTTTTTTTTAAGAAATACATTTAGTAAGGCTATAGTTGCCATAGACCATGACTCCACTGATGGATTTGGGCAAAGTAAATTGAAAATCTTCTGGAAAGGGTTCACCATTCTAGATGCCATTAAGAACATTCATGTTTCATGAGAGGAGGTTAAACTAACATTAACAGGAGTTTGGAAGAAGTTGATTCCAACCCTTATGGATGCCTTTGAGGGGTTCAAGACTTCAGTGGAGGAAGTAACTGGAGATGTGGTAGAAATAGCAGGAGAACTAGAATTAGAAATGGAACCCAAAGATGTAACTGAATTGCTGAAACTTCTTGGTAAAACTTGAACCAATGCAGAGTTGCTTCTTATGGATGAGCAAAAAAAGTGGTTTCTTGAGATAGAATCTACTTTCTGGTGAAGATGCTATGAATATTTTTGAAATGACAACAAAGGATTTAAAATATTACATAAACTTAGTTGATATAGCAGCAGCAGGGTTTGGGAGGACTGACTGCAATTTTGCAACATGCTCTGTTGTAGGTAAAATGCTATCCAACAACATTGCATGCTAAAGGATAATATTTTATGAAAAACAAGATTCCATCAGTGCAGCAAACTTCATTGTTGTTTTAAGAAATTGCCACAGCCACCCCAAATTTCAGAAACTACTACCCTGATCAGTCGGCAGCCAACAACATCGAGGCAAGATCTCCACCAGCAAAAGTATTATGAGTTGGTGAAGGTTCCAGCGATTGTTAGCATTTTTTAGCATTAGAGTATTTTTAAATTAAGGTATAGACATTGTCTTTTTTAGATATAATGCTATTGCACGCTTGAGAGACTATAGCATAGTGTAACCATAACTTTTATATGTACTGGGAACCAAAAAATTCCCGTGACTTGCTTAATTGTGATATTCATTTTATTGCAGTGGTCTGGAACTAAACCCACAATATTGCCAAGGTGTGCCTGTATAACTGTTTAACAATTATTTCAACCTTAAACAAATCTTGTTTGTGGTAAGTTTAGCTGGTTAGAGCATGGTGACTTGAGGCCAAGGTCATGAATTTGATCCCTGTCTAGACCAGATGTCTTCTTTCTTTAATATAACCACAGTATTCCATTAAAATTAATCAACTGTCTTAACCATGTGTGCCTCTAGTTACTATGTTATCAGAATAGGAACTGTCAAGGTTCTGAAGTCATTATGAAAACTAAGGGGGAAATGACAAAGTAAATGAATGCTGATTGTCAGTGGTATAATCTTCATGTACTAAAAACAACATTTTTACAAATCGAAAAAAAAAATTAAACCCATTTTTGTTGCCACACAGGAGCTTCTTTCATCATTACCAGAATTTGAACCAATTTTTACTTTATGGTGTTGAGAACTTATGATATGGAGAAACAAAAAGTGATCTCATTCTTCCTTCTCAATACCTGGTTTCAGGTGTGTTGCTGGAAGGGAGGTCTAAGGCAAGAGAAAAGTGTTTCATCTAATGGGTACAGATAGAACACAAGAGCTAGCTGTAAATGTGGCTTTAATCTCCATTTCATGCCTTCTCAGGTACAGTTATATAGGTGAAGAGAACATCTAGGGGAATAGACTAAAAAAAAGCTCAACTCCCAAACCTGGATTGTGGAAGAAAGACTTTCAGTTATGTCTGTATTTCGGGCTTTTAGCTGCACATCACCCTAAATCTACTATCCCTGATGGTTAAAAAAAATAATAAAAGCCCTGCAATGTAAAGCTTCTGAAAGCTGGCCGACCTTGTAACCTACTTTGTTAGAAGTCTTTACCCATAACTATTAGACAAAATTAATTTCTGCCTTTCTAAATTGTTCATCTTACAAAGGACAACTCCCCTGCTGATCCCGCAGGTCGTCTTTCCGCAGGCTGGAAGCCGTTGTGCTCTAAGCTGTGGTCAAGGTTCGTGGCTCAGGGACTCCATCAGCCTGCTTTTCAGCTCCCTGTTGCCTTTCATGATGAATTCCTCATCGTCTCCAGCCACTATGTCGGATTCTCTTCATGACTCGAAGAAATCTTTGGGCTCTCAGCACACACCCATTGGCCTATCTTTATCACCCAGGATGTGTCGGTCCTAAATCAGTGATTCCCCACGACTTCCCCACAGTAATGACTATAAGACATCAGTGCTTTAAATCAAGCATAAAATGATGGTTTTACTATTCTAGAAATTGGAGATTTCTATAGAAAGGGTATTTTTTTTAAGCTAAATACATCTTTACCTGTGACTGGACCCATGCTTGATCATACGTCATTTTATTTGGTATTCCTTCTTATTAGAAGCTGGTTGCATGTTTGATCTCTTCAGTACCAAAGCTTGGAAGCATTTCTTTTTCTCGTCTGGTTTTGTGTGTGCGTGCGTGTGTGCACGTGTGTGTCTTTGTGTTGGCATACATGTATATATAGCATCCTGTTTTATCTGGGATTATCATTCTCAGTTATTTCTCTTCTGTCTCCCTCTTTTGTCTCTGCCACTCAAACCAATTTCAGCCATCTACCCACTCTCATTTGGGATAATAGCCTCTCTTTTTGCCATCGTCTTGTCATGTTTGATTCAGCTGCACAAGGACTTTAAATTAGCCAAAGCGTTTGCGTGCTGGGTTCACTCCTCTGCCACGACTCACTGTGGAGCCACCGCTCCACTTGATGCTGATATTGATGATTGCTCAGAAAAAAATAAGAAATGGCTGGTGGCCGTCTTAAAACTCATTTATGCCAAGCCCCTTTTATGTAGGGAGATGGAAGAAGAGAGAGATCACCTGTTTTCCTGCTGCCTTCCTGGTCATCCTGATGTGCTGTGCCAGCCCCCAACTGGGAGATGACAGTCTTGCTAGGCCTGTGATTGTAGAAATAAAAACAGGAAAAAAGCAAAATAAAATAATAAAAGATGTGCAGTTAAATTCAATGACTTATTGCTGACGGGGTTGAACTCACTGGTGAGAGAACAACCTCATTTTCTTGTTTCATTGTATTCTTCCTGTCCTGAAGTTTACTTTGGGGAGATTCACTAACAGACTGATTCTTGCCATGTGCAACTTGCAGATATAAAAGGAAACGAGAGGACAAGATAGTTTTTTTGTTTGTTTGTTTGTTTCCAAAACTTTACTGTTAATACCTCTGAGTTGGGTCTTTATAGCATCCAAAACCTACTTTTGTTATTTTCGTTAGGTTTGAAAAGCAGTTTAATAATTAAAAAATATATTTCTAATTTATCCTTCCTGATTTTTATTAAAATAGCAGCATTTGCTGCTTTCCTCACCTAGTATAAGCGGGACCTGGAGCTCCTTAAATATTTCACTTGTTTGAAAGGTAAATACATAATGAAGCATGTACTTTTCTCTAAACTCTGCTTTAATGTGACAATGTGACTCTATTGAGCTAGGTCCGCGTGATTCTAGAATAATAGGATAAAATGTAGGAGCTTCAATAAATCAAGCAGTGTTGTTTGCAAGACATTAAAAAATCGCTTTAGCTAAGTTCCCTCATTAAATATTGTAATATAAATATTACAGCCTTATACCTTATATTTCGTTGAGCCTTGCTCTCTGCTGTTTCACTTGACTCCTGTTACTGGTAGCTTGTAATTCTTTTAAGAGACTGGAAGTTGTCACACACTTCATCTTGCCACTTTTTTTTCCATTGTCAAGTTAAACAGAGCTTTAGGCATCTCCTGTCTTTTCCCACCGGGTGGAATGTGCCTCCCTTCCTAGCTGATCCCAACCCTCCCTGCTTATCTAAGATTCAGCACTATCATTCAGTCTCTCCATTTACATGCTGAATTCCTCTAATTCCAAAGACAAAGAGAAGAAAACGAAAAAAGAAAAAAAAAACTTCCCCTATACTTTGGTTACTGCTCAGACAGCTGCCTTCGTTTGCTGCTGTCATTCCTTCACTATCAATCTTATCATAAAAATGTTTCCTGCACCTGATCTCCACGTAGTCATCACAGAATACTCCTTAACCCCTTGTGATCTGGTGCCTGCCTCTCTACCGTACTTCAGGTCCCCAGTGACCTTCCAGTCTCCAAAACCATTGATCTTTCCCCAGTGCTCTCTGCTGTACTTAATGGCCCTTTCCTTACTGACACTTTCTTGTTCCCTGGCTTTCATGCCTCTGTACATGCCTCACTTCCTCCCTATTTCTTAGAAAACATTTTGTTTCCTAATTGCTAGCATCTGTTGTCGTCATTCTTCCATGAGCAAGGCTTCAGAGCTTATGTCTCTGCCTATAATACCCAACTGTACATTTCAGTCTTGACCTCCCTGCTCATTTCCAATCACACTTCAAAATGCTGGTCAAAGCCACCTGGATATGCTGCCTGAAGCTCGACATACCCATTTTTCAAACCATTTTTCTTATCTTCCTTCCCAAGTTAACACCTCCTCGCTATGATTTTGTTACTCCAACATTCATCCACTCTAAAAAAGAAATCTCCAAGTCATCTTTGACTTTACCTCTTTCTCCTTCTGTTTTACAGCTTGCGAGATTTGTGAACTGTGCAATATTTTACTTCATCCTCACTGCAGGATTCATTCATTGGCCAGTGCTGTCCCAATGTTTATTCTGCAAATGAGGAGTAGGAAACCCATGGTCCCACCTAAGTTTTGATGTTCAATACACTCTGACCCTCACTGCACAGGAAATAACTCCAAAGCATGACAGTTGGGGCCCTCCCCAAGCCAGCCTCAACCCATGTGCTATCTATATTGTTTTATTGCCACTTGCTTGTTTTATAGAGCATTGCATGGGTAGCACAATGCTGGCAGGTTTTCTCTGGAAAGTCTCTGAAGAACACTTTTTAGATGAACAATGATATACAGTAGCCTGAGGGCAGCTATACTGAGAGAAATTTGGTAATTGGATTAACCACCTTGATTTAGACAGATGATCTTTCTGTCCCTTAAATTTAGCCTTAAGCAGTGTCTACTGGCTGCTCCTTTAAAAGAAGAGTAAAAAAAGAACAACAAATGAGGGTACTAATTGGCTAATTTTGTGTGTCAAATTTGTCACAGAAACAATGAGTCCAGATTTTGAAAAATGATCAAAATACCTACAAGCAGTAAAGCATCAACATCCCATAAAGCCTGCAAATCTACAAACAGATACCTTGTAATTATTATTAGAACAGATAGACCACCTAGGAATTGTAGCTAAGGCTAGTAATAATACACACAGCCTTGGAACCAGATATCAAATACTATACATCTTAGAATTGAATTCTTATGACTAAATGGATTTCCTTACCTTATACGTTATATCTAAATTACACATTTTCAAAATACTGTGTGGTACAATGATTCTTTTATAATATTTGAAGTGTAACATTTGGTGTGAGTTTTTTTGCAATATGCAAATATGCAATTTTCCCTAAGGTCAATCCACAGGTAAATTTTTTGAGCGCTTGTAATGTACAAGGCATCACAAGAGATAAGCGAAGAGATTTGGGCTAATCAATTCTAGGCCTTTAGAGCAAATTAGTGAAGAATCGTGAACACACTGACTCTGCCCGAACTGTGAGTGTTAGTGTAGCTATTGCCTTTCAGATGTTCAGGACTACTGTTATTCCCCATGTTGGTGGATGTTCTGCAGGGGAAGAAACAGAAAAATTAAATTAAAAAGTATGATGGCAGTGGAGGAATTTGAAAAACAGTATAATGAAATAAGGTAGCCTCCTTGTCTTTCCCCAAACTTTGGTATTTTGGGGTGCCCCATCAGATGGGCCAGTTGACTCTATTGGCTAATATGGCCATTTTGCCAAATTAGCTTGCAAGCTTTCATTTCCAGAGTTGTCCAATAGAAGATGCTCCTCAGGCAGTAGCTGTTTATATAAAGGATTATACAACATGACCCTGAAGCAGGATGACATTTCAGGAGGTAACCTGTGTCTCTCTCTCCTGGATTAGGAGAATAATGCCAGTGTTCTCCACTGACAGGAGAAACCCAGCCAAAACTAATAGTCAAAAGGAACTTTCTGTTCAGCTTAGCAGCTTCGGTCAATGTTGAGCAAGGAATTCCCTGAAATGTATATTATAATTGTTCTTTTGTCCATGTAATGTTTTACTTTTCACTAAAACAACTGCTGTTCCTGAGTAGAGATGGTGGTGGCCTTAAAAATAAGGGGGTAGAGTAAAGGGGAAAAAAGGTCAATCAAATAATATGAAATTTGGCATAATGATACCAGATAAGCAATTGTGTGGTGCTTGCTTATAAAGACGAACGCGCCATCTTGTATTGCATTAGCATATTGCCATTTGTACAGCGTGAGAGCGCCCACAGGGAATGGTGGGCACCCCGAAGTCTCTGTGTAGCAAAATAAAGTATGAAAAACCATTTGCAGACACGGCTCTTGGCTGTCCACCCAGGCGAAATATAGAAGCATTTTGGGCAAAAAAAGAACAATGGATATTAGTCTTCTGTTTAAAAATATATATTTTTTCCACAGGTAAGTGCCCAGTGAATTGCAAACATCTTTCTCATTATTCTTGGGCCTCATTTCTACCCCGTCTCTGACCAGGCCTGCATTTAAAGACCAAAGAAGGCCTTAGGAATAATGAGTCCTGGTTTTTCTCACTTCATTGCCTGGAAAAATTATTTGTAGATGATCAGGAATTGACTATATCCAAATACATATCATGTTGTACTGGGTGAGAATTATCTAAATTTGTTATCTAATAGTTTAGCTTAAGTAATATCAAATTTATTCACTATTTATATTTATTCACTATTTAATATTTGATAATCTCTCTCTCCTCCCTTCCACCCTCCCTCTTTCTCTCCCTTTTTCTTCTTTTTGTCTCTCTCTCTCCTCCCCCTGTTGAATGCCAGGCAGAATAACTCTTGTTTTCCCCAGAGCTTTGTCTCCTCAGGGTTCATTTGCTAAGAGTTGAGTTTAGATGAGATAATTTTAGTTCTTTGTGTGAAGCTATTTTTAAATGTAATTTTTGCTAATAATGCAATTAGTCGTGTTTTTTTGCATAATTTGCAATAAGGTGTTGAAGTTTTAAAAAGCTTCATTTTATTTTAATTAACAACTGATCGTAATAATAACGAAGCAACTGCTAAAATCACCAGCTTTAACTCTTAAATTAAAAAAAATGCACCAGACACGTAACTCCTCCCCATCCTTCCTCTCCCCGCCTTTGAAATATTTAATAAGAATGCCATGTATAAAATCACCCTGTTGGAGAGAACAGGAGCTACATTCCAACATAGATCGCAGTGGAAAATCATTCAAAATTGCACGATGCGTTCCCTCCTCCAACGGCCCCCCCTTTCCCCTTCTTCTTCCTCTCCTCCCCCCACTCTTTTCCAATTGTCTGTCTCATAGTTCAGTTGTAGGAGGTGAGAACGTGCACAGGGTTGGGGGATATTATGACATTTCAGTTTGCCGTTCCTAACAATTCCTTTGCACATTCCATTAGCACATTATTTATAGCTTCATAAAAGAGTCCTTTTTTCCCCCCTTCTAACAATATCCTTGTATCTCTTGATGAGAACGCTATCCAAGGATTGAACTGTTATTTTAAAAAAATCTATTTCATGAGTTGACTCCTCATTGGCACACTCCGTTCAGCCTCCCTCCTGTCGCACTTAAAAGTCTGCCCACAAATCCTCTCAAGAGATGTGGCTCAAATCTAGCAGTTGAAAAAAAAAAGTCAGAGAGGCTTGGAGCCGAGATCCTACATCTTACAACCTGCAGTTTGCGAGGCTGCCGAGAGCCCTGAACTCCAGATGCTTGTATAAACACGACTTCCTAGAAGTCATTACCTCATAACTCCTCCTAAGCTTACACCTGACAAGCCTCTCCAACCGAGAGGGCTGTGTTTTCCCTAATAAATTCCTTTTTGAACCCACTTGTTAGTCGGGCGCTGTGCACACTAACTACAGAAAGGACCCTGTGTCTTGGGCATAAATTACCGTTGTGTGCCGCTGTCTCTGAGCACCCCCCAGTTATGGATTACTTCGTTCTCGACTTGACAGGAACATAATTAGAACTGTTGATGAAATCTACCAAATTGTTCCTCCGTGGCCTCCGTGGTCAGGAAATTTGGCTGAGTCGTATTTGTCACCGATGGGGGGACGCTAAACACTTCATATTAACTACGTTATTAATGTACCCTCTAATCTGCCCATGAATTGGTAGCACTTGAAGTGAGGCCCGGCCCTAATGGCACCTTGCAATGAATACATTGTAGCGCTGCATTAAAAGTTTCAGCAGGGAGAAGATGTTAATAAAATTCCTGTGTGTGTGTGTGTGGTAGGGTGAGGGAGGGGTGTGTTTTCTGTCAGCACACTGACGCTTTTGTTTCCAAACGTGGCTCGGTTTAGGTCTTTATTGATACCACAATTTGTGCATTATTGAGTTTGCTATTAATATTTTAGCCACTACTTAATTGCATAAATTCCCTTGTAAGGTGAGAAGGCAGTGAGTAGAGTGTTTAGGAACCTCGCATTTGGAGTGAGGCAGGTCTGGGTGGAAATCTTAGCTTCTGCGCTTATTGACGACAGGCTTATTATGAAACATGTTCCATAACCTTGTTATGCCTCATTTTCTCCATCAGTAAAATGGGAATACTAGTGTCTATCTTCTAGTGTAAGATGTAAGATGAAGAATTTAGCACAGTGTCTAATCAGTGGCCAGTGAATGGTCCTGTAATAATGAGGGCGATGATGATGGTGAGGTGACAGTGGCCTTACCCCTCTTGTCCTCAGAGCTTTCTCCTTGTGTGTGCTCAGGGACACACTCAAGGAGCTCTGGTGTTCTTCAGGTGATGGTTATAGTAATGGAGAAAGGATAAACGTCACAGGTTACCAAAACAAAAGGGCTGTTGGTTATAAATGGAATTTCACAATATGATTCATGTTTACCGAGACAACTCAATCTTCTCAAATAAAAGAGTAAAAGAAGTATCACTTAAGTATATACATATATACTTATATCCTGTTGTTTGGCAAATCTTTAACAGTGACTTGAGCCCCTTCTCTGTGTGCACATTCGTAGGATGATCCTTAACATAGCGTATATATTACTGTGGGGCGTTGAGACACCAGTGGGTTGAAAAATGGTCGCTGAGATGTATACCACAATCAAGTATTATATATACAATGTAGACTAGGATGGTGAGTTAATAAAAGAGAGAGGGTAAAAGATAAGCCACTGGCAAGAGGACATCATTCTTTACATATAGGTTCCAGCATCACCGAAAACACAGTCATGGAATATAGCCTTTGGTTTCATCTGCTAATTAAGCTTGAAAAAATTAAAAATCCTAACTTTTATGACCAGTTGTCCCTTTGGGTTCATGCATCATGCCTGGATTTTCTACTTGCAGAAAGTATAAATACCAATATGTGTAGAGACAATAAGCAATCTCTTAAATATTAAGGAAAAGATTTTGGGAAGTGTGTATGTGTGTGTGTGTGTGTGTATTCTGATAAATATGATTTTGATTTTCCTTGGAGTAAACAATTATAAAGCTCTTACTTTTGCTATGTACCTTTAATAATAACCGTCTGATATAAGTACTGTTAGCATCTCCACTTGGCAGATGTGGAAGCATAGGTGGTAATGTGGTCTCTGTCTACCTCTGTGTATCTTCCTTCTGTGAAGGAAGTGTTTTTTTTGGGGGGAAGAAAACACAACTAACCAACCAAGCAAACTAAGTCCATATATTAAGGTATTTCCAGAGTTTTAAACTCAAACGAACCAAACAAAAGCACAACTTGCTTTCAATCCTTAAATTTGCAGAATATATATAAAAATTTGGCTCTATGACAGGACCTGTCAAGTATCCCAGGAATCCATTTCCTTCACAGCTAAGAGGGCTATGACCGTCCCAGGCTCCAGACCAATCCTCCTTCCTCTGGGAATTAGCTCCCAAAGATAAGCTCTGGTTATTTCTTGGACATGAAAGAAATGTTCAATGATTGCTAGCTTCAGCAAAGAGTTATATTTTAAGCAGAGAATAATGAACAATGAAACAGTGGAAAATGATTTGTGTAGGCACCATATTAAGAGGTAGAGATGTAGTATCCCAAGAATGGAAAAACAAGCACCACATGTACTCACCAGCAAATTGGTTTCACTGATCAGCACCTAAGTGGACATACAGGAATAACATTTATCGGGTGTCGGGCAGGTGGGAGGGGGGAGGAGGGGATGGGTATATACATACATAATGAGTGCTATGTGCACCATCTGGGGGATGGACATGCTTGAAGCTCTGACTTGAGGGGGGAGCAAGGGCAATATACATATCCTTAACATTTGTATCCCCATAATGTGCTGAAATAAATAAAAAAAATCCACCAAGATAAAAAAAGAGGTAGAGATGTAAAGAAAATTCAAAAGTTTCATACTGTTTCTTGAATGTGTGTCTCCAATTTCCAGCCTATGCAATTCTACTCATCTTGAAAGACCCTAATTCAAATGCCATCTTATACATGAAGTCTTTCTTGATTCTGATTCTATTTGGAGTTGACCTTCTCCTTCCCCAATGTCCCTTAGCATTTGACTTGTGTTGTGGTTATTTATGAGGATCTATTAGGTCCTGCTTGATTGTGAGTGAGCAGGTCTTTACCTTTCATTTTCTTCACACATCCTGTTTGATGCTGTGTACACAGTTGTATACCCTTTCATTAATTCATATATTTAAGGAACATTATCTCAATGCAGGGAGATAAAATTATTATTCCTGTTTTATAGGCAAAGAAATGGAGAAGCTACATCACTCCAGGTCATGGAGTTAGTAAGGAACAGAGCTAGACTTGATCTCAGCTGTCTTTGCAGTTATTCTCAGGTGCTAGTGATCAGAAAAGAAGCCAGGCAAAGTCATAAAATGTAACCAAAATGTTTGTACCTTCATTATATCCAAAAATAAAAATAAATTTTAAAAAAGAAAAGAAAAGAAACCAGAGGGCAACAGATAAATACAATGTAACTATAGATCACATTTGAATAAGTTTTAAAACCCAGGACAGAATAAGGTGAGTGTCCTGGTGCAATGAGAGAGAACATTTTAAAGACATCTTTTTAACTAAAATAGCCAGACAAAGATATCACTATTTTGTTTTTAACATCACTCCTTTAGTGAGAAAATGATGCATATCTGTTATAAAATATTTTTAAGACAGGCCTAAAGAACTTTGGAAATGAAAATCACTCCTCATTCCATTATACACAGAAAGCTACTGTTAACCTTAAGTATAAATGGTTCTTTCAGGGTTTTTTCTATGATCATAATCTGTAGGTTTGAGCTGTATGTTTCTTTCCATTTTGAAGCAATCAGTGCTTCAATGTCAATGTCTGTGATGAGCAGCAGGAATCACCCCGCTTCTGAAATACATGGGAAAGAGAGAAGAGCTTAAAGCGCCCTCATGAAAATTGTAGAAACTGAGGGTCACTTCGCATGGTCAACTGATCATTGCAGAGCTTCCCAAGCCCTTCTAGAACCAAAGTGTGGAAATATATGAAGGAGCAACTTCAGATTCCTTTCTGAACCAAGGACCAGAGCAATAATAATGTCATTCTGCTAAGATTCTGGGATCCAATCTGAAGTTGGAATTTATGAAGCTATCGCCTAAAATTAAGAGCAAGACCTTTGGACTCAGAAAGCTGAAGTCTCTTACCTTCAGTGTCCTTATCTGTAAAATGGAGCCAATAATATCCATCTCGGAGGCTTATTAGTGTAGGGATGAAATTCAATTGGGCAATGTTTTATAAACTGTGGAATGTTTATAAAACAATTCCGCACGATATCCAATACAATAGTATTATTGTCACTAACCTCTGCTTATCACCTATCTTGACTTCTGAGTCAGGTTGTAAACGGTGCCAGATATGCTGCGAGCCCAGAGCACACAGCTGGCTCTCAAAACTCAAGGTCGATAGGTGCACCAGCTCTTGTTATGCCACCCAGTATGTTTGATCCTGATACTACCATTCATCGTACCATTTGTTTACATGTCCAGATAAATGTATCATGTTAGAATGGTACCTTTAGCCAATGTGCATTGACATACTGATTGTGTACCGTCTGTATGTCTCCATTGGGGTGTGTGGGGGGGGTGTTTTCCTTAAATAATTTGGATCATGGTGACTTTAGCACTTTATCATTAGAACTTAGTTTAAATTCAAAGTCACTCTACCTGCCCTTCCTTTACATCTCAGCATCTAGAATTTTAGATAAATTTTGCTGCAGCTCCTCTAGTTTTGTTAAGCAAGGAAAAAACAAGCAACTTGAGTGGGATTCTATACTCCCAACTAGATGCTTACAAAATTGACCCTTCACCTCAGACAATAGGTTGACTTCATTAGTTGGGAAGTTTTTGCCACTGAAGAGCTAATGGATTTATTAATAGTTTAAATTTGGGGAAATAGTGATAGGAGGCTCATCTGCCTATAATTATGTACCTTTCAGTACTGCTGGGCTAGGGATCCCCTATCATTTCATTTCCAGAAGGACCTTGTTAGGATGCTGAAGCCAAGGAGTCATATTACCTTAAGTCCTTAATTTTAAAAAGTCTTGTAGAGTATAAGCAACCTCAACTGGTTTACAGCCCAAGGCTGCCCAGCTAAACACTATGTACACTTCCAGCATCAGCGGAAACCAAACTTATTTGTCTCATGCATCTGTTAAGTTATTTCTCTCCAATTTCTCTGCCATTTAAGTTATATTAACGTACATATGACTTAGAACCCACCATCTCAGATTATCTTTCCTTCTCTTAGCCTCTGAAATGTTGCCAACAAATCCAAAGGTCTGATTTCCCTTATGAGGAAACATTGCATTTGTAAAGTTTCTTATCTTTGCTTGCTTTATGCCCGTGGATGCTTCTAACAACCCAAGGTGGGTATTATTATCCACATTTTACTGTTCTCTTTCTATGATGACAACATTGAAGCAATATTCAGCTATATGACCTGTAAGTGACAGAGCACAGTCCCAAGTATGGTTCTTCTGAGGCTCAAGCCAATGATGTTCCTATTCAAACCTTGCCTTAGGGGGCAGGAAGGATGTGGAGGAAGGACTTGTCCCTGGACCCAGAAGCTTTCAGAACTGACATATAGAGGTCACAACGCCTGCATTTCTTGCATACTTTGTCATGAAGAAGGACGAGGACTCACCATGACTGTCATGATTTTTGTGGTGTGCGACAGAACCTGATGACAAAGGGAGGCTCTGGGAAGAAGCAAGCGGACGGATCAAGTTATCAAGGACAGGACTTTATGCTACTGTGACACATTCTATAGACTATGGACCTCCTGATCTATTACATTCTCTATCCTCAAGGAAGACCATATACGGTGACCATATTTTTTAAAACATTGTTCTTTATTTGGTAAGGTGGGGCAGGCAGACAGCAAACTTAATAGGGTTCATGGTTTGTTATGCCTCCTCTTCATTTCTCAGACAAAAATATACTACAAGTTTGCCATAAGAAGATGCCAGTTTGGTAAACTGGTGTGTCCCTTCAGCCCTCCTTGTGAAGCACATACGCTAATGGACGCTGGTTTTTGAAAGGATGACTCACAGTTAATCATTTATAAGAAATAGGCTTACCACTTCATAAACTCTAGGAAAGACTGTTTTCTTTTCTAAACATTTAAATTACTCAGCCATTTTATGCATTAAAACCCAATTATAACTTAGTATCTCAGAGAATTTCAAAAGCTAGTCCCTGCAGGATCTGTGCCTAAGACTACGTTTTATCATTCAGTGGCTCACATTCTCTCTAATACAGGCTTTAAAAAAAAACCAAAAAAAACCAAAAAAACCTTAAAACACAATGAGTCACTTGATAAGACACTGGGTGTCCCTCCCTAACGCAGCCTTGAGGAATGTGGGGGAAAAAAAGTCATTTTACAGCTTCTCTGGACTTTGCCCTGTCATTGCAAGTGATTATATCAGAAAAGGGATAATTGAGAGGAAAGTCTTGCTGTCAGAAACCTGTCCTCAAGTCCCATAGAGTTCCAGCCATGTCCATTTTGGAAAGAGTGTACAAGTTCCCTTCTCTTCCATTATCATGAAGGGCAGTCGATCAGTAGCAAAAGATGCCAATATTACTTTAATGCTTTCTGCACAATGTTATAAAGTCATAGGCCAGTAGCCAGTAGAAGCTGTGGGATTTCTCTGAGAAATCTCTTTTAGTCTTATGCCTTGAAATCTGTAAAGAAACCTTACATTCCCACCAGAAACCTGGTGGCTCTAACACTTTGGATGAGAAGATAAACAGAATGGTCAAATCAGAAAACCTAAAAGTTGGGAGGAGCTAGAATACAACTTAATGGTCAGCCTAGAAGGAAAATGAAAGTAAGGTTAAGTGATTTAAATTTTTTAAAGAAGAATGAGTTTTCTTTTGTATTTTTCCTCCATACCCAAGTAACAAAGTAAGATTATGAAATTCCAAAGGGTGTATAAAGAGTGACCCCCCCCCCGAAGAATCTCTACGCCATTGCAATACCAACATGATATCTCCAAAAAAATCATAAGAGAAGCAGGCAGTTAGTTTCTTCCTAAAGGCAAAGGCAACAACACAAAGAATCCATTGCTTCCACCTGGGTATATCTGATATAACCTTATATGCAACAATACTGTGGCACTCTTTTCTCCAGTTACTGATACAAATCAATCAGTTGATTTCATAATTGTAAGTATGTCATATAGTAGAATAATTGGCTATTCAAGTTGAAAGGGTATTTTCATCCAGTCCTTCTCCCTCCTTGTACAGATCCAAGACTTTGGGTCTCAGGAAGAGTTTGTATTGTATGCACATTCTTTCAGATGATGGGAATGCTGGAACTGAAATCCAGGTACCCAGAATCTAAGGGTGCCTAGATTCTCATCGCAGGATCTCTCTCTGGAAATACCTTTCAATTTGGCAGGGAATCAAAAAGCTGGAAGGCTAAGATACAAGTCAAAGACCCTCCTTCTCTTCTTTAATTGGCTAGACTCATCTTCAATCGGCTAGACTCATCTTCAATCTCAACAACAAAAATTACAGAAAGAAAGCAAAACTATTAGGTAGCAGCGTTGTTTTGTGAAACTTGTTTCAAATCAGGACAGTGCCCTCTCTGTGGAATCTAAGTTAAGATAAGCATATGGGTTGTGTGGCTTCTTTGTAAATCTGGAAGATTGTATTAAGGTTTCAAATGATATTGAGATTTGCTAAGTAAAGTCCTACTTGTCAATAGCTCCTCTTGTTGGATATTTAAAGTTCAAGAGCTTTGTTTGCTTTAGTTAAGTGCTCTGAAGTGTTTCAACAGGCATTGGCCCATTTATATAAACAAATGAAGGAACACACCGATAATCCATGATACCGGGAAGCAGGCAGAGTGGCAGAAATCCTTGATGACTTTAAGACAAGCCTTCCACACACCTGCTTAGTTCACTTGGTTAAACAACAATAGGTGTGCGCCAAGGTATGTGACTAGTTTAAGATAGGACTGGGAAAAAATATTTACTACTGTAAGACCATGTTTCTTTCTTCAGATGTTTTGATTTGTGAGCATTTTGCTAAGAAGTACAATGACAACCTAGATAACACTATTTGTTTTCAAGAGATGAGTTTTCTTTTGTTATTTGGTCATCCCTTTTACACTTGAGACAATTCTAGCTGGGTTCGTTAATAACTGGTTTCCGTTAAGTGTTAGTTATTTTGTATAGTTTATCATCCATTCAGACTTTTAGACAGTATCAGTATTTATCTCTTCATTTTAGAACTGTGACTTTTTAAAGCTACTTGAGCATAGTTGCATATTTACATACCGGCTGGGCACAGTACATTACTATGCATAGATTGAAATTCACCATCAAATAATTTCATCTCAACTCTAAAAAAAAATGTATCTCCATCTTTATAGAGTTATATGGTCCCAGTCTGAGATCCTGTGATTTATCATGCCAGAATTTCCAAAGGCTTAAAAGGTAGATGTGTTTGTGACAAAGATCTAACTCCCAGCCTGCTCAGCCAGCTGGAGGAGAGTTACCGAGGGACATCAGTACATGGATGACAGCAGCCTGATCTTTAAATCCATGTAGACCCGGTTTTTAAAGCCTACCTTTTATCTGTAAAGAGGTGCATGCCACTGCACTGTAACAGTAAAATGGAGATAATACTATCTCCCAGAAAATATCATTGTGAGACACAAGTGAGATAATGATTAGGTTAAATCATAGGAAATTTTTTATTTTGACCATTATCAATTAGCCCCACAAAAAATCCCACAGTTCCAGATGCTTCAGTTGAATGAGTAAAACATTTAGAATATTTCCCAGCAAATAGAAAGTCTTACTAAATAGCACCTTCAAAGAAGGGAGAGTATGGGCTGGAAGGAAGGAAATCTGAATTAGCTGGTGAAAGTGAAATACACATCTGTCCCAGGAAGGAGCAAATGACATAAGAGAGGTGACGGCCATAGTTGCCAATGGCTCCTTCCAATTTTTTGTGACTGTTGGCCTCATCCTGTTATATTCTTAGTAGCTCAGACTATTTTTTTTTTTTTATGAATTAACACACATATAGCTGAATCTATGAAATCAAGTCAGGCTCTGAAAACTTCATAAGGTAGTTTATTCATGTTTAGAAATATTTTTAAAAATCTGATCAAATATTACCAGCTCACAAAGGCAGGGAAGGCAAAGTTCACAAATCCATAAAAAGAGGGCAGGTAGGGAAGGGGAGGAATTGCTTTCATAGGAAAGGGTATCATGACTGGTGCTGGTGCTTGGTATAGAATTTAAAGGTTAGCAAATTTTTACCACTTTCTTTGCACCATCATATGTGACACCCTTCACCTGTTGTCAACAGTTATAAATGTCAGATAATTTATTAACCCTAGCAAGAGCGGGTGGCTAATTGCAAAGCAGTGTATTGTTTGTAAGAGGCTTTAGCCAAGAGCTGGATATACTCAGCAAAGAATCTCAGAGCAGCTGAACCACCTGCTCTGGGTTGACACATCTTGGTTCACACAAGAACTTGAGAACACTCCTGAATTCTTGAATGAGTGCCTAGAGTCGAAAGGCTTACTGGTGTGGGAATTTGAGCTGAGAAAAAGATGATATCATGTTGTAGATAGGATCACTGTGTGATAATCAGAACCGAAGGCAGTTTGCTGTGATATAAGGCAGAGGGAGTGTAAGAAGACATTAGGTTTTAGGTTTTCCTACAATCTACATTAGTTTTAATAAGTTGTAATCTCGTCTTTTCCTCTTACCATTCATTACTACGTATTTTGAATATTTTTTTTCCTCAAGTTTCTTTAATGTCTTTAGAGGAGAATGAAGGAATAAGCTTAAAACATTCAAGAAGGAATTGGATTTTAATTGGATGAATTCTCAGCTTATCTTGACTCTGGAATGCATTGTGGGTGTTGGAAGAAAATGGTGACACATTACTGCTACGCAAATGACAAAGAGGGGTTGGCAAAGGATTCTAAGAGCTGTAGTGTGGAATGGGAGAGCTTCCTTAAAGCTTTTCTTCTCATGTAAAATCTTACCAGGCTATATTTTTGTACTTACTAAATTTGGATGTAGTAATGGCATCTCTCCCCGTAAAGAATCCTTTATATTTTTCTCCCCAAGGAAGAAAGTAAGTGAAGAACTCTTTTCTTCTCTCCTCTACCATATACTCGTTAATTTGTTACATGTCTGTCTATTGCTTGGCAATAATGGGGATTTTTATTTCTAAAATCGTTATTGTTTGTGTCTGCTCCATATCCTGTGAATGTTTTCATTGTTCGGCAGAGCTGCATACTCTTTTCTTTTAGGGTCAGTGTTTGAGGTGGTAGGACATGCTGGTTCTCTCTAATTTATTTTCTTAAAGGTGTTATATCTCTCTGCTTAGGATTATCCATGGTAACTAACCATATCCCCAACTGGTCAAATTGGCTAATTTGAACAGTGAGCTGAAAAACGGTGAGAATAACCAAAATAAAAATGCTTAACTAGCTTCAGTCAATTCAATGACAATGACAAAAAATTACTAAATACCCACTATGTGCAAAGAGCTGGGATAAATACTGCCAGAGAGAAAATAGTGAAAAAGATGACCCAGCCCTTGTCCTGAAGGGGCTTGGTCCTATAAAAGCCTTTGTTTGTAAGGCAAAGGTGGAAAGTGATTTGGGCCATAAGAAATTGGCTGTTAACTAACAGTAAAACAAAAGTGGGATCAATTCTTTTGGGGTGAATGGAGGAGAAAGCCTTTTAAAGAAGAGACTATATAGGAGACCTTAAAGAACAGGAAGCATTTCTGTTTTGTTGGTGTTCTTCCTTATATCAAGAAAATAAGGGCTCATTAAAGAAAGAAATAAGAATATACAAACAAACTGAAAGATGATTTAAAAACACCATATCCGCTGGAAGGCAGCTGCTAACTCTTGGTGATTAGAACATGGGCTAAGAGGATGAGGACCATGGTAGGCACCTTGTTGAACTGGGCACCTGGTGGCCAGTGTTTCCTTTCCCTTTCCTGGGGTTCCTAGTGTTCTCCAGAAGGGTCTATATCAAAGCAGGTGATGGTGTCTTATTCCTCTGCGATTTTCTATTCCTTGTTGCAATATTGAATAATGCCTGATAGTCAGTCTCATCTCTCTGCAAAGGAAGCGAATGAAGCAAAGATAAAATTTCAACCTTTAGCTCTTGTCAGTATTTAAAGGCAATATTATATAATACTATCAATCCATTAATTGGTAATTAAATGACAAAAATATCACTTCATTTCCCCCATGAATGACAACTTTTCTTTTTCCCAAAAAGCTGTTTCAGGAGGTTTTAGTGGGATGAATAAATGCATTTCTTTTAACACTTTTGTTGTTTAAAATGCTATTGTTTCATTTGAGGTGTGAGGAAATGTGCTAACCTTGTCATTGTTGGTGCAGCAGTGCAGAAATGATAACTGTATATACTTTTTTAATATAAAAATAGAGAGGAGCAAGAAGGAGACAACTTATTTAAATCCCGAATACAGTCAGACCTCATATGCATTGTTAAAAAAAAAAAGCCCTAAAGAATTGCATATGGATTAGAGGGATGAATATTCTATTATTTCAGTCTGTTCTGCTGATCTTCTTATTGTGACTTTGTGCTTCAGAAATCTGCTAGGAATTTGGCTTTGCCGTAGTAGGCAGTAATTTTAAATGTGTATCAAGCACTTGATAGTGTATGATTTGCGTGCTGTTGCATTCCTATTCCCTAAATTTTCCACCAATTTATTACTTTTTTCATACTGTTTTAATATTTCAGGATGATGAATATATACAGCATCATTAAAGGTAAATAAAAAATGCATGAAATTAAAAAATGGAATATTAGATGTTTCTTTGCTGTAATCCCTCGGCCCAATAGGAATGAAATGTCTCTGTTCTGTCGAGTAATCCCTAAACATGATTAGGAACCTGGGAGTGTCCACACAGCCCACATAATATTTGTATCATCTAAGCCTATTTATGTAAGGTTTGAGTAAAAGTTGTTATTAGAAGACCTATAAACCCATTTTACAATTCTGAAAGATATGCTTGCCTCTTAATCTTTTCTACCTTTATTATCTTTGCTGGAGTTGATGACAATGTGTTCTTAATTCACTTTTCAGAATGCTATTACGGTCCGTCTTTTTCATACTTAGATGATACATTGGCTATTCTATTGAAATGCATTTTTAAGACCATGAATTGAGTTCAGCAGTTCATTTGCATCTTGTAGCTGTTTTTTCAATATTTGTAGGAAGGAGAATAGTTAGTTTCCTAGAGTCTTTTCACAACTTCCAGACATTATTTGAATGTGTGTTTAGGGAAAATTTTCCCAAAGTAATTCCTCTTTTAAGAAATTCTGTTCTGTATCGACCCACAAAGCTTCTGTGGTTTTTTTTTAATATTGTTTTTTCTTTAATAACAGCAGTTTGCACTCTTTGATGCTTCCCTACAAAATTGTTTAAATTTGGTTGTGATTTTTGAAAGAAGGCAGTGTTTTGTGAAGAGACTATCTGAATATAAAAAGACCAAGGAATGTTTTCTCTAAACCAGGAGTAAGATAACAAAGCCTTGCTGGGTGCCCCACATTGCTCCAGTGACTTCTTTGGGAAGACATTTTTCTTTATTAGCAACTCTTCAGTGGTTGCTCTCTTGGGAAGGCTTCTTTATAGCAAGAAGTTTTTCAAAACATCTTAAAAATCAGATGTTTGATTCCTTTTTTCTCTTCCCTCCCATTAGATGTTAGTGGATACCACACGCCTCTTAACGCAGTTAGGTCTTTTAAATTTACAAGTACTGATCTAGCAATTGCATGTAAAAACCCTTGAATTTCGGGAAAGTTACGTGTGCACCATTTGCAAACTTATTCCAGATACATTAAAGTAATAGGACAATTCTGAAAAAATGATACTTTTTTTTTCTGTAGCATTCCCTGTTGACTGCTTATTTATTTTCAGCTTAGGCACAAAAGGTATTATTTTACTATTCATTCCTTAACCAAAGTCATGGAATGTGAAGATCAATAGCTCTTTTTTTTAAAATCGACAAAAATTGTATATATATATCGTGTGCAACATGTTTTGAACTATGTAGACATTGTGGAATGGTTAAATTGAGCTAGTTAACCTGTGCATTACCTCACATACTTATTTTTAATAGCTCTTAAGTCCACAATTGTGAGATATTAATTATTATTAAATGACCACAGTTTCTAATGAACACCCATGAATGTGGTATATGTTAAAACCACGTTTTATACAGCCCCCTGAAGATGTAATGTGGCAAGACCTTTTAAACCTTTGCTCCCCTTTTGGCAAGTTAGCTCTGATGACCTACGATGAATCTTAGTAGTGAAAGAGGCATTCATCCCGTTAGCATCTGTGTAAGTCAAGTTGGAGCTGGCTTTTCCTGCAGGCACCAGGTTTGAGCAGAGGAGTTCACAGCGTTGCTACTTTACACTTTGCAAGTGTGCCATTTGGTGTGCGTGCTGCCAGCCATCGTGAGCATTTTCCTCTGGAAGCAGGTTTCTGTGTGTGTTCCCTAATATGCAGGAAAAAAGTGACACCGAAGAACATATGGCCGATAGACCCCTGGATGAACTTTTCTCCTAGGAAGGCATTTAAGAGCTAGGGGTGGGGGTGGGGGGAGGAATAGTTTTAAATAGTCTACACACTTATGCTACAAAAATTAGCCAGTGAGCATGTGCTTTCGTAATGGTCCTGTGACACTGTAACCGTGCCGCTTCATTGTGTTCAGTTCAGCGGAAATCGGAGCCTCCCTCCACCAGCTGCGCTGAACCCAACACAAATGTCTCGGGTTCAGTTGGCAGATACAGCACTGCTGTGTCGCAACTGCAGTATGTAGGGGAGGCTACCAGGTGCAGGAAAGCTAGGGAGGCCTGAGCCCGGGTGGTCCTCTGCCCAAGGCAGGTGGCACAGCGCCCCAAGAGGAAAGGGAAAATCTGGGCGGCCATTCTGGAAATTTTCTGGATTAGGTATGTAATACATCGCATTCCTCAAGGCCCTTCCAGATAATGCTGAGGCCAACAAAGTGGAGGGCAGTGTCGCCCAGGGGTTAGAGCTCAGCCTCTGCAGTTGTTTCCCAGCTGTGTGACCTGGGGCCAATTACTTAACGTCTCTGCACCTCAGTTACCTTATTTGTAAACTTTGGATAATAGTATTATCCACTTCAAAGTAGATGATGATATTATGAAACAAAAAATAATCCTTTCAAAGCTCTTAGCTTGATGTCTGGCACAGCTCATAGTCAGCATTCAACATCGTCACCATTGGGAAGCTCTCCTTTTTGGTGTGTGTTATGCTTTCTGTTTTAGAAATGGGGAAACTGAGGCTGTAAATCATAAGCTCACTTAAGCCCACTTGGCCCAGAACAGAATTCATGTTTCCTGGCTTTCATGCTATTATGCTAACCACTAATCTATGCTTCTTCCCTGCATCAAGCCCTTAACATTCCTATTCTTGATTAAAACAAGGGGAGGATTTAAGAAAATAATGGTAAGAAACAGCCTCATGGAGATTAACTTAATCTGCTGCGTCTCAGATGGAGCTGATCATATTTGTAATAAATAACAATCTTTTCGGTCAGTATCTCCTCACAGCCATAATAAAATCATAAGATTTTTTTAAGGATAAGTTTTACATTGTTGGTGAAATTGGCAAGTTTTTGAAATAATTATGTTTGGTGACTCTGTGAGTCTCATATGCTTCTGAAGCTATCCACAGATGTTTAAACGGGCTCTGAGCCTTGGGCAGAAAAAGGTAGAAAAATGTTTACCGTTCATATTTGTGAAGGCACGCTGGAGTATTTTGCCTTAAGCAATACAGAAACTCCTGGGATAAGCAAAAAACACATTTTCAAAGTGAAAGACTGAAGAAGGTAGCAGAAATACTCCATGGCAGGGCCAAAAACTCTGTTTATGAGGCTGGATTGAAAAGCGTAGAGAGGGAGGCATCTTTGTGCTTCTTCTATTAATAATGAGTTGTGTCTACATTCACAAATTAGTTTGCAAGTTAATGTTTGGAGTTGGCTAAACAACGGGTTATTAATTTTTTGTGCAGAAAAAAAAAGTTGAATTCACCAGTTATCTGAGTGATTTTGACACGCAATTCCCCAAACAAGCAAACAAAACAGGTTGCGTATATAGGCAGCACCATAGAATTCAACTCCCTCTAGATTGTGAATTTCATTCTACAGATGGAATTCCCTTCCACCCCAAAAATAAATACCAAATAAGCACAGGTCTGCTGCTCCTGTCCTCAGCGCAGTCAGGCTGCTAATTTGGTCTGATTACTAGATATGGCCCAGTGGTCCGGGGGTGTTTCTCCTGAGCAAATGACAACAGTATCGTGGTGGGGAGAGCAGGAGCTTTTTTTTTTTTTTTTTCTCATCACCAAGGAGCAAAGCCTTTTGGGCACATTAGCACTACTTTCAGCAGTAAATGCAAAATGGGAAATAATTGGGTTGAGGAGCTCTTGGGATATTAGTGGTGCTGCAGGCAGGAAAGCAGGCATTGGAAAATAAATGACAAATTAGTATGCTTAATCTCTTTATTGTGAATCAGATGCCACAGCAGAGGTTCATAATACATTAATAAACACCAGTTAATGCACCTAAGATACTATTCCTCAAATTCACAAGAGTGGTAAGAATTCCGTCCCAAGGGAGTGAGGGTGTTTATGAATGATTTTTTTTTTTTTTTCTGCTACGTAAGCAGGACTTGGTGGTATAAACCTAGGGAAAGGAGAATAGCCGTTATGTGTTTGTGGCACTTACACACTTATGGCCACTTTCATGCATGTCAACCTGCCCGGGCTTCACTCAGACGTTCCTGGGCGAGGCAGGTTTTTCTGTGTCACCATTTTACAGACAAGCCACCTAAGGCTAAGAGAAGTTAAATGACTTATCAGATGTCGCTTGACATTGGTCAAGCAAAGATTTGAACCTTAATTTTCTTCCTTCTAAACCTGTGTTCTTGCCACCCCATTTGATTCTACAAATCTGTAGATCTGTTGAGTCAAGATCTGTATCAGTTATTTCTCTATATAATATAAATCCTGACATCCTCGGAGTTGTCGCATTTTCCCTGACCCATCACAACTAAGTTCCATGATATTACAAGTATAACTGAATTCTAAAATATTACTAAGTTGCTGATATTACAAAGTCTTCCTTTACATGTCCTTTATGACAGGAAGGAGTTCTGTGATATTTCACCTATGGAAACTCTGACACACACACACAGTGTCACAGCTGAGCCTCACTTAGTGTCCAGAAGTATCACTGACCAGGCTTGGCAAGGTTACTGCTCTAGGTGCTCTGACGTTTAGCTGATCATATCATGTGTTTAATGGGCAATGGTATCTGAGTCGTGGGTTTTCTATTCTAGCAACTCCAGAACATGAGTCAGCCGACACAGCTCACGGGATCTGTTAGTGACTGGGCATCTTTACAATAACTTCATCCAACTTAACTCTGGTTACTCTGCTAGCTTACACTCCACAGCACTTAACAGTTCGGCTGTACAGTGTTCCTTCTTCTCAGTTAACATGATGTTTTGCAATTATTCTAATACTTGCTATGGAGGGTGATATTTTTGTATACAGAGCCCCTTCTATCCTCATATATGCCAACCCTAAATTTATACTTGTTGGTCAGTTGACCAGAGAAACTTTGGCCAACCATGATCCCTCTTATATGATGAGTAACGATATGATCACATTAGCAATGGGAAAGAGAAGATAATATCTAGCCATGGTCATGGAAAACAGGGGGTGGATAAAAAAGATGTACAAGAGATGGAAACTCTAGGAATTAGGTTAATCTTGGAGCCAGAGTTATCAAAATTTATGTCTAAAAAAGAAAGAGTGAGTGCTAAGGAGAGGAAGACAAAACATAGCACATAGTGAAGAATGCCAGAAACAAACCTCTCTCTCATTTTCTTACAGCATCTTTGAAAGCTGTGTCTATGTGGTCCGACTGGTTGCTCTCTTTTTTGCCTCGTTCATTATGCAATCTGCTGTATGAACAAGCAGCTCTGCAGAAATTGGAGGGCGCTGGACTCCCAAAAATATGTTAAATGGAAAAATTATCCATTGCGTGGTGATGGAGACACAACCTTATTTTTTAATTCGGTTTCTGTGAAGGATTTAAATGTATCTGCTTAGGGTTGTCAGATAAAAGCAAAAATTTTCCTATTCTTTCGAAGTAAACTTTAAAGAAATATGTTTAAAGCAGACTAGGTTAGAAAACCATGGATTTACTTTCTTTATATGATAACTCTCTTAAGCATATATTTGACTCTTTAACTCGATTGTTTCTTTTGGTATCTCTTCTTGAGAGTGAGACTTGGAGATTTCCAGGGTAATTATGCCTCCTACCTTTCTAAGGACAGTCTGTTACTGTTTTCTCTAACTAGCCTGTGATCATGTACTGGATGAACAGTATTACCTCTGTTTTAATGACCCTCCCTGATTTGACAGTGGCCAGCAGTGTGCTAGAGTCAGCTCCTCGGACACTGTTTTTGTTCTACATTCCTCAGTACTACGACAAAAACTATTTACGTTTTGCTTGAATAGCTTAAACACCATTTTAGAAGACTTTAGATTGCTTTTGAACATATTTGAATGCATCTTTAGCCATCACTAGGCTCAAAATGGAAACCCTTTTTTCAGCTTATCTGTATTAAACACCTGTAAAAATCAATGGTACTGTATTTTTTTTCTTATAATGCTCTGTTCCTTTAACTAATGCCAGAAATAATGCACAATTTATTCTAGCGTGTTCTTTTCCCTTTGCCTGATGTTCTTCGGTAGTAAGTGGCATAGTGTATAAGAACTCACTTCTGCTGACTTAATAGTAAAATTGCCAGGTTGATGTTGAAATTCAACCAATTGGAGCCTAATCCTCAAAAAGAAATTTGCTGTCTCTCCTACTGATTATCATCCCTTTTCTTCATAATGAATATGCAGAAAGTTTAGTTTATTTTTTGCAAGTGCGCATACTTACATAAATGACCAATAGGAAAAGTTAGAGTTAACTAGTGATGTTTTCTTGAGCGTTGTTATTTTCCCCTAAAATCAGAAGTCATTACATTTATATTGAAAATATTGAGTGGTTTGTATGAGCTTTATGCCAAACTAAGATTAGTGTGCTGCAGCCCATTACAAATGTGGAAGATTGACCATTTTTATGGGTTAGAATAAAAAATATGATAATAATGTCTTCTCATCATCATAAAGAGATGATAACGACTAAATGAAATATTTATATTATCTCATTTTATTTGATAGGTTACATGTTCTCCCATACCAAACACTTCCTCGAGAGCAACCATAGCCTCCTGTTTAAAAAGGAAATCTTTGTAGAATTCAAGTTCTTCCTATTTGTGCTAATAAATGCAGTAATCCAATATTTTACTCATTTTTATTCTCTTTTAGTTTCTGGACTTTGTTTTTGCCTCTCAAAACAGAGCCCAGTGATCTTGTATGTTTTGATCAAGATTATGCATAAAAACAGGTTATGTTTTAGTTTCTCTGTGCATCTCTCTGCATCTATTCCTAAATATATTGCTTTTTGGAAAATGGGGCTAATTCTTATGCAAAAATTGATCTATGTTTATGACATATACATATACCATAGAATTATATACATATACACACATGTATATATATCATAGATATATATATACACACATATATCAAAGAGTTATATATACACACATATATATCATAGTTATATATGTCCATTTTTGTTTAAGAATTAACCCTACCTTCCAGAAAACAATGCTTGAGAAGACAGATTTTATATGTAAAATAAATATCATATAGTTTATCATGGATATATATATATATATATACATATAAAATCTGCCCTGTATCAGTGACCACCACTGTATTCTTCATACCACTCTGTCTTTTCATCAACTACATTTTGAGGATTTCCAGCCTGTCTCTAAGTTTCTGTCTCCTCCTCATATGTACTATCTTGCCAGCTGGACTCTTTGCAGACTTTTATGCTTTCTTTGAGATTTAATGTATAGGAACACTGACATATATTCCACTGTAAAGTCATGGAAGGATTAATTTTTGACACCGTGCGCTCTGAACATAGATATGCAGGTGGTAACCAAGAGCAAAAGGAATAGAAATAGCATAGAAAGAAGGGCCAGGCGTTTCTGCCATTTGCACAAAGACATCGGTGCATGTCTTGAAGGGTCTGGTGCAAGTCTGGGGAAGGAACTCGAGCCCTGGTCATCTGAACGTGGGCTTAGGGGCGACTCGCCCTGCTGCTGCTCTGTTTGCACTGCCAGTACTCATAAAAGATTCTAAGAGTCCCCGCGAACCGTTCGCAGGCGTGTGGCTGTGTCATAGTGCTTTCATGTGAACTGAGCTGTCCTTCTCTTTTCCTCCCCCGCTCTCTCTCTCCCTTCCTCATTCCCTGCGCTCATCTCATTGAAGTCAGAGAAAAGAAAAAAGATTTGAGGCTTGCCCAATTTGTTCTGACATAAAGAGATGTTTTGCTCTCTGAAAGGTGGTGGAGGCGAGCCGAGTGCCTGACTGACATTTCAACAATGTGTCTGCAGGGACTGCTCCTTGCGTGCTCCTTCCCTCAGCTGCCTTCTGGTCCTTCCAGAGAGCCCTGGTCTAGCCCTGCTGTAAGAGGAGTGTCAGTCCCGTGGGCTCTGGGCCTCAACACCTTGTTAGACTGGCTGGCGAAGACTCTGCTTTGGGTTGAGCACTTTTTTTTTCTGCAGGACATGTTCAAATTTGCTTAAAGCCTGAAGAAAACATTTCTGAGAAATTTTAGCTTTAAAAAAAAAACCCCAAACTACTCTCTTTTCTAAACACATTGATTTGCCTTAAAGTTTTTCTTACATTTCAAGAAAAGGTTTTGAATTCAGCACAAAAATGTTGCTATTGCCCAGCATTTCTTAAAGCCTCACCTACAAGACCCTAAATGACAGAAATGTACCTCATCATACTACTTCCTAGGTTGGAGCTGGTTGTTGTCCCCAATTCATTTTGTTCTGTTTTTAATGATGATAACTGGAGGTCTTTTCATGTTCTTTTCTTGAACTGTAACAGAGCAGTCAGACTCTTGTTCAGATCAGATATGACATTAAAACGAAAAAACAACAACAACAAAAACAGCAAACAGCCTCGTGTAGTTGGAAGGGATAGAATTTTAGAGTCAAAGTGAGTGCCAAGGTTTTGGCTTAATCAATTATCCTTTCTAAGTCTTCTTGACTTACCATAACATTAGCAAAAAGATATAGCTGGAAAAATGGTGCCCACCTTGCAGAACTGCCGTGAGAACCTAAGGAGGTAATGAATGGATTTAGCACAGTGCCCTGTATGTAGTAGGTATGCAGACATGTGACCATGAAACCAGTGCAGCACCTGGAAACTAATAGTCACTTAACAGTTTCTTCTCTCCCTCCTCTCCTTCCCATTCTAACTTCTTTTCTTCTTTCCTTCCCATTTGAGCAAAAAGAAACACTAGAGAAAAAAAATCCTTTGACAGAATTATATGATATGAAACTTAAATGTTATGCATGATGATTTTATGAACTGGGACCTAAACTGGGAGTAAACCATATTACAAGTAAATTCTGCACTTGATTGTTACCAAGTTTGATGCTATGGTCTCCAAACTTTTAATTTTAGATTCATTGATGATCTTTCTCATCAGGATTCACCCACACCTCTAGTTCTGACAGGACTTTTTTTTTTTTTTCCAGCCAAGCCATTTTACATGGATTTTTGTCTTGTCCTCCTAAGTAACCAAAGCTCAGAGGTGGTGGCACCTCTCATTATCTATGAGCCCTGCTTTAGCTTTAGAGTAATAATAGCACCCAGACATCAAGAATTCTACATTTTCTTATCAATATGGATCTAAAAACTTTTTAGAACGTATTTGGATGTTTTTCTAAATTCCATCAGAAACTTATTCCTGAATGGAGTCTCATTTCAATCTGTCAGGGCCGGTGCAGAAAGAATTCCACCTTGAAAGCAGGTGGAGTAAATACATTTCTAAGATTTCATTCAACTGTAGGGTTCCATGACCTTTTGATTCCAAAACAGAAGTGTGTCAAACACTCCACAATCTCAATGCCCAGTGTGAAATGAATAAATCTCTTTTGTTGTGTGGCTACCTTACACACTAGATACATGACTGTACTGGGCTTTGTGGTTTGTCTGAAATGTACGAAGGGATTAGGACTCTACCTGGCACCTCAAAAGCACTCAGCGATGGTTAGGTACTAACTAGGTACTAACTAGGTTGGATACTACTCAGTGAGCCAGGTTTCTTAGGTAGCCATCCTCATCTTGGTTCTCTCTGTCCCATATACTCCCTTTAAAAACTATAATTACAAATCATGATGAATTGTTATATTAGCAGAAGGAAGAGAAGCCGCTGCAGAGAGATTAAGAGAATATCAGAAACCCACTGTCTTCTCCCACCTGGTACAACTGAGACCTGCCTCCTTCCTGTCAAATATCCATACTCCAAGGCCCTTTACCAAACCAAATGAGAAACCCATACTCCAAAAGAAAAAGCATTGCACCCCATCCATGTGATATTTTCTATACTATATTTTATGTATTTTAATGATATTAGAAATGGGAAAAAAAACTATGTTGAAAAATGGAAACAAATTAGAACAGAAAGTCTAGTTTGCAAACCAAATGTGATACATCTAATAGCGAGGTGTTGTGTTTTCTTTGACTCCCAAGGACCATTCTAATGTGACCGTAAGATCTGAATCATATCCGGAAAAAAAGAAATTGAAGGGTTTTTGAACACTCACAAAATGGTAACACATTTCTCAGAGAAAATCGTGGGATGCCCACAAGATTCTCCCCTCACCTTCGCAGGTGAGACAATGCCATTAGACAATGGAACAGTTGTATGATTAGATTCGGGGGGGGGGGGACTTCCAACTTGTTCTCCAAACCAGAATCTAGTTTGCTCATATGCATGTCACACCATGGCTCAAGTCTCCCACGAACTTGATTGTTAATTGTCAGTTACTGATTATAGCTACCCCCAGAATGCATTAAAGCTCAGGAAATACAGAATCGGCCCCTTAATCAAGAATGTGGGCTTGCCAGGCTATCACGTACGAGAGGAAGCTGCGGATGAATTGCACGGCGCTGGCCTC
>VBSM01002937.1:14703818-14721318 GCA_008086735.1 Cheirogaleus medius | reverse complement strand
AGCCCCTTAACATTCAGTTTAAGTGTTGGTTCCACTTGCCTGAGCACACGTTGGAAGTAGCTTTGTTAGGATTCCGGCTGGCATCCTCGCTGTCACTGTTGGTTCTCGTACGGTCGGGCCCTGCTCTGTGCAGAGCAAATCTTTGCTCAGTTAAGGGAGCGTCAGTCACTGGTAAGCTTGGCTGCTGGCCCAGGGTTGTTAGACTTTTCCATGCTACACCTGAATGAGATATTGATGAGACGCTGCTACCCAGAGTTGTGAAACTGGATAGATAAATAAATAAATAAATGAAATTGTCATGGGGCTGACAGACTAATTTTGAAAATGCGACTTACACTTCCAGTGCACAAACAGAGCAAGGAAACGACTGCTTGCTTGGTGTGCCGTGGGGTACCATTTGGTTGTTTGAATACTTTTTTTTTTTCTTTCTGCCTTTAAATTGTGGATTTGGAATGGGAGGGTGGGTGGCGGGAGAGAGGGACTGGAAGATTATTAACCTACATGGAATCTTTTGGCCAGTTACTTGTTTCATTGGAACACGCTTTGCCCTATTATCTGCTTAACAAAAGCTCCCCAAAACAAAACACTGTGGAATAAAGTTACAAGGCTTTGGAGTGGGGAGAAAACTCTTGACAGTAGGGAATTTCTGCTGAGGAGAAAAATAAGGATCCGAGAAGAATCGGGGATGAGTAGAAAAAAAGACATAAAGTAGGAATAGTTTTTAAGTAGGAATGGCTGGCAGGGCTATTAATCACACAGAGCGCTCAGAGCTACAGGGATTGTGTGAGAACAGCTAAGACCAAAGGACAGAGGCTTGACAGAAACCCCTGAACACGCCACCAAAAGCCCCAAACAAAATGTATGGGGGACGACCTGTTTGAATAAGCTAAAAAAAAAAATAAAAAAAGTCTAGAAAGATCTAAGGAATTCAGCAAATAGTATATTTAGATTCACGGGTTTTTACTGTTGAATTAATTTTCTGTTGTGATTGTAGCAGTTGATGGCCATAGATTGGTTATTCAGCAGCGTTTGGGTTCTCATGAACTTCAGCACTCTAGAGAGTCTTTGTTTCAAGAAACTATTGGAGGCTTCCAGGGAAAAATCAGAGATTACTGTAGATTCTGAAGATTTAGAAACTTCTTTTAAAATAGATTCTGTATGGACTCTTGTATTGCGCATGTGCTATTTTAATGCATAAGTTCTCTTGGAAATTATATAACTTCTCCTTATCATTGTGTCCGTATTGAAAGGGGACAATTCTGAGAGTGCCGGCATTCTGTGCTCTCCATGTCCATCCCACATTCCTACAAGAGGAAGCTGTTCCTGGACTCTATCAGGTAATAGAGTTGGACTAGTGAAATGTGGCCCTCCACACTCATTGTTCACTCGCTGCTATGAGCACAAACCCCCCTGGCTGATGTCACAGAATCTGGACTTTCATGGCTCATGCAAAGAAGACAAACCCATGGCAATAAATAAATAAATACACCCATGTACAACTTCCTGTCGAGCACTCACTGTAACAGCATGCCGTGGCACGAGGCATTGAGAGAATGTCTTCGGGATAAATAAGATCACTTTTCACTTGAGTATTGCTTTACTTCTCTTAACTTCGGTTTTATAATCTCCCATCCAAGTACTAACCAGGCCCGACCCTGCTTAGCTTCCGAGATCAGATGAGATCGGGCACGTTCAGGGTGGTATGGCCGTAGACTGGTTTTATAATCTATAAGTGGAGATAGTAATATCTACCTCATAGGTTTGCTGAGAGAATTAAGTGCAGGTAAAGCTCCCAGCCGGGTGCTTGGCACATATTAAGTGCTTCATGGTCACCATTTTGAGAAAAGTGGGATATTTATCCGTGGTAGTAAAGGATGGGCGTAAACATTTGAAATTTGCTTCTAATATAATCAGGATTCATGGATGTGTGGTGACTCAGGGCCCCATGCTCAGAAGGGTCTCACACTTGTTTAATACTCTTATCACCATCTTGAAATTCTTAATAATTTTTGAACAAAGGGCCCCATATTTTCATTTTGCATTGAGCCCCACAAATTTACATAGTTGGTTCTGAATATAATCATTTGATTTTGCCCATGCATTTTTATTTCTTTTCCAACTACAACTTTTATTGGATATTTTAAGGTAGCTTTTGGCATTATCAGGTACAGAGTTACCACTCAGTTAATTTTTTTTTTTACTTTTCTTGCTGCCATATTCCTTCCAATAATGCCCAGTTTGCTCCGACCACACTGTGATTCTCACCCTTCCTTTGCCCTCTGGCCCATCTGTTTGGGAAGATGTACATTGCTGTTCCTTCCTGCCCTAGGTAAGCCTCACTTAGCCTCCATACAGCTCACTTCCCCAAGCAGAAAGAAAGGACTCCTCAGGGTGATTTAGGTTGGGATGGCTATTATCAAAAAAACAAAGAAATAACAAGTGTTGGCAAGGGTGTGGAGAAAAGGGAACCCTTATACATTCTTAGTGGGAGTATAGATTGGTGCAGCCATTGTGGAAAACAATATGGAGTTTCCTAAAGAAATTAAAAATAGAATTACCATGTGACTCAGGAATCCTTTTTCTGAATCTTTCTTTATAAAGTCAAATACGTCAGAGGTGTCCTCACAGCAATTTGCTATTTGCCTACTCTAATACTTTTCCAGTCAGTGCACTGGACAGTTATGCTCTACTGCTTGTTTGTTTTTTCCCAAACCTGTTGCATCCCACCATTCTGACACATAGTCAGTATTCAGTTTGTTGACTGAATCAGTGAATAAACTAACCAATTACCAAACCCGCCAGGTATACAACTGACTCCTTTTTGTCTCACCTTTTTATAAAATTTTCTCTGCTTTCCTTCTGCAGAGTATTTTTGAATAATAGGCTGCCTCAAATGTGTGCAATAAGGACCAGATGAAAAAACAAATGAGTAGGATTGCCTCCAAAGTAGAAATCAGCTCCTAAATATCAAGAATTGGTAACTCACACAACTCAATAACAGAAAAAACAAATAACCCAAATTTTTAAAATAGGCAAAGGACCTGAACAGATATTTCTCCAAAAAAGACACAAAAGTGACCAACCAATATATGAAAATGTGCTCAACATCACTGTCATCAGGGAAATGCAAATCAAAAGCACAATGAGATACTACCTCACACACGTTAGGATGGCTATTATCAAAAGACAAAGAGACAACAAGTGTTAACAAAGGTGTGGAGAAAAGGGAACCCTGGTACACTCTCAGTTTGAACGTAGATCAGCACAGCCATTGTAGAAAATGGTGTGGAAGTTCTCAAAGAAATTAAAAATAGAACTATTAAATGACCCAGCAATCCCTCTTCTGATACCCAAAGGAAATGAAGTCACTACCTTGTAAAGATATCTGTACTCCCATCATTGCGGCATTAGTCACAACAACATCCAAAATAACATGGAAACAACACAACTGTTCTTTGATGAACAAATGGATAGAGAAACTGTGGTGTGTGTGTGTGTACACACACACACACACATGCACACACAGAGAGGAATATTATTCAGCCTTAAAAATGGAGATCTTCTCATTTGCAACATGGATGAACCTGAAGGACATTATGCTGAGTAAAGTAAGCCATACACAGAACGAAAAATACTGCATGATATCACTTATGTGTAGAATCTTTATGGAAAAGTTAAATACAGAGAGATAGAAAACAAAATAGTGATTACCAGGGGCAGGAGGTGAGGAATGGTAGGAAATGGGGAGATGTTGGTCAAAGGATACAAAGTAGCAGATATATAGCCAGGTGCAATGGTACACACCAGTAGTCCCAGCTACTCAAGAGGCACTTGAGCCCAGGAGTTTGAGTCCAACTTGGGCAACATAGCAAGACCCCATCTTTTAAAACAATATATAACAAATTATTTTTTTTAAATGTAGCAGATATGTAGGATGAAAACGTCTATAGATCTAATGTACAACATGAGGACTATAGTTAATAATATTGTATTGGGGAATTTTGCTAAAATAGATTTTAGGTGCTCTTGCCCCACACAAAAAGTAGATAACTGTGAGATGATAGACATATTAATTTGCTTGACTATAGTAACCATTCCACTATATGTATATCACAACATATTGTATAGCTTAAATATACATATATTAACATTTGAAAAAAAGATTGATGCAAAATTAAATGGATATCATTGTATACTGCACACTCAATAAAATGAAAGCTTCTCATACTTCCTATTCGATTTGTTAATATATTAAGACCTTTAAACTCTTATCCCAAGGTCTGAAAGCATGTTTCCTTAGCACAGGGCTTTATACATTCGTGGGCTTATAAGCTTTTAACACATGGGCCCACAAAACTATACAGAACCCATATAGGGATGAGTTTGATGGTGAGCAGAGATGCGAGTTAGTAAACTCTGTGAAATGGAATGTTAAATTTTTTGAGCATACGCAGTTTTCCACAGAGAAAGTTCCTAGCTTTCATCAGATCCTCAAAGGAGCCGCTGGCCCAAAAGTAATTAAAGACTCCTGCTTTGGTATTTCAATTTGAGAAAATGATGTTTCTTTCTTATTAAAATAGAATACTGTGTATAATGACTTATTGTTATTAAAGGGATGCTTTCATGACTTTTAACAACCCCCCATATATAACCCTATTTATCAACTGTATTTTGAAAAGGTATCTCTTAAGCGGTCTTATGTGTTGGTTGATATATTTGTGTTTGTTTTTCAAAGTTATTTGCATTTTTCTTCCTTTTTTTCTCCAGCCTGTGTTCTTGCTGCTTTTGCAAATTTTTCAATGTATAGAGGCACACCATGAAAGGGCAACTGAGAAAGCCCGTGTACCATTGGCTACTTAGTGGTGCATTCCTTTTGTTGTGCTGGGTGGTTTTTAGAATTCATATCATTGATGTGCTTGGGGCATTGGTGACAATATGTTAATGGTTTCCTGACTGGGCAGACATCTGTGTTGAGAGGTGTTAAATTTTCGGTAAAATCATCTGTTTTATTAGTTCAAATTTACCTGCAATATTAGCTCCTTTACAACTGAATTTTTGGTCTACATTTCTCACATTTAGCAACTTCTGTTTCTCTTCTTTGTCTTAGTGTAATTTCATTTGAAAGTGCTGAGATTCCTCTTCCCCTCCCCCTAATAAGTTAGAATATTTTACTTACACGTAAATGTGGGTGGGTTTTTTGAGGGGAGGGAGCAGGGAGAATCCCACTTCCCAAGAATAATACATGTATCTAGGGCCACATGATAGGATCAGTGATAATCCCAAATTACTGACAAATGAAACATTTGCAGTGATCATTGCAGATAAATTCACACAGCTTAGTGGAAGTGCCTAGGGTGTTTCTGTTTGCTTCTTCTAGTCTCTCTTTACATTGAGGGTGTATGCTGTGACAGTGATTGGTAGATGCAAAATTCAAAATTTTGTCCTCTTAGTTGAAATTTGGCAAACCTTTTATTGATATGAAAGCTTCATTGTCATAATATGTCCCAGTGTTCTTGGCTCTTTCTGTCATGATATATTCCTCATTCCCTCTCCTATAAATTTTTTCCAGTCTAGAGTCTGAATTGAGAAATCATTCGTAACTTCTACAATCTTGTATTCAGTCTTCTGATGCATGGTTAGCCTTACCTCCCTAGGTAACTTGTCAGCTCCTAGAGGACAAGGGCCTGTCTTATTTAAGTGCCAGACCCATCGTTAATGCTTTTAAACCCTCGCTGATTCAGTGATTGTAATGACCCCTTCTATCCTGAGAAATCAAATCAGCTATTTAAGCTGTGATTTTGCGGGTGGTGTCTTTGGATATTTAAAGCCTGCTGGGGTAGATTCTTTCCTGAGATATTTTTTAAACATGCCAGAAAAAGCAAAGGCCACTTTGTAATGGATAGAAATGGTAGACCAAATTCTCCTGGTCCTGAATGTGACGTGCTTGGGAATGGAAAATCAGTCTTCTGTTTTATCAGAATTCCTTAGTCAGGAGAACACCTTTCCCCCTTCATCAGTGTTTTTGAAATGAGTCTGATGGGAATTGCAATGGGATAGGTTAAGTAAGATAAGGTAACATTTATTGAATGAGCTCTTTTGGTCTTGGAAATTATGTAACCAAGCCTTTTCATTTGTCAGTGAGCAGGTTGATTTTCCAGCTGATTTAAATACCTATCTGTGGTTATTTAACTGATATTATTAATAGAAATTAATATGAGTCAGGCACTTGTTTAAATGCTTTGTATATATTAACTCATTACCTCACAACAGCTCCATAGGTATGTATGTTATTATCCCCTTTTACAGATGAAGAAACTGAGATACAGAGAGGTTAGATCACTCACCCAAGACCACATGTTTCTGTCTATCTCTTGTATCTGTCCATTTTTCTCCATCTTTGCTATCCCTACTGCAGGCCAAACTACCATCACCTCCTATCTGGACTTCTGCAAAGACCTCCTAACTATTAATAGCTGTCCTGCATTCATTCTTGCTGCCCAGATAGAATCCACCCTTGGCAGATTTAACAATCTGTTTAAAACTCCAGTCTGTTCATAGTACTGCCTCACTGTTGGGGACCACGTGTGGCTTGTAGGGTTTTCAGAAGGCAGCCCTTCCTGGGTTTCTGGAAACCTCCTTCATCCTCTCTCCTTCCTCTCTGCTCTGCAGTGCTTTCTCCAGACTCCCTCATGTATCAGAGCCTTTACACATACTGTCTTCCTATCTCGAATGCTCTCTGTCTTGTATTCCTTTTCACAGACTTACTTCTAACCACTATTCTTACTTCTAACCACTTAACTCAAGTCACCTCCTCAGGGAAGCCTTCTCTGACTCCCCAGCTAAATCGGATGCCACTAATACAAGCCTTTGAACTCTCAGGGACTATGTTTGTTTGGCTTACCATTGTGTTTCTAAAGCTAATACAGTCCCTCGTTCATAGCAGACAAGAAGTATTTGTTGGAGGGAAAGAAAGAAGGAAGCTCTAAGGTCCCAGGAATAATTAAACCTCTCTCTTGGTTTCGATCAAAGGAATCAAGGTTTTGTGTTACAGTGTCTGATTTGGGGCCCAACGATACTGCTTCCTTTTGGGGAAATGCACAAATTGAGAAGCAAGGGCAAAACAGGGGTCAAAAGTGATGCTGAGAAGAATTCCAAATGATCTCTGCAAATACCTTGCCCTAAAGTAGGTGGAACATAACTCCCCACTCCCTAAGTGTGGGCTGTGTATAGGAACCTCCTTCCAAAAAGTACAGTATGGAAGAAGGGATGGGAAAGAGAGACTTTACAGTGGAGAAACTTGACAAACACTACCTGAACCCAGGTGATCAAGGTCAGCATCAACGGTGATCAGTCACATGGATAGTATGGACCCCTTTGAGATGAAGTGATGAAAATGGTGCTTTACCTCTGTGCTCTTCCCGCGGCAGAACCCATAACCCTTGTCTAATCATTAGAAAAACATCAGGCAAATCCTAATCGAGGAATTCTACAAAAGACCTGGCTAGTGCTCCTTACAGCTACCTAGGTCATCAAAAACAAGGAAACCCTGAGCCACTGGTCCAGCCAAGAGGAGCCTAAGGAGGCACGGCAGCTAAATGCAATGTGATATCACGGGTGGGATCCAGGAACAGAAAAAGAACAATAAGTAAAAATTCAGGAAATCTGAATGCAGTATGGAATCTAGTTAATAATAATGTATCAATATTGATTCATTAGTTGTGACGAATATCCCATACTAATGTAAGATGTTAACGATAGGAGAAACGGAATGCAGGGTATATGGGAACTCTGTACTATCTTCAAAACTTTTCTGTAAATCTAAAATGATTCTAAAATTAAAGGTTTATTTTTATTTGAATTTCCTTATTTTTAATTTATTTCTATTTCAGGATATTATGAGGGTACAAACAGTTTGGTTACATTTTATGACTTTACCTCACCCAAGCGAGGATTAGGGGCATACCCTTCCCCTCTACAACATTCACTGAGTCCATTAGTTTTGAGTTTACCCCCCCCAACCCCCTAATCCCTGGAGAACATTACTACCGTGTGAGCACCACAGTGTTGATCAGTCAGTGCCAATTTGATGGCGAGTACATGTGGTGCCTATTCTTCCATTTTTGTGATACCTCACTTTGGAGGATGGGCTCAAGCTCTATCCAAAAGGTTTATATTTTTTAAAAAAGTGATGCTGAGGTTTTGAGCTTAGGTGATACTCTTGGGAAAGAATATCAAAGCTCAGTTGAAAATCAACCAAGAAGTCACTGGCTTTGAGCGTTAGAATGTGTGCAGGGGGCTGGTGCTGAAACCAGACCTCGGGGATAAGGAGATGCCAGGAGCTAAGGAAGAGGATCTTCCTCAGGAAGTTAGGCAGGGAAAGAAAGAAGAATGTTGGACTGAAGCTAGAAGAGACACTAGAAGCCAGTGAAGGATTTTTTCAAGATTTGGAAAAATGTATATTTATCCATAACCTAGTAGAAGAAATCGCTCAAATGCTTGCTCCAGTCATATTTGAATGAGACACTGAAAAGGTGATCATTAGATGGATGAATAGGGACTAGGAATGGGTTGGCTTTACTTAGGGTGATTTTATAGGGAGCAAGTTTGTTGTTGTTATTGCTGTTGAGGGATCTGAAAATATATGTATATCCAGCTATTTTCTCTAGAACCTTCTGTTTTTCCAGAATAGGGTCCTCCCTTAGGGATATACAATTGCCTGAGGGCTTTGGGAGCCAGTGGGGCAGGGGGGTGAGGGTGTGCAGGCTTTCCTGAAATGCTCTCACCCCTCCCTTACCCCAATACCTGATAGGCAATGCCCTTGATTCCTGAGCTTTCAGGATGAGGAGTCCTGCTTCTTGTTCATATTCCACTTAGTCTTATGCTTATGGTTCACTCCTGCATATTTCTTTTCATTTCTTTTCTTTTTTTTAGACAAGATCTTGCTCTGTCACTGGAGTTAGAGCACAGTGACATGATCATAACTTACTGTAACCTCACACTCCTAGGTTTGAGCAATCCTCCCACCTTAGCCTCCCAAGTAGCTGGGCCTACAGGTGCATGCCATCACCCTTGGCTAATTTTTTTGTAGAAACCTGGTCTTACTCTTGCTCAAGCTGGTCTCGAACTCCTGAGCTCAAGCAATTCTCAAACCTGGGCCTCCCAGAGTGCTAGGATTACAGGTATGAGCCTCCATGCCCGGCCCCTGTATATCTCTTGATCAGTTCTGCTCTGCATTCTGCTTTATAACTATATACATGGTTCTGGGTTCTTTATGCCTCCCATTTCCATCAAAGATGGAGAATGTGTTTCTGTTTCTCCTTCTTATTTTGCAGATAATTCCTGAGATAAAGGACACATCACAATCTTTAACTTCTTAAAATAATTCCAGGATTCAACATTTAAAATTGCCTGCATTTTTCTTATATATGTACGTTCACAGTTTTTAAAATACATATTAAAATTTTATGTATTCCTTATTCAGATGATTTGTTTATTTTAATGAAAAAACAGATGCATATTAAGGAACATAGCTGTCAATTTATTTTTCCAGTGAGTCAGGCTAGTTTAAGGTTTAGTCCTTAGAGAATATTACTTTATGTCTTTGGGGCATTACTCACATTTTTGAGAAGTAAGCAGTCTTTGTCAAGTGATGCAAGAATCAAAGCTTGTTTTCTGGAATGGAAATTAACTGAACCTGAGGTCCTTTCTTGTACCAACCCATTCAGTTCTTTCCTCTTTTAATATTTTAGTGAATTTTTTAGATGACCAAAAAAAATTATTCTAGCTCTTGGCTTCTCAAGTTTTATTCAGTTGTCAGCTAGTTTAGGGTAAAGTGAAAAAAGACAGGTTTTATCAGTCTGTTCTTTCTCTGAAGAAGAGAAGGCTAGAGATTACCCAGGTTCATGGTCCCCTAAGATACAGCTTGTGCAATTCAGGGAAATGATTTCCCAGTGAAAAGTTGTCCTTTTCATTCATGCAACTTGAACTTCCCTTTGGTAAAACCTCGACTGTGCTGGACAAAACCTTTGCTTTTCTTCTTTCTCTGCAGTGAACCCTTTTCACTAATGCTCTGGAGTAATAACTAATAACTCTCTCCCAGAGGCGATCACTGTCTAGGAAAGGGGCTTAGTCAATGGGAAAAAAAAAGAAATGTTGCCCTGTTAGTAAATGTCAGCTCAAACAAGCACATCTCCTAAGAGATTTTGAAATGGATGTATTTTTATTTCTCTACGTGGTAATGGGATTATTTCACTCCTTTATGTAACCTGTGTTTTCCCAATAGGAATGTATTCGAATATGGGATTTGGTGGATCTGGAGGAATGGATAGACTATGAAGTATCTCTTAAAACTAACTCCTGGAGTACTGCAGAATATAGTTCCCACTTACAGAAACTGAGGAGGTATTTGGTCCCTGATTGTCCCCACACTGTTTGAGTTTCCAGGGGAAACATACCTGTAGGAATGTTTCCCCTAAGTCTTATTAAGTATAACTCTACTGTTCTCTAAACCCAAGACCTACAGGAGTTTATTTCTTTCACACTTACGTCAGCCTTTAGTCTTTCCCATCATGCTGTCATGTCTTAGCTGGTGAAGCCAAGTTTTAGTTTGTAATCATGAATGCTTATAAGGCAGGAGGCCAAGGCTTCCTAAATTGCTCACTGAGCCTCATTGTAAATTTATATTGAACTCTTAATGGTGGGAGCATTAAAAAATTGGACATTCTGAAAGGTGATCTCATTTCAGAATTTTTCTCTCTTCCATATTCTCTCGGTTACACCACATTATTTAAAAAAAAAATCCTTAGTTAAGCCAGAAGTCTGGAAGTGTAATTGTCATTGAATTTACTTTAATGATAAAAACAGGAAAGAGATGATCATTCATTCAGAAAATGGTTATTGGATCTGCTGTGTCCTTAGGCACTCTGCTAAACCTAAAGATGAATAAGATATGGCCCCTCTTCTCAAGTCACTTAAAAATTAGAAGAAAAGCAAAGGAAAATAAAACCAAATGCATATAGCACCTTTTAGTCTGTGTTATGCCACATAACAAATTTCCTGAACATATAATAGCTTAAAACAACAAGTACCTGTAATCTCACACAGTTTATGAGAGTCAGGAACCTGGAAGCAACTTAGTTGGGTGGTTCTGGTTCATGGTCTCTCATGAGTTGAGCTCAAGGTGTTGGCCAGGACTGTGGTTTTCTGAAGGCAGGACGGGGCAAGAGGATCTGCTTCCAAGCTGTAACATTGGGTGAGAGTCTCCCATTTTTCCTTCTTTGTCAGCAAAGTAATAAACTTCTCTTTCCTTCTCCTTAACCACTTGTTGACGTTCTTCTGCTGCGGCCTCGAGGACAAGTGCCGAGCTTTTGGTAACAAAACTTCCCCACATGGCTGTTGCTGGAGGTCTCAGTGCCTTCCCACATAGATCTCTTCATATATCTGCTCACAACGTAGTAGCTGGCTTCCCCAAAGCCAGTGATCTGAGAGAGAGAAAGAGAGGCCAACACAGAGGCCGCAGTGTCTTTTATGACCTAACCTCCAAAGTGACATAGCATCACTTCTGCTGTATTCTATTGGTCACTCAGACCAGTCCTGGTACACTGTGGGAGGTGCCTATGCAAAGATGTGAATACCAGGATGGGGGAGTAACTAGGAGAAATCTTGGAGGCTTACTAGCACATTCTTCCATCCAAATACTGACCTGCTCAGATTTTAAGATTAGCAATGAAGGAGCATGATCAGAAATACCCAGATTTTAGCCAACACCATGGGAAGAAAAGGGCAGTAAAATTTGGAGGTGGGGTGGTGGACATAGAGAATAAATATGGTTAAGCCCAAAAAGCAGGAACTTAAATATCTGTGTAGGAGATTTGTTACATAGAAATTCTGAGTTCTAACTGTCTGACATGATTCTGATTTTGCAAAGAAAGGGATTTAAGGTTACTGATCACATTGCTGTCTGCAGCAGACTAGGAGCAATTCTTTTTCACCAGGGGATCATGGTGCCTTATGAAAATTGAAATGGGAACAGCCTGAAAAGCTGTGTTTGAATGAGTCCCCTGTGTGGCTCCTATGGTATGGCATCAAAATCAACTGTAGCAAAGTGATTTTTCTTCATGTGCTACTACATTTAATGCAAGATTTGTTGACAGATAACCCAAGAAAAAATTTTTTCAGTGCATTTGCAAAATTATTTCTGATTTGGTTCTACTGCATTTTTCTCTTCTTAATGACTGTATAATTCCATGTAGTCTATTAAATAGCATGTATTCAATTTGAGAAAAATGTACCAGAACCCTGAATGCATTTTTCCTAATGCTCCCACCCCATCTTTACTTCAGATATATCACAGATGCCTAAGCAGATTCAACCCTTACCTCCCCTTTTCTCCTGAATAATTGTTTTTGAAGCAGTGGTTGAGGGCTGTAAACATCTAAAGCAGGTTGTCTTTCCTGGTCTTCCCCTGCTTTAACCTGTCAAAAACCTTGGAAGTATAAAGAGAATAACAGCTAGAGGGATAGGAAGAGTAAGTTACATTGGTATTACCTTCTAGTCCTGTACTTGTGCTCAGACTTCCAATCCTAGCTTAACACAGGACTAGGTCTGTGGGAAAAGGCCAGATATAGGACAGGATATGAAATGAGATATTTGGCGAATCATGTGTGGATGTCACAGAGATAGTGAGTGGTGTTAAAGACATGCTTCTTCCCATTGTGTATGTGCTTAGATAGGTCTTTTGGGGCTAAATATGATTAAAATATTCCACTTTAAATTTGGTATTTTAGATGCGTATGTTATTGGTGAGATGCACTCATTAAAGGGAATTGCCAGGAGCACTTGGCCCTTTCTCTTAGAGATTTAAAATAATTTTTCTCATATTTCTTATTCTGAAAACAAAGAGAAAATCTACTTGACAACAATGGAACTAATTGTGATTTTGCAAAAAAAGAAAGTGAGAACTGATTCTGGCTTTTAGAAAGACATTTAGTACAGTATCTAGGCCTGAACTTCTTCACCTGCAAAATGATGCAGATCTAGTTGATTATCAGGTTATTCTTAGCTCAATTTTGTCAAAAAACATGTACTGGCTGACTTTCATTTGAATATATATGTAATTTTTAATTCACCAATTATATGATAAAAATATGTTCTTATAAAATAAGTACCAATGATCAATAATGACAAAATTTTTTTTCTTAAAAAGTGAATTTCAAGATTACTTTTGCACATATATTTTAGAATGTGTTTGTGAGGTTGAGAAGGTCCATGGCTCCAATGTATTGATCATAAAAGGCATGTGTCTGAGAAATTAAAGGGATGGCTTGCAAGTCATCTTTTCAGAGATCAAATCTTTCCCTAGATATGTTGTTCTCTGTGATACACAGTTAACTGTTTACACTGCTTACTCTTTAAGTTAAGAATGCTTTCAGCTACAAGTAACAGAAATGCCAAATACTGTTGGTTTAAAAAAAATAAGTAGTTAATTATCCCATATCACGAAAATCTTGGAGATAAGTACTTCCAGTGTTGTTCAGCTGTTCTACAATGTTGAGATTCTGGAGTGACATCTCTCTGATTCTCTTGGCCTTTCCATTCAGGTCATGACATGGCTGTCCCAGATCCAAGCAATACATCACTATACAACAGTCCTTTACCAAACATGGGTAAATATGATGAAATCACCACTATTGAACAATATCAATTATGATATGACCCATTATTCTTGTATTCAAGTCTATTTTACTCCCAATAATCTGGCCCTAGAATTTATCTTCCCCGCTTTATTTCCAATTACCTTTCTACCAGATTCCTCTACTATAACCAAACTATGTTCTGCTATTCTATGAAAAATATATATTTTTCATTTTGCACCATGCCTTTTCTCATCCTTGTACAACCTCTTTGTTAGTTAAAATCCTATCCAAACATTACTAAGATTCATCTGAAGTTCTTCTCTTTAATCTTCTCTGATCATTCCAGCTAGAAGGAATTTGCTCTTTTCTTTGAATTCCTATATATTTTATATTTGTATAAAAGCATTTTGTAGAATGATTTATGTCCATATTCCATTAGGTTAAAAAATACAAGTATGATCATGTCCATTTTACAGATGGAGAACAGGTTCAAAAGGGGTAGATTACTTTCCCATGGTATCACGACATACAATGTTAGATTCAGTACCTCCGTGAGTTGGGGATAATAGGCTTTTGCAACAAACATGCTCCAAAATAGTGTGGAATTAAGAACATAAATGCTTATTTCTCTCTCAGGTAACAGTCCAATGTGAATGCTTTAGGTTGACAGGTATCTCGGATCTTCACAGTTATTTATGAGATCCAAGCTGACAGTAATTTTGCCATCTTCAACACATGACTTCCAAGACCTCAGTGGCCTTGGACATTCTAGCCAAGAAAAGGGGTAAAGAGCAAAGTTCAGGCTGAGATATTTTCTCTTGAGTAAGTGAAGTGGAAGTTATATTTTTGCTCATGATTCATTGGCAGGAGCTTAGTCATGTTGCTCAGCCAGCTGCTAGACTGGGAACTATAGTCTAGCCTTGGGTCCAGGAAACAAGGAGAACAGATTTGAATGGACAAGTAGCAGTGTCTGCCACAGACCTGGAATATAGATCTTACGCTTCCAAGTCTAGTGGCCTTTCTCCTAATGATGCATACTTGAGCAATATTGCTAGTTTGATTCCAGACTACCACAAAGAGCAGATATCACAATAAAGTGAGTTATACAATTTTTTTTGGTTTTTCAGTTCATAAAAATTATTTTACACTGCTATAGTCTATTAAGTGTGCAATAGCATTACGTCTAAAAAACAAAGTCCATGCCTTAATTTAAAAATATTGCCAAAGAATGCTAACAATCATCTGAGCCTTCACCAAGTCATAACGTTTTTTTGCTGGTAGAGAGTTCTGCCTCAGTTTTGATGGCTGCTGACTGATCAGGGTGATGGTTGCTGAAGGTTAGGATAGTTGTGGCAGGTTCTTAAAATAAAACAATAGTGAAGTGTGCTGCATTGATTGGCTCTTCCATTTAAGAAAGATTTCTCTGTAGCATGCAACACTGTTGGATAGCACTTTACTCACAGTAGAACTTCTTTTGAAATTTGACTCAATCCTCTCAAACCCTGCTGCTGCTTTATCAACTAAGTTTATATACTATTCTAAATCCTTTGTTGTCATTTCAACAATGTTCACGATATCTTCACCACGAGTAGATTCCATCTCAAGAAACCACCTTCTTTGCTCATCTGTGAGAAGCAACTTCTCATTCATTTAGGTTTTATCATGAGATTGCAGCAATTCAATCACCTCTTTGGGCTCCACTTCTAGTTCTAGTTCCCTTGCTATTATCTGCAGTTACTTCCTCCATTGAAGTCTTGAATCCCTCAAAGTCATCCATAATGGTTGGAATCAACTTCTTCCATACTCCTGTTCATGTTATTTTTATCTCCTCTCATTAAACACAAATATTCTTAATGACATCTAGAATAGTGAATCCTTTCCAGAACATTTTCAATTTACTTTGCCCCAGTCTATCAGAGAAATCACTATCTATAGCAGCAGTAGCCTATAAAATGTAGTTCTTAAATAATAAGACTTGAAAGTTGAAATTACTCCTTGATCCACAGACTGCAGAATGGATACTGTGTTAGCAGGCATGAAAACAACATTCATCTCCTTGTACATCTCCATCAGAGATTTTGGGTGACCAGTTGCATTGTAAATGACCAGTAATATCTTGAAAGGAATCTTTTTTTTCTGAGCAGGAGGTCTCAACAGTGGGCTTAATAAATTCAGTAAAACCATGCTGTAAACAGATGTATGGTCATCCAAGCTTCACTGTGCTCCATTGATAGAGCATAAGCAGAGTAGTGTTAGCATAATTCTTAAGGGCCCTATGATTTCCGGAATGTTCCAGAATGTTCAATGAACATTGGCTTCAGTTTGAAGTCACCAGCTGCATTGGTCCCTAACAAAAGAGTCAATGTGTCCTTGGAAGCTTTCTTGAAGCCAGGCATTGACTTCTCCTTTCTAGCTATGAAAGTCCTAGATGGGCTCTTCTTCCAATAGAAGGCTGTTTCATCTCCATTGGAAATCTATCTATTATTTAGTGTAGCACCTTCATCAATGTTCTTACCTAGATCTTCTGGATAACTTGCTGCAGCTTCTCCATCAGCACTTTCTGCTTCACCTTCCACTTTTATGTTGTGATGACCACTTCTTTTCTTAAACCTCATAAACCAACCTCTGCTAGCTTCCAACTTTTCTTTCGCAGCTTCCTCACCTCTCTCAACCTTCATAGAACTGAAGAGAGCTAGGGCTTTGCTCTGGGTTATGTTTTTCCTTCAAGAACTTTTCCTCTGCATTCCCAACAACCCATTCTTTTGTGTTCAGCACAAGAGGCCTAGCTTTTGGTCTGTCTTGGCTTTCGACATGTCTTCCTCAGTAATCTTAGTCATTTCTAGCTTTTGATTTCAGGTGAGAGACGTGCAACTCTTCATTTCACTTGAACACCTAAGAGGCCATTTGTAGGGTAATTAATTATACTAATAGCAACATTTTTGTATCTCAGGGACTAGGAAGGCCCAAGGAGAGGGAGAGAGCAAGGAATGGTCGGTTGGTGGAACAGTTGGAACATACATTTATCATTTGCTGTCTTATATAGGTGTGGTTTATGGTGCCCCAAAACAATAACAATAGTAACATCAAAGATTGCCAATCACACAGCACCATAATAGACATAATATTAATGGAAAAGTTTGAAATATTGCGAGAATTACCAACATGTGGCACAGAGACACAAAGGGAGCACATGCTTTTGGGAAGATGGTGCTGATAGACTTACTGGATGCAGGGTTGCCACAAACCTTCAAAAGATATTGTAAGAAGTGGAATATCTGTGAAGTGCGATAAAACAAAGTATGCCTGTACTAAAATGTGGAGTTTGCCACTTATGATAAATTCATTCAACAGATGATTTTGGGATTCCCAAATTGTGCAAAGTGTTAGATATTTACTATATATTTTCTTTATTGTATAATTATTAATATATTTCTGCCTAGATATTATGTGTCAATAAATATTACCTGGCTCACTCCAGTGGCTCTCTAAGAAATCAGACTGGGATTTGATGATACTGGCGCAAAGCACATATGTAGTTTCACTAATACAGCCAACTTCCTGTTATTTACGAATTATTCAGACCTTCTTTTAGTATTAGCTAAAATTAAGTTATTGGATTATATGCGACTCTATTCATGATTTTTCCCTGTATTATTTCATGTAGGAGTTTGTGTGTTTCTATTAGTTTTACTTTTTCAATATATCTGTTCGCTCCATGAAGGCAGCACACACTTTTTAGTGTTTCTTTGGTGTTAACCCCACATTTACTAGCACAGAGCTAATAAACAGATGGTAGGTCACTCAATACACTTTTTTTAAAATCAAATTATTTGTTATATGTACTCACTTTTTTTTTTTTTTTTTTT
>VBSM01002937.1:14671397-14703718 GCA_008086735.1 Cheirogaleus medius | reverse complement strand
TTCTCTTTCCCACACTTAACACCGAACATTTGAAGAATGTTGCCACAAAGGTTTAGTTTACACTTCTAGTCACTTCCATTAATGACTTGCTAAAAATTATATTTTTGGAAATGAGCAAAACAATAAACAATGATTTGTTTTAAAGGAGACTCTTCTCTTACTTGAGAAGGCAGTTCTCATAACCATGTCTGTTGTTTAGTTTTCAGTGCTTAGCTATCTTTCTCTTTTTGCTCTCTTCAGTTTCTATCTTGATATTGCCACCGAAACTAGCTCTTCCCTCCCACTCTGAGCAAAATGCCTATTGCTCAGAGGTAGAGGCTTGCTGCATGAGGTTCAAGGCCGGCGCAAACTGTGCCCTGACACTGTGATGTCTAGAATATTGACCATCATAACTGCTCACCTCGCAGCCTTTGACATTTTGCTGATAGTGCAAGCTGCATTTATATCCCTATACCCTGCTCAGATGTATTCCTTCCCCTCCTCCTGCTACTTACTGAAGAGAGAGACTGACATTGCCCATTACTAACTTTTAATGCCAAAACCACATTAAGTGCCTTAATTGTGTTTTAAATGATGCCTTGGGTCTGTGTGTGCTTGTAATGAAAATACACAGTGACAATGTAAATCTTAAAAGTCTGTTCCTGTGATGGTTCAATCTTCCTACCTTTTGTGTCACTACCGATTTTTAAATTCTAAAGAAATTTGATTTAAAAAAAAAAAGTCTTGTTAATACTCTACTTTTCATTCTGGGCACTGAGGGTATTCCTTGCTGTTTTCGTAGTTTTAGGCTTTGGCTGCAAATGTTTGGACATCAGCTCAGAACATCATCTCGGAGGGAACATTTTGCAAGTGTTATCTTCTTGTTCACAGGAATCCGAGGTGGACCTAGTGGAGAATTGTTTAGTGATAGAAACTGAAATAGCAATAAAAAGAGGGATGGCCAAATTATGTAAAATCAGAGTGCATGAATAATTCAGTGCTCGCTTGAGTGTGATTTTTATTTTTATTGTTAAATAATACTAGCATTTCCATGAACTAATAACACGGAGACTAACCAACTGGTAAGCTTTTTGTTGAAGGTTTGGGGCGTCAGGGAGGAGGAAGGAAGAAAGGAAACTAGGGCCAAGTAGTCATCTTTTTAAAATGGAGTGTGCTCAGTAAAACATTGATCCAAGCATCTGTTTTATAATTCCTTAACTATGTTGAAGATAACTAAATTAAGCCATAGAGAAACTCATCAGTACTGCTTTGTTTTTAGATCATCTGGAATGATCGTAATGTGTTATGAACTCCTTCTCTATTGAACCTTAGAATTTGAATCTAGTACTTTATATATACTTTTTATCATACATTCTAAAATAAGCCCTGTGTGTATGTTCTTGTGTTCATAGAAATAAAATATATAAGGATATATTTTACTATGACTCATGAGATATAACTTAGATATAGAGTTACTGTGGAGTAGAACAAAGGCCTTGGTAAAGGCAAAGAACAAAATAAGTTCTTTGGATTAAAATAAAATCCAAAGCAAAAGTATTCTTATCTAAACAGAGAAAAATCTTGACTACAATTAACTATGCCATCATGGATATTTTAAACAGGTTAGGAGAGGAATGGAAAATGAGCAAATGATGTCAAATGATTGAAAAAACCCTAAACATTGAAGAGAGAAAAAATAAGATATTATGAAAAAGAAGCTCTCAAAGGAATATTATGGGGTGTTAGGAACTTTTAGCTGGTATAATAAATGGACAAACACTGCTTTTAATGGCCTGGCTTAATCAAATGAAATTGTAATTAGCTCAGGAAGAACTGCATTAAGTAAGAGATCAAGAAACAAAAGCAAGAGGCATAGTGGAAAACAAGTACATGATACCCAAAATGATGGTGGAATAATTCAGGATTGCAGAAAAATGTAAGTTAATATGATTTTGAAACCCTAACTGTGTTCTTTTTCATTCTAATTATTTGAGAGAGGGTGCAAAAGATTTTATAAACCAATAGTGGGAAATGTTTTGGTCTGAATCTAGACTAGAAAACCTCAGGAGAGTCAGGGCAAAGCTTAGGGAGGGATGCTCTGGGAGGGGACCCGGGAGGTCCCTTAGAATGCAATTTTGGGCTGGGCACAGTGGCTTATGCCTGTAATCCTAGCACTTTGAGATGCCGCGGGTGGGGGGTGGGGAGAGGAGGATCATGTGAAGATAGGAATTCAAAACCAGCCTGGGCAACGCAGCCAGACCCCGCCTCTACAAAACATTTTAAAAATTAGCTGGGTGTGGTGGTGCGTGCCTATAGTCCCAGCTAATCGAGAGGTGGAAGCTGGAGAATCACTTGAGTCCAGAAGTTCGAGATTGCAGTGAGCCGTGATCTTGTCACCCAGGACTCCAGCCTGGGTGACAGAGGGAGACCTTTTCTTTAAAAAAAGAAAAAAAAAATACAGTGTTATCTCCCTAGAGAATACCACAGTACTGTCAAGATCATGGAAAGGGATATAGAAGGACTTGAATCCCATTAGAAATGTGTAACCAGCTGAGGAGGGAGAAGATTAACTGAGGTTGGGAAACTGTGAGTACGTAAGCAACTAGTCTTTCAGGATGAGAAGATGTGTTAATGGATGCATAACAGACACTAAAGTTAGGATCGGGGCATGCGATTTCCTGTGAGGTAAAATAATTTAAGCTATTTTTTATTTTAATTAAAGATGAATGATGAAGAAACTGGGCCTGTAAAAGACAATTTCTGAAGGAGCTCAATGCTGTAAGGCAGATTGTGCTATTGCTAAGTACATTAATATTAGTAATTATGCAGCTAATAAAGTAGCATAGCTTTCACAAACATCCTCCTATGTGTGGTAGTTAGAATTAGCCCCATTCCTCAGACGTAGCTACTCTATAGAGGGTCACTCTTGGTAAATGTATTTTTCTAAGGGAATAGAGATTGGGGTCATTCATAATGTAATTGAGACACATGAACAGGCAAACCAAGGAAATAAATTCTAAGTTCTCCGTCAGAAGATATATGAGAATCACCTCAGAAGCATTTTCAAACTCCAAGGCCCATCCCCCCACCCTCTCCAACCCCAGCTACCCGTGAGGTTCTCACATACCCCTAACTATTCTTAGGAGGAATATAAGGTTGGAGTTATTTCATTCCTTCTTTATTTTATCTTTCCACTAACCATACCTGAGATTATTTATAATGAACAGAGGGCATCCAAGTAGGATTTTTCTTTTATGAGAAGAAGAAATATAGAAGGAGAAACCGTTTCCCCAAATTTCTCATTGATTCAAAAGATTGAATACCTGTTAAAACTGACAAGGGTTATTTTTTATTTTCAAGCACACATTTCCTGTCACCTTCTCTGGCATGCTTGTTTTATTTATTTGTAAGGTGGAAAATGATGACCGGAAAGCTGTTTTTGTCTAGATTCCGTAATTTAGAAAAAGGAATAAAATGGAGATCTCAGACTCACATCGGGCTGTCATGAGTGACAATCATTAGCCCTGTTCTGAACGATTGACAAAATGTTACAACATTCTTGAGAGCAGAACTTGTATTCTTTTAAATAAAGAGCTAGTTAATTAGAGTCTCATTCTAATGAAAATGACCTAATTCTGCTGCTAAGTGCTAACTTTAAAAAAAAAAAAAAAGAAAGCTGAAAGATAGTTTAGTTTACAAAAATGCATATTGATTCACATAAATCAATAAGTTAGAACATGATTGAGGCTTGAATTCCTCTGGAGTTTCTAAAACGTCCTCTGTCTTCCCTGTGCAATAGCAGAAAATGTTTGCCTGCATTTTGATAACCAACATGGAAATGAGATATTAATATATACAGGAAAAGACAGAGACAGAGAAAAAATACTTAACACCCCAAGAAGGGAGGAATCGTGCCATTATTCACAAGTGGCAATGCTATGAGTGACTTACTCAGTCATCCTATAACAAGTGCAAATCTGTCCCTCAGACCAAAAAGAAAAGGGATTTAAAGGGCAGATCTACAGGCTCTGTTGTATTTAAGTGCTCTGTGTTTTGCTTAAAAGCCACAAGGCCTCTGTAATCGGTCTGTAACTATTTACTCTCACAAGCCTTGCAAATAACAGAAAGAAATGTGAAATCGGTTTCTTTTTTTAAGCTCCAAGAAATAGTGTGTCATAATTACTTTGGAAATGGAGGCCTAGCTTTTTAAAAAGCTTATTAGGCATTATTTTCTAGAAATTTCCTGTTTTGTCAGCTGAAGTGACAGCAAGGCCAGGTGACCCCAAATGAGACTTATTGACCTTCAGACTTTTCAATCAGAGGCTTGTCACCTTGAAATCACCAGCATTTGCACACGGCATGTCTCTATATCACTGTGTAGGACATAAATACGAATCTGGCCAATCTGGCTCCTACTTTGCACGTTAACAATTCCTGGGAATTGTCTGGAAATGAGTTAAAGAGTTAGGGCTTGCCACTGCCCCATGATTTCTGTCTTACCTGATTACATGCGTGGCTTTATGAGGTAACCACACAAGGAGACAGAAGCGAAGAGGGGACTATTTGCATGTGCAAAGGTGATCTCTTCTGCACTAGGGCTCCAGGGGTGGTATGTATTATACGTTGGCTGGCTTCTTTTTGCTTGCTTTCATTAGTCCACTAAGATAGAAGCTCTTTTGAACGGTGACGATATGTTTGGCTTAGTGATTGAAATGAAGAAGACTTTGAATAAATGTTCACTTTGACTTGTTGATGGACCCCTTGTGCCTATGCTCACACATGGTTAAATCCATTGTTGGACATTGAGAAATAAGAAGAATTTGAAGGCTATTTTGAGGAGATTGCAAATATGGTATTTATTGCCTATTATTGTCACTACTGCACTTAAGAAATACCTGATTCTCTGTGGCCTTACTATCCAGCAAAGATTCAAAGCAAGAGATTTTTTTTTTCAGTTGCTGTTCAGGGATGCATCTCTAGTGCTTATCACTATGTGGCAGTGTCTGTCACATAGTAGGTACTCAATAAATATTTGTTGAATGAAAGAATAAACATGTTATACAAATAGTGGAGAAATTAACATAGTAATGTACTATCTTCTATATACTTATTACCCATCAACTAGATTCATTTCTTACTTGCTTTGGATAAGACAGTAATATGGTTTATTATTTTTAATTTGGGTTAAAAAATAATTCCATAGGTAACTGTTTTAGACTACATCACAAAATTATCTATTTTGAAATTTACTGGTTGAATTTAGTGCCGAAGTATTAATAGAAAGGTACAGGATCCATATATGGTTGTTGATAAAGAACAATCTTAGAGTCACAATAGTCAGTTCTGTGTCATGAACATATAAAACTGTGTTTTGCCGAATATATTTTCATCTTTTGTGCTAGAACCACAGTGCAGAGGGGACAAAAGGTACCTGAGAAAGGACACGGATCTGGGAACTTGGTTCTGTTCACTGCCTTGTCACTAACAAGCTGTGGGACCTCGAAAATTCCTTCTCCTTCCTGGACTCTGTTTTCTCTTCCGTGGAAACTCGGTCCCACTATGTCATTTGTTATAGAGATAATATAGATTAGAGGAGAATAATCTAGAATCAAAGGCACAGAGACCCAGATCTCCCTCCACTCTGATTTTCTCTTTGATAATAGGAAGCTAATGATAGTAACAGACCCACAGAGTCTCTGTGACAATTAAAGAGATCATTTATGCACAGCCCCTGATTTAGTAAGTATTTAGTAAATTTCAACAGTTACTAGTTCTTATCCTATATCTAAATATTTATGACTCGGTGAGAAATTGTCCCAACCTATCAATAACTCAACTTAAAAAATGTCCAGGCATTTCCAGGGTCCATCCTGATAACTTCTGTCAGGTAAAGAGAAGAATTGCTGGGTTTTCCATTTCAAATCTTATACACGGAGCATTTTCAATTTTGAAAATGTCAGCGCTTTGACAGTACTCCTTTAAAAGCAGCTTTGTTGTTTTTAAATTACATTTGTTAAGCTTGGAATCCATAATGTGAATGATAGGCCCTGGTGATATTTATATAAAAATTAAAACTGTCAAGTTGTATTAAGGTATAACCATTGGCTGTGGCACATGAGCCACTATTTCTTTGTGTGAGTCTTCTTGATACAGTTTTGTAGTTTTTTTCTTCTTTTTTTAGCTGTAGATCTCAGCCATGGAAACACATGCACATGGCCTTTTTTAAAATCCCTCAATGAATTTATGTAGAAGAAGACAAGACAGAGGAAACTAACATACTCTTATGCTAGGTGCATATAATATGTTGGGTGCTAGTCACTTTGCTTATGGCATCTCAGGTGATCTTTAACATTATTCCAATGGTGCATTATTATGCCCTTTGTACAGATGAAGGTACTGAGTCTTAGAAAGCTACGCCAGTTGTCCAAGGTCATTCCCCAAATACTGAATCCTCATTTTCCAGTATGATCTTCTAACACCTACTTCCATGAATCTTACCTCCCCCTTTCCTGATCTCAAAGGTATTTCTAATTACCTCAACATTTGTGACTAAATTTTTAGGAAGAGGTGTTAAAATAATTTTAAATCCATTATGATTCATAAAGTAAGACTGAAGATGAGCAAATGGCATGTACCTGTAATCCCAGCTACTTAGGAGGCTGAGGCAGGAGGATCGTTCGAGCCCAGGAGTTTGAGATCAGTCTGGGCAACATGGTGAGACCCCATTACAAAAAATAAAAAGAGGAAGACTGTAACCAATTAGTATTTTTTTAAAAATAGTGGAAGTTTCTCTAAGGTGGACTGAATAAGCACATTGCCCTAGTAGCTGATATATATATTTAGTTCAAAAGTTTAAGCCTCCGCATAATAACAAAGATACAAAAAAAAAATGTGAATAACCACTAAAGAATGGATTTTCTTCACAGTGAATGTTTGTATTCTGGCATTGTTTTGGCATTGTCATGTTGAAGTTGAGTGGAGTGACTTTGAGAAGAAGGCCCATAGATTTACAGATGAACTCAGCTACTTCACTGTGTCCCTCTATGAACCTATCACTGCAGATAGGTTTCTGCTCAAAAACTTAGTTTCTCTCCCAATTCTAGTGTTATCAGGTTCTAGTAATGAACCTCATTTCTTAGTATTTCCTCCTTTCAAAACAATGAAGTTAGATATGTCTTCCTTACAGGCTTAATCGCAACTGGATATCCCTCAAAGCAGAGGAAGATTTATTATTTCTAATCAAGTAGTAACATTTTTCAATAGGTATACTACACATTTTAGCCAGCAGAAAGGCTCCTCCTGCCAATCTGTAGTCTGTTGGGGCCCACTGAGAACTTCCTGGTCGCTGGGAGCCCAGCCTCAGACCTCTGGGGTAGGCTAAGAAAGGTAATTAGAGGCTGCTTCTCTACTGCCAGGTGACCTATGCGACCTGACTGTCAGGGCCTGACACAACACCTATGTAGTGGACACTGTGGTGTCTCTCTTAGATCTACTTCCAGAACCAAGAAATTGGTTGGCACAGCTGCCAAAAGTGATGGGTCACAGTTGAGTCCCTCCCCAGGAATTAGTCCCTTCCAGAGGAAGATGCCTCTCCCAGAACTCCAACGACTGGTCTATATAGAGGTACAAAGAACCGGCTCTCTTGCCTCAAATAGGGACAACGCTGAAGGTCCATTTGAGCTTCTGAGCCCCTGGTGGCATCCACAGCATTGCACTTCAATTGCTCCCTGTGCCCACTTGTGCTTCCATTAGCACTACGTTCTTAGGAGCACTCTCTGATAGCTCCCCCTCCGCACAAATCTCAGAGTCTGTTTCCCAAGAAAGCAACCTCTTCCAATCTCCTACAAGTTTGTCTGTTTGAGCAGTTTGATAATTTTCTCAGATCTGAGACCAGGGACCCCAGATGGCTCCTAGATACTTACTCATTAATGAATCTGAGCATGCTTCTCTTCTGATAATTACTTTGCAGTGACAGGTACCAAGCAGCTGAAGGCAGCTATTGTTTGAATTTAAGGCAGCAGGCAATGCTAGGCTTGACTGTTGGTAGCAGCCTTGGTCGTGCACATAAGTCAGCATGAGAGGGATAATTGAATGGAGAGTACATGTATCATTCCATGGTGAGAGATGTAAATTGACCGATGTATCAGCTTTTCAGGAAAACATTACTGTCTGGGCGTTCAGAATAGTAAATGCCAAATTGTGAGTGTGTGTGTGTGTGGGGGGGGAACAAGGGGTGTCTATTTAAGATACAAAGAATCAGCACTGGAGGAAGGAGAGAAACAATGTGAATCATTTACAGTAAGACTATTACATTGTGTTAGATGTTAGGACTATAGAGATGACTAAGACAAGATCCCCATTTTAAAGATTAGGAAACTGAGTCTCCATGATTATCCCATAGGAATATAATTATTCAGTGATAGAGTTGAAATTCAGACTTAGATTTGACTCCTGTGCTGTGGTTCTTTGCATAAGCCCTTGTTGATTCTAATCAATTGTTTTCAGTGGTCTGTAACATATGACAAAGAAAACCTCTTTGACAAACAGAATGAGTGGAATGAAAGCTAAAATAGCACTCTGGATGTTCGATTTGAAATCATAAATACTTGTGGAAACTCTTTCTTAACTCTTGTTGAAAGGGTCTTCCTGTTGCTCTGACCGCTGGCCAGCCGGGTACCACCAAGTGATGGGATTTGCTGCTGGACAGAATTCTAGCTTTGCCTTAGAATGCTGTCTCCCGCTGACTTAAATCCTGGATCCTCACTGCTGGAGGAGTATATCTGTAGTGCTTCATCTTCTGTTACCCCATAATATATAGTGCATCTTATTTATGTTAGTCATCTTTCATATAGAACTGTCATGAAATACGTCACTGCTGATTACAGCCTGTGTAGGCAGGCTACCTTGGTGAATTATGCCCCTTGCGTGGATCACGCCAGTAGTACATGGCTGGAAAGAGAGGAAGATAAATCCCAAATAGTGATGGATGCACTTCAGAAGGTTGAGAAGGCCCTGGGTGTGGAGCCAGACCTGCAGGTCAAAATGCCTCGAGGTTCCCCCTTCTGTCTCCAAACTTCTTAGGTCCTCATTCCCTGCCTTAGAACACATTATACCCCATGTGTGCATGTGTGTGGCCTTCAGGACTGTCCTTGAGTGCTGCCATGACCATCACCACTTTTTTCTTTAACTTTATCAAGATTTGGGGTTCTTGAGATTTGTCCCCATCTCCTATAATATCTAATTTTGGAAGTCATGGAATATCCCTTTTCCTCCTAAACTCTATAGAATCCCTTACTACCAATACATTTGAAAGCGGTTCTATCAAATGGTGTCTATGCCAACAGGTTTTTAAATAGACTTTGACCTTTAGAAATAGCCATTCAGCATTTATTTATTCTGTAATAAACTATACTAAAAACTGTGCTAGGGCTACACAATGATGAATGAAGCATAGTCCCAGTTCTCAAAGAGTGTGAAGTCCAGCTAAAGGATGCAGACCTGGGAACAGTGCGGAAAGTGCTAGAATAGGGATAGGCCCAGGATCCTTGGGAATCCCCCAAGGTGCAAGGCATGGGAAAGTCCTGAAGGACACTAGGATTAGTCAGGGCAAATCTGTGTTGGGGGTGGCGTGGGAAGTGGTTGCCGTATTATACAAAGGGCAGAGTATTATCGGAGAACCACGAGCCACTGATTATGGTTATTATGGTTTGTTATTAGTAAGGTTGGTAGGGAAGGGAGGGGTGATAGTGAGAAAAGATTCTAAATGTAGGCTCAGGCTGGGTCAAAAAGGACCTTATAAAACATGTTAAGTAGTTTGCCCTTAATCTAAAAGCAAACAGAGAACTGTTATAGGGAGTGATGAGAAGAGCTACCTGTTTGCTTTAAAATGATCACTTTGGCTCCCTTGGAGTGAATCAAGGTGAGCTTGGAAGTTGGAAATCATTTGTAGGGGCCTTTTGCAGTGGTGTTGGTGAGAGGCAAGAGTAGCCTCAATGAAGACAGTGGCAATGGGTAAAGACATGAGTGATAAATTAGGAGTGATATTACCAAAAAAATAGAGTGACATTTAATTTATGTAGGAGAGACTCCATGGCATCAGGGTTGAGCAGTTGGCGATAGAGTGGTGTGGTTCACCAGCATGAGGAACGTGGGAAGAGAAACGGTTATGGGAAGGGAGTGATAACATTTGAAGTTGAGGTGCTTACTGAACAGTCAAGTGACATTGTCCATTTGGCCACTGGTTACATGGTTGCAGCGCTCGTGACCTAGAGCCCAAGACCATGGGGATAATTGAAGTGATGGGGTGGATGAATCCGCACACAGACAGTGGGAAGCCCAAGAAGAGGCTGATCTTAGAACCCAGGGAGCACTCTCGTTACACAGTGTAGATGGACTACAGATAACAGAAGGCAAATGACAAACTGGAAATAGAGCAGTATTTCTGTGTCCTCATTTTTTACAAAAGTACACATAGCATTTTCAACAACAATTGCAAGCTAAGAAAAGAAATCATTCACTGTCCTACTCCCTTAATTCATTGTTTCTGCATTCCTTTTTAGAGCCTGTTTGTTACACAGTCTCAGTTTTCACAGGCTTTTCATCAGAATGTGGCTTTAGTTCTGCATCCGAGCCCTTTTCATTAATATATCATAAGCATTTTGCGTGTGACTTCAGAGTCTTTATTTATGAACAATGGCTTTGAAACATGACAGTGCCTTCAGGAAAGAATACAGTCCTCTATCTGAAGGGGGAGAAAAAGAGACAGATTTGGAGGGTCAAGCGACAAAGATTTTCATTCATAAAGTGAGAGCGTAATATGATGATAGCACAGCGTGACTGATGTACGGAGGAGACTTAAGTTTAGAATTTCATGTTGCTTTTGCAATTCATAACCTCCAACCGCACTGTGTAATGGAACATCATGTGCTTTCACATCCGTGACACGAGCAGCACTCTGATGCCAGCTACGCTGTGGCCCCTGACGCAGACTTTCGACATGGGGAAAATCATCATCTTGAAAGGAAACTAAATGTTTTCTCATGCCTCCCTACACCGTCGGTTCCAAAACACAGAGGGCTAGGAGGCAGAGAGAGCTCCCAAAACACCACTTATATTGCCTCTGAGAGCAAATTCTGACCAGGCTCTTTAAAGAAGCACAGAAGCTAAACACACTGGTCCTGATGTCCAAAAGTCTACGTTTGGGTTCAAATCTTGACTCTACCACTCCTAAGCCATGTGGCCTTTATGGCCATGAATCTTTAAATTGTGGTTATAGAATTGTTATGAAGACTAAATGAAATACTATATAAACAACAGATCACGCTTAAAATATTATTAAAAATAATTACTGTTTCACTATTTTTATTATTATAATCGTCTAGTACTTACATATAAAATCCCTTTAGTACTTTGGCGTATCATGACTAGAGTGTTATCTATGATGAGGAACCTGTCGGGGCTGTACTGCCTGATTTATAAAGACCGTCTCATTTCTAAAAGTGCATGATCTTTTTAATACCTTTTACTCCCCACTGTTCATCTTATCTTTTTTAGCCTCAAAACAAGCTGATCTGCAGCAGCTTTCTTAAAGCGATCCAAGTCTGGCTATTTTCCCTTATGTAAAAGATAGCTCTATCCTTTTTCTTCATGAAAGACCTTAGAGACTACATGCTGGAGATTTGTGAATGTTTTCCTATCTTTTGGATATTTATTGAAGCCCTGGTACCTTCTTTTTTCTTTTCGTCCCTCTGATTAGGTCTATCGAATACCATTTATATAAAGGTATTTTCATAGTGGACTACAATTAACCATTTTGTCAAAAGTAGGGAGATCCCTAAGGCGATCAGTAATCTTCCGTGGGATCAGTGGTGCAGAAATAATTTCCCTAAGTAAGATACCATATCTACATCACGGCAGTCCATGGAGTAAATAAAACTATATGTTGCTTAAATTGGATCATTGCATTTCTGGCACAAGTTTTAAACACAAAACAAACTATATCTGTGTGCAAAACTCATGAATTCCATGGTGAATCTCTTATCTGATTGATAAACCATCCAATTTTCTAATTCCCATCTCTTGAAAACAAGAACAGTTTGCACCGTATTTCACTATGGCTATTACAGAAAAGCAAATATATTTTAAGTCCATTTTTTATTTTACTTGAGATTCCTTGGTTGAGATTTTTTTTCAACATCCTCATTTGTTTGACTTCTTTCTTTACCCAAATGGTCAGCTCAAGGGTAGGTTAAGACTGTGAGAAACTGTGAGCATTAAAAGTGATGCCCATCTCCTATCGAGAGTTAATTAAAACTAAAAATAATAGCAAACTACAAGGTAGTTTAAGAAATCAATGAAGTTCTGAGTTTGGCCCAAAGATTACTATTTTTTTTTTCTTTTTTAAAAACGCCAAATATCAGTTTCTTTCCAAAAGAGATGTATTAGTGTCCATGAGTTGCTGCTGCCTGGGCACATTTGTTAGCTTCTCTTTGGGTAACTTGACACGGGGTCAGATCCATTAAGCTATTTGGGAATCTAGTTCCAAAGCCAGAAGATGTTGGTAAGCGGAAAAAAAAAACAACAACAAAAAACTCCTCAGTATGTCGTTTTATTTTATAAAACTAACTTTCTCTGAGGCCATTGGCAAGTAACACATAGCATTCAAGTTAAAGACTTTGTCCTTAAACGTTGAGGAATGACAAAGAATATGTCTTGACAGTTTAAAAACTTAACTGGGAGAGAGAAAGCTTAGGTACTTCAGTATTCATATCTTAGTGTCAGAATTAGTGTTTTTCTCACATTGTGTTCTAGCTATTGGATAAAGATAGAAGTTGTATAAATCTAGAAGTTTTTTAAAGGCTGTGGAATTGGGGAATCTTCTGGAACTAGTCATATGCAGCTTCTCCCCAAGCTACTAAATTCCTCTGGGACGTAAGAGTAGAAGGAGTGGGTGGGCAGAGTTCCTTTGGGAGCTCCACATTATGGGCCCATCGTTTGAGAGCTGGAAATTACCTTTGCAATCATCCAATGCAGGTTTCGCTCCCTGGCTCTATGTGGACTGCAGATAGACTTTGCCTGTTTCCTTGTCTCTTGGTCTGAACAGGGTGTGGCCATGGTTTTATTAGAATGTGAATGCATTTAGATGGAGTCTCCACTCTTCAGCTCACCATGGATCCCTTTGTTCCAGATTGCTTAGACCTGCCTGGCACCTGCCTGGCCCCTATACGCACTTGCGTTGTATATAACTGCCACCTTTATAGAACTGCCATCGGTTTATGCTAATACCATCTCCTCTTTATAAAGAGATGGTCTCAGAGGCTGTGAGAAGTTAAGTGTTCACCTAAGGTCATAGAGAGCTAAGACCAGAACTCACATTCCTGATTACTAGAGCTGTGTCATTTTCACCACATAATGTGATGTCTGTAATTTACATTTTCACCCCATTAGCTGTATCTTTCCAAGGAAAAGCACACAACTATAGAAATAAATACTATAAATAAATTTACCACCTGTGTATCTAATGGTATCACAGGAAAAAAATAATACAATAGAGTAAATAAACCCAGTAGGGCTGGCCCACCTTATTTTCTCAAAATATTTTTAGGTATAGGCCTATTAATTGTTTTTCTTGCAGTACATAAGGAAGCTTTTAAATACAGTATATGAGCAGCAACAAATAAAGACATTTTTTTTCCCATGGCAGGAATATTTTAGATGCATACTTGGACATAGTTATCAGCATCTCCCAGTTACAAAATTTTGACAAATTCTGACTTTAGATGTGTATTTCACACACCATTAGAATACATTAGAATATATTATAAATTCCCTTAGGGCAGGGCTCTTCTTCCTTGTTCTACATATTTTACTTATTAGATAACTGGATGCACATGCTATGGCAAAGATAATAAGGCATTAAATTAGAAATGTGCCTAATTTTAATTTTCCAATTGAATTTTTTTACCTAGCGCTATAAGCATATGTGTATTTATGTTAAAAAAACTATTGAGCATCTTTATTAGATGAGTAAAATTAATATAAAAAGCAGGTAATATTTTCTCCTCTTATTTATCTGGACTTTTAAAATTTTCCCATTAATTGAAATCTGATGCTTTGGTTCATTTCACAAAGAAGTATACCTTTGAAATTATTTGTAACAAAGTGGAATTGAGGTGTGCGGTGGTGGTGTGCCTATAGTCCCAGCTACTTGGGAGGCTTGGATGGGAAGATCCCTTAAAGCCAAGAGTTCAAGGCCAGCCTCTAAAACAAAAAGTGGAATAGATAAATCAAGGCTGATGCTTTATCTTATCCAGTACCTGGTATAGAGTAGGCATATTTGATGAATGAATGAATGAATGAATGAATGATTGAAAGGATGAGTGAGTGGTAGGTGGATGGACGAATAGATAGATGGAAGGATAGACAGATAGAGCATTGTAGCAGGGCCTTGACAATGAATGTATTATCAGCTTTTGAAAAAAGGGCAGGAATTGTTGACTAGTTATGTACAAAATATGATCCAAAAATGAAACAAGCATTTGTTATTTCAAATGTGTCATTTTCAGAGATGAGATAATTCATGTAAAATATTGTGCACTTAATGCTTAACGTTTTTTACCTATTGTTTATTGTTACCATTGTTGTTATTTATTCCTTTTTCCTGTCAATTTTTTCAAAGATTTTAAATATCCAGGAAATATGTATATGCAGAAATATGGTCAATGAGAGAAAAATACTGATCTTCTGTGATTTGAGGTTAGGTAGGGAGCAAAAATAAATAGCTGACCCATCTTCCAATGTTGAAGGACCTTGGCTCAGGCTTGAAACACGTACTGGTGAAAAGATGTAAACATTTATAGAGTGAACTGTGAATAAATGCTAATTAATGTTGAAGAATCTAGAAGAGTGGAACTAGCTGTCAGGCTGCTTCCTTTTCTTACACATTCAAGTCTCCTATGTGTTTGTAAAAAATCAAACCCATCTAACACCCAACTATGCTCTTGAGCCAGTTCTACTTTTTCCTTCAAACCACCACATTTCTTCAGAGTGATCTGTACTCTTGGCCTCCCGATATCAGCCCACCAAAAGGCTCGCCCTGTTTTCCTCTTGTCAGTTGGGTGACTTTGTATTTCTCATTTCTTATCCTTTCTTCTCTCAATGTCTACAGTATTTTATTTCATGAACATTCTTTAACCCTCTTGCCTAGCTTCCTGCCCTACCGTAATTCACTTCTCATTTACCTTGGTTGGTACTGTCTTTTATTTCTGCTCCCTAAAATTGGGCTTATCCTAGTTAATATTCCTCTCTGTTATTTTTCCATCCTCTTTCTTAGTCTACCCACCATCTCTATGCAGAAGAAATCCAAAATCATCATTTCGAAGCCAACTCATATCTTCATTTGATTTCTGTATTTTTAAGTGTCTACCAGAAACCTCAATTCAGATGTCCCTTCAGCATCTCAAATTCAACATGTCTAAATCTGTACCTCTATTTCCAGTCACTTGAAAGTTCCTGGAAATTTGTCCTTGTCTTGCTTACTGATTTTTGTCATTTCCTTCCATATTTCCACTACTAGTCTGCCTACCTATCTAGAATATAATTAGCATCATCACTCTATTGCAGTAGTCTTATAACTGGTTTCTTGACTAATATTTAAACACTCCAGGCCAACTTACACATGACTGCTTTATATATACCCCAGATTGTTCTCCTCACATACTATGATATATTCTATGGCTATAAATATGCCCATATTTTTAGCCTAGAAGTTGAGGCCTTTGATGGTCTTAAATGATCTTTCCAAATCTCATCTTGCACTATGTCATATATACACAACATTACTCAAACTAATTTGGTCCTATCACTCTTTCCCTTCTCTTCGTGGTTACTTATGTCATTCCTTCTACCTGGAACAGCATGTCAAAATCCATTATTCAAGGACTACCTCATAGGACACCCTTGGGAGCAGTTTCTGATCACTGTTTGTAGGTGGTCTTTTATTCCTCTGAAGTGCAATTGCACTCTGTTCATTCTTATTTTGGGATACTTATTAAATATGGCCTGCCATAATGGTTTTATCACTCTCCTAAATTCTCCTGCTGAATTCTAAGCCCTCTGAGGTCAGGAGGCAATCTTTTCATCTTTTATTTATTTATTTATTTTTGCCTCCTTGTCCTGAATCATCTACTTCATGCTTCTCATATCAACAGCATGCATTAGTTGTGAAGTATTTCATGATAAAAATGTGATTTAAAATAAGTCAGTTCTATTTTAAGGCTTAAAATTCAGTGGTATAGGCTATAACATGGTGGGATTTAAATCCTGCCTCTTGTTCTTCATAGAGTGTGATCCTAGCCAAGACATTAACTTTCCTGAGACTGAGCTTCCTTGTGTATTGAACTTATTTACATAATTTTTACCTCACAGGATCATTGTAGGCAGTTAAGGAATAAAAACAATTTCTCCTTTCTCTAAAACAAAATGCTCTAAATTTGGATTGTATGAGGATATTATAGATAATAGGATATTATAGCATGGCTTGCTAGCTTGAAATTTAAAAACAATCCTCTCTCAATGGTGTGGGTATTTTATAGAATATAACAGGGCAACATAGTTCAAGGATGTATCTCGGACTTTAGTGCAAGATATTCCTCAATTTGAGGGTAGATTCTATAGTTATTAAGTATCTGGCCTTAGGACAGGTGCGGTGGCTCACACCTGTAATCCTAGCACTCTGGAAGGTGGAAACGGAAAGATTGCTCGAGCTCAGGAGTTTGAGACGAGCCTGAGCAAGAGTGAGACCTTGCCTCTACCAAAAAGAAAAAAACAAAAACCAAAAAACAGTGGGGCATTGTGGTGCACATCTGTAGTCCCAGCTACTGGGAGGCTGAGGCAGAAGGATCACTTAGAGCCCAGGAGTTTGAAGTTGCTGTGACCTACAATGATGCCACTGCACTCTAGCCTAGGCAACAGAGTGAGACTCTTTCTCAAAACAAACAAACAAACAAACAAACAAACAGAAAAAAAAACAAGTAACTATCTGGCCTTAGTCTAGAGAACAGTTCTGGGCTTTGATTTCCTCAACTGGAAGTGGAATTGTATTCAGGATTTTTGTGAGAAATAGAGACAATATATGTTAAATGCCTAGCACACGATGGTCTATCCATCTTCAGTCATAAAGCATATCAACAATTCAGGTAGGTGCAAAGACTGTTGACTTTTTACTTTGATTTAAAAATTTTTACTTTAGCCAATAATCTCAGGTGTCAGCCAATAATCTCCCTAATGGGTTACAGTCCTCTCAGAGAAGAATCGTTTTATGAACAACAAATGTCAACTGACACTTTGTAATCACCTTCTTTTTTAAAAAATAGACTTCACTTTCCCTGCCTATCTTGTCCCCAAATCTTATACCAGGATCAAAATGCATACTTAATTTTTGAAGCCCAAATAAATATAAGCTATCATAATGACAAAATTCATTGGAAGAAAAAAATCATGTAAAGGACTGTCCTGTGCCATTTGTACCTTCACATAGCCACAGGCATGTGACTGCTTTCTAGTTACACAGCTATCTGCTCTGCATTGTGTAAGTTATGTATCTGTGTAAGTAAACTGTACTAGTACCAATCAAAGGCTTAAAGATTGCTTATATTTTTCCACCATGAGATATATTGAAAATTACAGACATCATGGAGCTATAGCTGACAAAAACGCAGTATCTCATTATTCAAATGGTTTTAAACTCATTGTTACCATAACCTGTGATAAACATTGCAAGTGATTAGATTATGGTTAACGTATCTGGATGGCATTTTAGGCAGCAGGGTCAAAAATTTTCCCCTTCTTTCCTTACGCCCTTATTTTTCAGAAATAGTGTCTTTGAAATTTTGGCCAGCACCCACTCCTTTGTGTATTTTTTCTTTTCTTTTCTTTTTTTAGAAGCCAATGTGACTTTAAAAATGTAAGGAACAAGGAAAGAAAGGAAAACCTTGTTAAGGCGGGATGGTTTGCTGAGTCAGCATGATGTGACAAATCAAACACAACGTTTTGAGTCAAATTTGCTACTTCTTATGACCTTGGACAAGTGCCTTTCCCTTTGCTTTACCTTAGTTTTCTTGTCTGTTAGAGCAGGGAGTTAGATTATATGATTTTAAGATCCCTTCTAGTTCTTAAGTTTAGTGATTTTAAATGATTTGAGCTTCCTCGACTTTTATTTATAGAAGAAGAAAAATTGGTTTAGATCAGAAAAGAGATTATGTAATAACCACAATCAAATATATAACCTTGACGCTAACTGAGTAATGGGTAGAGAACACTGGATCTCCAGCAGCGGCATTTGATCTGAGTCATGTCTGACCCCAGAGAGCAGAATTATTGAGATCAGTGCTAGATAAAGTAGAGCCTTCTAAAAGACTCGGACTTTCTTTTTATAAAAATAAATGCTGGCAGTTGGTCAGAATCTATGGTGTCCCTGCTGATAGAAATTAAGAACTTCTTGATATTTAATGAAGTATTCATTGCCATCACATCACATCGACTATCACACTGGTTTTCCTACTATGTCAGGTTTTCAAAGTGATGAGCTGTTTTCGCGCTGAAACCCACTGAATGTGTTGCTATCCCAGTGCAGTTCATCCAGTGTTGGAAAAATTCCAGTAGATGAATGAATAGTTTCTCGTTTCTTTTTTTAGGCTTAGGAATCCCTGAATTTGGACTGGGGTTATGTGCATGAGAGGGAAAGATAGAAGGAGTAGAGGTATCAATAAGAATCAAGTAACCAAGAGAGAAAAGTCACGGTTGCTTTTGTAACTCGTAACATTTTTGCTCAATCCTTCTCCACACATGCATCTTTGTACCTCTGGAATGCCCCAGACAGGAGCAGCTATCAACTCAAATAGCTTATGTAGGGATAATTGATTAAGCAAAAAGAAAACAAAAAAGAGGGAGAAAAAGAGAGACACCAAATACTAACATAATAATAAGGATTGGATTCTTTTGTCACCATTTAACATTTAAGCACACCCCTGTGAGAACAAGTGTGCTGGATGAAGAGATCAAAACCCGGCAGGTTCGCTTTACAAGATTTGTAACAAAGATTGCTTCGCTTTACTATTGCATTCTATTTTTACCTCTGCTGCCTTGAGATATTTTGGGTTTGTGTTTCTATTGCTACCGATATAAAAAGTTATATCAGTAGCAAGAAATGAAAGGTGAGAAAGAAGCAGGGATCCGTAATACTTCATTTGTGAGTAACAATAAAGCTGTCTTCAACCTCGGCATGTCGAGTTCAGCTCAAGTCCGGGGGATTAGCTCAGTACCCACGCTAGAGGAACAGCATGTTTAAAAGCTCTGTAAGGCAGTCGAGTGCCCCACCGCCAGTAGGGAAAAAAGCAGCTCCAAGGCATGATGTTCAAGGCTTTCTCCTCTCTCTCCAGATCCCTTAGTGTTGGCCAATCCACCATGTTTCATGTTTTCCTAACATGCCAGGCACTTTTATGGCCCCTATTTGTTTGCTCACATTTTTCTCCTAGAGAGCACTTTTTGAGAGAGGAGAGCACTTCATCTGTTAGTAGAGTCCCAGGGGACTGGATAAACTTGATAAACCAGATGAGCTTGCCTAGATAAACTTGGCTTTCTGCTAACTAGCTACAACCGTTGGCAGCTAAGTTAACCTTTCCCTACCTCAGGCTCCTCATCCACAAGATTGGGGTAATATTAGAGTCTACCTTATCAGGCTCTAGTGAGGATCAAACAACTTAACACATGTGAAGTCCTTACAACAGTAGAACATAGTAAACAATCAATAGAGCGATGATCCTCTTTGTTATTGGTTGAATAATGTTTTAGTTATTTTCAACCTCAAGAGCTGATTTTTTGGGTTTTTTTTTTTTAATTTGAACATATTATGGGGGTCAAATGTTTAGGTTACATGTGTTGCCTTCTCTCCTTTCCCCCCCGGAGTCAGAGCTTCAAGCGTGTCCATCCCTCAGATGGTGCGCATTGCACTCATTATGTATGTATATACCCATCCATCCCCTCCTCCCCACTCCCACCTGCCCGATACCCGATAGATGTTATTCCTATATGTCCACTTAGGTGTTGCTCAGTGAGACCAATGTGCTGGTGAGTATATGTGGTGTTTGTTTTTCCATTCTTGGGATACTTCACTTAGTAGAATAGGTTCCAGCTCTAACCAGGATAATAGAAGGGGTGCTATATCACCGTTGTTTCATATAGCTTAATAATACTCAAGAGCTGTTTTATTTGTGATATATTCCCATCCCTGCCTCCACCCCTCTGCCTCTTTTCCAGGCCCAGTATCTTCCACCTGCCCCTCCAGGCCAACTGCCAACCTTTCCCACTGGCTTTCTGACCCTGGTGGCACGGACAGCCACGACAACAGGGCTTCTGGGTTTTCTGGTTTCCAGTTGGTACTGGCCAATGGGGGGACTCAGTAGGATACTGGAGAGAGGAAGAACAGTGAGAACAGGATATTTATACTCCAGATTACCCCTGCCCCAGCTTTGTTTAGGCTGTATCGCTCAACCAAGGGGCACTGCTTTCCTAAAGGCAGGTGGCTCCACATAGCTCTTCCTGTCCCTCTGGGCCTTGCGGGATAGCTCCACTACTCTCGCCCTGGGTTCCTGCACTCTCTCTCTCTCGTGGTTCCCTTAAGCACTGTCATTAGTCTTCTTAAAATTAGTTCCTCTGCAAGTCAGCCCTCCTAGAATTATCCCAGGTTGAATGTGTCATCTGTTTCCTGATGTATCTCTTACTGATAAAATTCCTCTTTCTTCCTAGTAGAAATTTTTAAATTTTAGTGAACATAAGAGTCAGTTAGGGTCACGTGTGGTGGTGCCTATAGTCCCAGTTACTTGGGAGGCTATCATGAGAGGATCAATTGTGACTAGGAATTCGAATCCAGGAGTCCAGTCTAGGCAACATAGTGAGATCCTGTGTTTTAAGAAAAAAGACAGAAAAAATCAATTAGGAGGCCGGGCATGGTGGCTCATGCCTGTAATCCTAGTGTTTTGTGTGGCCGAGACAGGAGGATCACTTGAGGCCAAGAGTTTGAGACCAGCCTGAGCAAGAGCAAGAAAAATTAGCCAGGGGTGGTGGCATGTACCTGTAGTCCCAGCTACTTGGGAGGCTGAGGCAAAAAGATTGCTTTAGCCCAGGAGTTTGAGGTTATAGTGAGTTACGATGATGCCACTGCACTCCACCTGGGGGTGACAGAGCAGGACTCTGTCTCAAAAAAAAAAATAATAAAAAAGAATAAAAAAAGAATCAATTAAGGAATTCATTAAAAATACAGATTTGCAGATTCCTGGATCCAAACCCTAGAGACTATACCATAGGTCCAACAGGGGATCTGGAAACCTTCATGATTAACAAGAGCCCTGGGGCACACCAATAGTCATGGGAGTTCCCTGGCTTATAGGACATTGCTATGAACTTTCCCAGCATTTATTTCAATCTGCCTTGAATTTTATTTAATTTTTTTCCATGCTTGTTTTCTCTACAAATCTATAACACATTGAATACCTACTAAGTGCTCAATAGTCTCATTAAGTTTTTACATTTATTGTAGTTAATAATCAGAAACCTTCTATGAGCCATCATGATTGCTATTTTAGAGATGACAATACCAAGGACCATAAACCTTGAGCCGTGTACCCAGAGCTGGTAATTGTCTGAGATCAATCCACCACCTCTACATCTGTTGGGATCCAAAAGTTTTGCTCTTCTCATTATATGCTACTGCTCATGCATAGTGGAAATGTTAACCACTTAATGTTGGAGTGAATTTAAGTGGGAAGAGTAGTTACAAATCAAAAAAAAATGAACTTAACCTTACAATATCAGGGGAGGAAATAATTGATTTTAACTAGCTGAAAACACTAGACACACATTAATGTTGTAACTAGTTTTCTCTTTGGCGATTTGCTTTCAGCTTTCTCTCTCATTCTCTTCTGTTTTTCTTCTCACTCCCTCTCTCCTACTTCTCCTCCGCTACACCTTATCAGTCAGTTACACAAGCTAAAATAGTATTTGTACAAAGAAAGAATTCAAAATTAATATAACCACTGCAACTGAGAGCAAAGGACTTTTTCTTTTTCAAACAGTAAAGAGTTTGTTTTTCTTGTTGATTTAATAAAAACTGTAGCTCTTCCTGAAGAGGCCTCGTGGCCAACAACAACATGTTATGGCCTGAAAATATTCACGCTCCAGATATTTTTATTAAATATTATATGAAAGTTTATTCAATACATTTAGAAAGGAAATCAAAATGCAGATTTGAGGAAATGAGCTCAGCTGATTTTCTCAAATAAATACCATGTGCCAATGTAAATGTTCCCAGGTATAATTGTCACCCCTTCTTGCCTCTACTAACCCATTTTTTATTTCTGTTTTGAGCCTATAAATGATGAGAACTGATCAGAAAAAAATTTCTGTAGGAGTCAGTGCTCTTAGGTAACTTGTAAGTTCAATCCAAAAAGCATTTATTAAATGCCTGCTGCATATGCTGTCAAAAATTTACAATCTCAGGAATATCACTCAACTAATAATCCAGGGATTTGTTTGGGTAAGATACTTCTGTACTAATAGTGACATTCCCTTTCCTTTGGAAATGCATTTTGAGCTCAAGAAACAAGTCTGTAGACCTAAGAATTGTTGTAGAAAAGATGCTCCCCTAGCTTGATCCATTACTGCAGGGTGCTTGGTCTTAATAGCTGCATGACCTTGGGCAATTTCCCCAGTCCTCCAAGCTTCATTTTCCCTATCTGTAGGACAAAGGGGCATTTAATAACATAACACCAATCCTAGAATATGATTGTGAGAATTATTAAACAATGGGTCTAAAGCACTTGGCAAAGTGCTGGTATTACTATTGTTATTGTTAATAACCACTACAAGGGACCATTATCACAGTACTTGAGAGTCAGACAACTGGAGAACTACATACACCCTCAGGCTGTAAAGCATGAAACTAATTCCCTGAAAACTAGAGAATGCATTGAAGAGCTGGACAGCTCCCAGCTGTATACCCTAAGTCAGGAACCAGATTGCCTGCCAATTGAAAGGAAGGAAGGACTTGTAAATTAAATTTTTCCTTTACTTGATGAGTATTAAGCCATGTTTAAAGCCAACACAGAGAGGATAGGCTTTCCCAGCTTGATAATACAGGTAAAAGATTAATTTTGCTTCTTTTGAAAGTACTTTGTTACTGTTGCTGTTATTGTTGTTTTTTAGTGTTGTGGTGGCCCATTTGTTTACTTGTAACCACACTGCTTTAAGATTCCCTGGGGTAGATACTTGTGCTGACAATGAAATTATAGGTCATTTATTCACTCAACAGATATTTACTCTGAGTCAGGAAATAAAATTACTTGGAAGATTCTTTTATTTTGCCTTCTGGTTTCCATTACTGCAGTTTGCCCCCTTTAAAAATCTTCTGTGATTCTGAAGACCAGCTTATTCTTTGCATTAATAATATAAATTAGGAAATAATCGTTTTACTCAGAGCTGACCCTGGAAGATCTAGAGTTTACAAAAGGGAAAAAGGAAGACTGTGTAAGGTGGTAGAACTCACTCTCTCACTTTGTAGAGCAAGAAAAAATTGTTATATTATTATGGTATGTATATTAGGAAACAAGTATGAATATAGAACTCATTTTCTATATATTCTTTTCTTTTTCTTCTAGACCTTAATGTCTCATCCCAGTGGGAGGTCGAGGTGGAATTTGGAAGGGGCAAAAATGGCTTGAGCTGCTAGGTAGAGCCCATGGGAATAAGGAGACTGAGCAAATGAGAAACTTACAGCCCTTCATAGGAATTCCTGTGTCTCTTTGCTGTCTTGTCCTTGCTTTCTATTCCTTTGCACATGCTGAGAATTGGAACGTTTTAATCACGTCTGATGGTCTCCCAATGCCTAGTATAGTGCCTGGCCTGTCAGCTGAGGCCCAATGACTATTGGTCAAATTGAATTGAATTCTAAACACATCTTGATAAAATATCGATTTCCCTGGTCAACCCTGCAAAACACAAAAAAGTGTACATGCCCTCTATCCTCGGTTCCCTCTGCTGAAGTCTCTCTTTACCCTCTTCAGGATGTTTCTAACTCCATTCAAAAGGTCCTTTGTTGCTTCTCAATGCTAATTTTAAAACAGCAAAGTCCCAGGTCATGGATACCAGTTAACTGTCATTCTTCAAAAAATACATATATGTTCTTATACATATTCTTACAGTCTTCTATCTATATATTCTTATAAATATATTTATTCAGAACACACACACACACACACATATATATAGTGTCTCCATTTTAAAAGAACTTGAGTTTTTATAATTTTTTAAATTTTTTTATTCTTTTAGAGATAAGGATCTCACTCTGTAGCTCAGGCTAGAGTGCAGTGGCATCATCATAGCTCACTGCAGCCTTGAACTCCTGGGCTCAAGCGATCCTCCCAAATAGCTGGGACTACAGGCTCAAGCCACTTTGCCCAGCTAATTTATTTCATTTTTTTAGAGATGGCATCATGCTATGTTGCCCAGGCTGGTCTCAAACTCCTGGCCTCAAACTATCCTCCCTCTCAGCTTCCCGAGTAGCTGGGATTATAGGAATGAGCCACCGTGATTGGCAAGATATTTTGGATTAGTTATGAGAATAAAATCATTTATTCTCTAAGTGAGACACCCTTCCATCCATCCATCCTTGCAGGCAATATTTATTGGGCCTTGTCTCTATACTAGGCTTTGTCCTTTGTGTTAGGGACACAGTAGTGAACAAGCTTGGCCAGTCCCCATTTCTCATGGTGCTCACAGGCTTGTGGAGGACACACACAGGCTGTACATGCCATAACATGGGAACAGGCTGGGCACTATGGAAATCTACCAGATGGACACTTACCCCGTGGAGGGGTGAGTGAATGGGGGCATATCCCTGAAGAAGTGACCTGATCTAAGGTCAAGTAGGAATTGGCCAAGTGAGGAGAGGGACGATTATGTCCAGGGAACATGATATGCAAATGCTTGTAGGCAAAAATGCTTGTCCCCTCTGAAGAGCTGAAAGTAATTCCAAAAGGCCAGAGCAGAGAGAGACGAATGAGGTGTGACCTTCAGATTCTCTTGAACAAATTATTAGAGCAAGAAAAATTGTTCTATTAGTCTAGTAGGTCTATTAGGAAGCAAATATTAGCATACCTGATGACTAGCCTAGCGCTTGGGACGTAGCAGGTACTCAATAAATGTTTTCTGGCTGGTTGACTGACTGAATGACTATTCAGTCCTATGGAATTAGCTGAATAGTTTGATTTCTGCCTTCTCGTATCTTTTTGTTTTATTATATTATGGTGATGGTGGAAATTTAAAAACAACAAAAGGGTTTTAAAAATTGAAAAAGACAGGCCGGCACGGTGGCTCACGCCTGTAATCCTAGCACTCTGGGAGGCCGAGGCGGGTGGATGGCTCAAGGTCAGGAGTTCGAAACCAGCCTGAGCAAGAGTGAGACTCCGTCTCTACTAAAAATAGAAAGAAATTAATTGGCCAACTAAAAATATATATAGAAAAAATTAGCCGGGCATGGTGGTGCATGCCTGTAGTCCCAGCTACTCGGGAGGCTGAGGCAGAAGGATTGCCTGAGCCCAGGAGTTTGAGGTTGCTGTGAGCTAGGCTGACGCCACGGCACTCTAGCCCAGGCAACAGAGTGAGACTCTGCCTCAAAAAGAAAAAAGAAAAAAAAGAAAAAGACGTCAACAAGAGAACAGGCAGGGGTTTAAAGGCCTAGGGAATGGGAGGAAGACCGTTGCAAGTGGAGGGGGCTCTGGGGTGGTCTGTAGCTGATACCTGAAAGTTCCATCTGTGAACACTGAGTTGGAGAACTTGGCCAGAGCCCCTCTGTGAAGCTGTGGTGGTGAAATAGGAAAGTTATTTGTTGTAACTCTGCAGTGACCTTCGCTATCTGAGCCTGAGTAGCAGCAGGCAGGCTTCTGCCCCTGGAAGCTCCAGCCTGGGACCAGGATAATATTTTCCACTAAAAATCTAGGACACATTATCTGGCAGAGGTACAAAAACTTGTAAATTAGAACTCTCCCAGAATATGCGATCATTACAGACGTGGATTTTCATACTGATGTGGCAGCCAATTTGAATAGGGCCTTATGGCTGGGAACATGTTTTAAAGCCAGTTAGACCTTGTTGTAAAGGATGGATCCGCCTGGTACCAGCGGTGTCACCTCTTGCAAGTTTCTTCACCTGTCTGAGCCTCAGGGTCTTCATCTGAAAATGGGGATAATAATACCTTTTTAGGGGTTATTTGACTGTTTCAGTGAAAAAAAGTGCTTAGGACCACGCTTTTTAGGACAAAATAAGTCCTAAAGAATGGTATTATTGTTATTTAAGAATTGGAGCCTAATTTGTGGGGAGAATCAGAACCTTCCAGGGGTATATAAACCCCCTCCCCTCCCGGCCCAAGCCTTTGACTTTCCAAGTACCCATCATTCCCAGGCCTGTAAATGTGTTTTTGTTCTCAGTTTAGCCTTTTATCAAGATTCCCAAACTCACTGATTAGGCTGGCTTGTAGGCGCCAACCTGAAAAAGCATTTGACTTTGTCAGTATTGGGAAAATATTTGTAAAATAGTACAGTCAATAAATAAATATACTGTAGACTTTGAGTCGCTTTTAAAAAAACAAAATTGCCTGGGAGGTTAAAAAGAAAAAAAAAAATTCTGGACGTAAAATGTTAACTGGGTTTGGGTTAGTATTTGGACAAAGAAATCCCTGCTCTGAACGGAGCGGAGAGATAAGCGCCTTGACTTGCAATAGATTAAGAGACCTGAATTGGTGAGAACAAACCACGTCTGAGGCGCTCCCTGAGTGCCGCCACATTTAGATTTAAGATTAACTGCCGCCCGAATGGTGGAGCGGCTGTTTGTTTTATGAAACAATCGCTAATGACATTAAACAGACGGAGCCCCTTCCAACATGATTGTTCATTTGCGATAAACCGAGAGAAGCTCACAAGAGATTGAAAAAGAAAACTCATAAGTGCTTCATTTCGAGGCTCTTACAATATTCTAGTGGAGGTGACGATTAATGGAAGCGAGTGGGAATCTAATTCAGAGCACATTTAGATCACGGGAGGAGGTGACATGGCAGCAAAAGTATCAATATGAATTTGCTGGCTTTTATATGTCTATGAAGGAATTGAGTGATCATAATTTCATGACAAGTTTTCCAAGGAGGATTTTCTCTCTCTTCTTCTTCTTTTTTTTTTTTTTTAAATGATGTTCATTTGTTCATTTCTCCTAACTCTATAGCTCCTGCCTGCCTAAACCTGGCAACAAAGCATTAGCTGTATTAAAAAGAATGCTATCTATTAGTTCAATTAGACATTAGACATTTACTTTTCAATGTATTTGAAGCCTGATTTGATTTGGGTCCAGTCATTTAAAATTACGAGAGCAGAACTGTGTACAGAACTGTGTACAGATATCCGTGGCTCTGAAGTCTTAATTGCAAATTCAGATAAGGATTAGACAGGACTATATCTCTCTAGACCAAAGGTATTTGCTAATACCTGAGCTAGAAAGGTGGTTAGATTCTGTATTTACTAATTCAGGCTTTTGCCTTTGGATTTTTATTGAACTTTAATATTTTGGTGGAAAACAACACAGTTTGCACTAGTATTAAGAGAGTGGGTGTGGGTAAAATCTCAAACAAGCCTCACTGTACATTTTCATTATTTTGGTCTAGCTAAAAATTGAAATAGTGTTTATTTAAAAAAAAATATATTGTCAAAGGCCACTTTGCAGCATTAAGCTTTTGTTTTATACACAAAGAAATATATTAATGAAAAGTGTTTTAAGTGCTTATTATAGAGATGGTTTGTTTTGAAACATGGGCCTTTTCACAGCAGTTTTACACTTCATTGTGTACCATGAAAGACATTCTAAGTAGAGGTTGTCAGTCTCCCATCAGAAGTAGAGTACTGCTGGGGAATGGAGCCATTTAGGATGTCACTCAAGCAGGACTAATCTAGAGTAGATATCTTATAAATAACCAGTAACGAAAAAACAAATCATTCCTCTCCCCACCAGAGCAGAGAGAATTACTGCTTAGGAGAAGGAAATCTTTATAATAAAGATTTACAGTTTGAATTAGTGAATTGTTTCGAGCAAAGCATTGCATAAAGTTGCAATGACAACCTTTAGCTAGGAGTTCAGGAAGCTGTGGAAATAAATGCCTTTATGAGGAGGAGGAGTGAGTTGAAGAAGACTCTTGTATACTTGCATCTCTTGTATACCTCTAGGGGAAGTAGGTGTGTACACGTTAGAAATCTACCAGTCACAAGATATGGGTTTATCATATTTTTCAATCTCTAATACATGCTCTTCCTCTTGGGTCCCAAAGACGTTTTCAAAATTAACAATGATGACCATTCTTTGCATAGAAAATTGTTATACATGTTTAAAGTGATAGTAGAATATAATGAATGCCAAGAGTCTTCCTTTTTTGCTCTATGTTGTTTTAATTGTTGTTATTTCACTCTTTAATTTCCTGAAATAAATACTGGCTTCTTTAGACATTTGCAAGTCCTCTGGCTTTGGAAATCTTACCCACACCTCCCTTCCCTTGCCATGTTCTCTTTTAAAGTAGCTAGAAGGAGCTATGTCTCAGTTCCTGGCTGGGGCGGAGGTGGGAGGATTAGTGAGGGAGTATAGGGGTGTGGACGAGATCAGGGGGAGGGAGAATTTATCAAGACCCATTCTGAAAGCTATATCTGTCAAACAGAGAAAGAACCTGATTTTCTTGATTCTGATAAGTACAAATTCCTCTTGTCAAAGCTCCTGTTTTGTCCAAGTTGTGGTGCTATGCAGAGAAATGACTAGGATGCCTTGCTAGTTAAAATAATCTCAATTCCCCCCACCCCCAAATCATTCTCTTATTCTAAGACCAAAAAATGGCGTATTTCCCAGACTCTTTCCACCATAACATATCATTCTGATATCCTAAAATACAGAGAGATGAGAAAAAGAAAAACCCTAATATTTATATATTGCTTTTTTTTTTTCAGTAGTTGGGTTTTGATAGGGTTGGGGGGAGAATGGATTTTATTGAATGCCAGAGCTTTCCATTTTATTGCATCTATTTCCACACATGCCTGTAAGTTAGATAGAGCAGATGCTATCTGCATTTTTCAGACGAGAAAATTAAAGTACACAGGCTTCCTTAAGATCTGACAGCAAGGAGCTAGATTTATCTGGGGTACATCAGAGTTTTGAGAATGCACATTACTCAGGTTTCTGGGGCAAAGTAGTCTTCTTAGAGTCCCTGTAACCTGGGACTGTAACCTCGGGTGGGGGAAGGGGCAGGCTGCATCTCTGGATTGCTACTAATAGGGACCCAATATGCAGCAGGGAAAGTACTCTTTGTTTAACTAGAATCCTTGAAATTAGCAGATGCAAATAGCCCCTGGTGTAGAAGAAGTCGAAAAGCTTTCAAAGATTTTTTTTTAATTTGTTGTAAAGTAAATTTTAGCATAAAAATTGCATACTGTTTCTTGTTTTTGCCATTGATCATCTAAACTAAAAAGAGAAGATTCAGTTTTATAAACATCTACTGAGTTGAGTCTCTGCTCTGATTAAGCTACTTGAACCTCCGTAGAATTTGGGGACCGGGTGTCGGGGATTGGCAGCTTGGGCTAAATTAAAAGTCATTCTTCCTTTATGAGACCCTTAGAGACCATGTGAGGAAAATATATGTAAATGTGAGTAAAAAGGAATTTCTAACCAACAGTGCAACATGCTGTTGGATATAATAAAACTATTATATATAGTATATAGTTTATATATAATTAATAATTCAGGATAAATAATTCTTCATAAAAGGTACATGATGCAGTCACTTTGATAATTCATTTTAGTCATTTATTTAACTAAATGATCGTCTGCAGAACGTAATATGCAGTTCTTGAGTTTTGAGGGCTCTAAGATCCAGGGTTCTGGTCTAGACTTGAAATTCTCGAATTAATTTCTGCTTTGAAGGCAAATCATGCAATTTGCTACCACTCAGAGAAGAATGACATTTAATGTTAAACCATAATTTGGGAAATTACAAAACAAAAAAAATCACCAATTTGCTGCTTTGGAAAAAGTAAAGTCAAATTTTATTAAGAATAGTTTATTTCATTCAAAGAAAATAGTAAATGAGATGACATGAATTGCTTTGGAACTCATCAAATATCCTTAATGCAGCCCCTTTCTCTTTATTGTTCTTTGTCAATTGTGTTCATGAAATACCCGAAATGTATAAACATGAAAACTATACTGTCCATCTTCCATGGTCTGTCATAATCTGCCTCTTTCTTTTAAGGAGGCCTAGTTACATGTTAGCAAATTTGATGTCCCTGTCATCATCTTGAAATATTTGTTGAATGAATGGATGGATGCATTCCCCATCTGTGTAGTCAGTTCTCAATTATCCATTATAATGGAGTTGAAATAGGAAAGGAACATTTGAGACTGAAATCCACAAATCATTGAGAAAGTTCATGTGATCCATTTCTTTCAAAGTTTTCCCACCAAATCTTTTACCTAACTTAATTAAAATGTGACAAAAAAAAATTTTTTTAAAAAGGCTACATGTGAGTTCTTTCTCTTTTTTCTATATCTTCTAATTCAGGCACTAAGGAATAAAGTTCTAAATTAGAGATTGAAACAAGTATCTGGAGAGAGCCCAGAGGCTTGAATGATTATCTCTGAATCATCACAGCAATAGCTGAGGCCTAATTCATTGCCCCTACAGAGAGTTCAAAGGAAAAATTTTTTTTTTTAATTTCAGAATATTACAGGGGTACAGTGTTTTGGTTACATAAATTGCTTTTGTACCATTTGAGTCAAAGATATTATATAAGTGTGTCTATCACCCAGATAGTGTGCATTGTACTCATTAGGTGTAAATTTACCCATCCCCTCCTCCCCCTCCCACCTGATTTGCACTTGAATGTCTATAGCAACACAATTCACAATTGCAAAGATGTGGAAACATCCCAAGTGCCTATCAATACGTAAGTGGATTAATAAAATGTGGTATGTGTCTATATATATATATATACACACCATAGAGTACTACTCAGCCATAAAAAATGGTGAACCTTATAAAGAAATAGACTAGCTGGCTAAAAGAGAAAAAAAAAAAAAAAGAAAGAAAGAAAAAGAAAAAAAAAATGGTGAACTAATACCTCTTGTATTAACCTGTATGGAACTAGAGACCATTCTTCTAAGTGAAGGATCTCAAGAATGGAGAATTTTTTTCTTAAGAGTTGCTAGTAAACCTGAGCTAAAGGAGCAGGAGGAAAGATGCTCCCCACCCCCAAAGGATGTTGAACCATGAACGTTGACTGTCCCCTTTGTAGGAGAATAGAGAGGGGAAAACACAGTTTAAATGTTGTAGGGAGTACTGAAAAGATACAGGACGCTGGAGTGAAAGTTTGAGATATTTCTGTTCTTCTGTAAAAGTGAATCCCAAGGTAGCACTGTAGTGTGTGAGTGTGTATATGAGTCCTCCAGAGGGAAGGCCTGGGGTTCACTAGGACCTAGACCCTTGGGTCAAGGTCACATTCATTCTTAGCCTTATGTTTCAGAATATTTAGAAGGATTTTTTTCCTTCTCTTTTAAAAGGTCTAGCTGCTTCCCATTAAGTTACTTTTGAAAGCTCTTATGGTTTGGGAAGAAAAAAGTGGCAGTAAAATCAGCATGGTTTCTGACTAAAGGCCTGCGAGCGACAATGGTAGGATAACCAAATGCCACACGGAGCCGATAACACCGAGTGGAGTCACAGCTGAACAGCACAAGCCCAGGAAGCTCAGCTTTATGTTGCATGCAGGATCACTGGTGACTGATTTTATTCCTGCTCTGAAGAAAATGTAGACAATACAGACACACCTAGTCCTTCTTACCTCTCACCACTCCCTCCCTCCTGTGATATTGGAATCCAGGTTTTCTTACACTCTGATAGGATGTCATAATACATCATCCTGAATATCTCCAAAGAGTCTTTGTTTTTCAGCTAGGAAATTATGTGTGCTTTAAGTTTATTTGGACTATACCTATACACTTTGTTAAAAGACCGCACCACATGAACATAAGAATATACGTACTTTAATGTATTTGCACAACTATTAATATTATAAAATATGCAGAAAGCTCAGATGCACCTCTGAGATTAATTTTTTTAAAAATAGAACATAGACTTAAGATAAAAGGAAACCTGTAAGCAGTCGTGGTATTAGTTTGTTGAACTCCTTTACTGACATTTTCTTTTACTTTTTTTTTTTTTT
>VBSM01002937.1:14657211-14671297 GCA_008086735.1 Cheirogaleus medius | reverse complement strand
GATAAATTTTAATTTTGAGAGGAAAAAAAAAACACACAATTTAGTGAGAAGACAATAAAGGATTCTCATTGGAACAATTCTATTGCAGGCACCATAACAATTTCACTTTTCTAATTCTCCCAACAATCCAGTGAAGTATTAATAGTTACTATTATAAACCCATTTTATAGGGGAAGAAATGGAAGTACAGCCAAGTTAAATAACTCGCCCAAGGCCAGGAAGCTAATGAGAGGCATAGATGGGACCCAGGCGCTGGTTCCAGAATACACACTCTATTGCTAAAATACTCTAATATAAGAGACATATCCAGGAAGGAAAAAATGTGAAGGACTCAAGTCATTAGTAATTCCCATCGTACTGAATCCATGCTGGGCTAAACAGTTCTTTGATTTGGCCAGTTTTAGTTTAAATGCCCAGAATTTCTTTCTGAAGAGGACAGGACCTCTAGCAGTGTGTTCTGAATTGCTTTGCAGAGGTAAACAGGGGTGTGTTTCTCCTGTTTGCTTCAGGAAAGAAACATAACATAAAAGTAAAGAATTAGTTCCTGTCTGGCATTTTATCAACTTCACTAAAAACTTTTATTATTATTTTTTTCCTTAGAGGCAGCTGGGATGAATTGCTGCAAAGTGCCTACCTGTTCAATAAGAAATCCATTCTCTCCTGTCACATGCACCTGTAATTTCCATTGATAGAACCTTTCAGAAAATGGAAATGAAATGTATGTGAAATTTCTTATACAGAGAGAAAGCAGGAAAAAAAAAGAGGACTTTTAGCTCTCTTGCTTTTGTAACAAAGAACAAATCCTGCTTTGTTTTTACTTGATTTCAAAAAAATTGTTTATAAATACAACACTTACATCTTTTATTTCTCAGTTTCCCCATCTGTTAAATGGGAATAATAATAGCCTTTCCAAGTGCCTGGATATTCTAGGGTTAAAAGGCCAAGTGAGCTTGGAATATTTTTTTTTCGGTGCTGTGTCTGAGGGCCCCTGGAAGTAACCAAGCCACAGAGCAAAGATGATGGCCTTTATCATGTAGAAAGTGGACGAGCAGATGGCAGAGCCCATTCTACATAATGACTCTCACTCTGGTGGTTTGTAATTTATGAAGTAGCCTTCTAATCAAAGGCGCTGTTGGCTGCCAGAGAGCTCAGCCACAGCATGGAAACAGCTTCTTCCAAGAAGAAGAAGAAGAAGAAAAAAAAAACAAACAACCTAATATTCCTCCACCTAATATGATCAACAGTCTAAAACACAAGAAAGGTTAACAAAGACAATTCCGATTTTCATTTTGTAAACCTTGAAGATAAGGGATAGGTTATCTAGGGAGACCGTTTCCCTTGACTTTGCAAAGGAAGAAACAGGAAGAAATAGAAGAAACTATTTTAGCCATCCTGGGAACTTGTGTCTTTAGGGTCCACTCTTGACTCCCAGGCCTGATGCTTAGGTGGGGAGGGAGAAATAGGAAAAGAATAAAGGGAGTGGAAAGACAGGCAGGAAAAGGGCAGATAAAAAGGAACAGGAGAGAAACGATGAAAGGGGTTTGTGCAGCTGGGCTGAGGCAAAATATCCCCCACCAAATGTCAGTGGTTGCCTTTTCCACTCTAAATCATAGACATCGAAAAGGTATTGGAGGAATTTCTCTAATTTCCATGACCAAAATTTAAAGAAAAACCAGAAGTATGAGGAAGATGGTAATAATTCTGCCACCTCTTCTCACAACCCCTAAGGTTTAGCCCCTTCATCTCTTTTGCTAGAGCTCGAATTCCTATCGTTCACGTTCCCAGTTCTTTTTCTAAAATGACAACAGCCCCGCTAATCTAGCTATAGCTAAAGTCATAGTTTCTAAAGAACTTTGCTTGATTTAGAGACATGCACTGCCCCATTTTCTCTTAAGCGTGCAAGGAGACTAAGAATAACCCATCCACTACTTGGTGTTGGGTACATTTTCAATCTGGCATGCCAAAATTCCCAACTCCAGGGTGAGAAATAAATCTGTTTCTTTGAATAGCAATGAGAAAGATGGGTAAGCATTTTAAAAGGGGAGATGATGAGAGCGGGTAGCAGCGCTAAAGGGAATTTTATGTTCTTATGAACCATTCAGTGTAAAATGATAGAGTGTTTTCTGATTAGGTGATTTTAGCTTTTATGGTGAGAAAATGGTTAAACACAGAGCACTCTCCTAAGGTATTTCATATGAATGCTTTTCTTCTTTACTGAAAGCACATCAGGGAAATGGATGATGCATCTCATTTGGTTCAAGTGAAACAGTTTAAATTGTTATGGCTTTCAGTTAAAAAAAAAATAGTAAATAGCTCTCTTTAGTAAAGAACCGTATCACGGTATGTTCTGCAGGTGGTAGCCTGGTGCCTGTCAATTTATTAATTTGTGACATTTGGTAAACTATGTCAGTGGACAGTAGGCTGTCGGGACATTTATTTTCAAAGGGTCATAGCCTACGGAGCTTCCATTCTTTTAAGCCAAGATGCTAGCAAGTAGCATCGTCTCTGAATGGATTGTATTTAAATGGGGTTAGGAAGAAGAGCAATCAGGTAAAAAGAAATGCTTTGAGAAGAGTTATTCATAATCAGAAAAGCCAGGAGATATTTAAAAAAGATCACAAGCTATTACTGAATAACAGTTTTTTCAAGCAGTGCTTTGAAAACTGGAAGTAGAATATAGACCAATAGAGAAAGAATAAACGTAGCTTTCTTAGGAGAGAGAGAATGTCTATTGCAAATGGAATGTGGTGCGAAGTAGGCTAGCTGGAAGGCAGGCCACAGTAGAGGAAGGATTTTGTTCTGAGAAGCTACGTCTGCCAGATTAGAAGCATCAGTGCCCTCTATTGTTCACAGGAGAACTACAGACTTGTCTGAGAACACAGGCCAGACATTTTTTGCCTTCGGAACAGAATTCTCTACAGAGTATAATTGATGGTAATCGATAAAGTTGGAAGGAAGGAAGGATGGAAGGAGGGAAGGAAGTTGGGTTGATTTGTCATCATCTTTGCATTGTTTGAGCACTATTGTCCAAATATTTAAAATATGAAATGTACTAAATATATTTTTTTCTGCCCTAGCTATTTGAGTTTCTTATCATTCGAAGGATTCCTTAGAAGAAAGGTGCAATTTAAATCTAGTCATGAATGAAGACCAAGCTAATGACAGAAAAGTTCTATTAACTTCATTATACTTCCTTTTTTGTTTTGGTAAACCTCTATTCACACATCAGCATTGAACGAACTTCGGTAGAAAAATGCTGGTATTAACATCTAGTTTTCTCCTTTGCACAGTTTAGATTTCCCAGGCATGATTTGTAATCTGTTGTCAACAAGGAAAACACAGGGATTGGAAAACTTTTTTAAAAAGCTAAAATAACATTAAAAATAACATTGCTCAGCTATGTGTTTTACTAAATTAAAGATTACTGCAAGAACGACAACTTCATTCAAGCGGATCATTTGGAATTACATTAAACAGCTGCTGTTAAACAGCTGACGACAAAGGAGACCATTTTGATCTCCGCAGCGCGGGGGACTCTAGCAGGGCGCTCCCTGCATGGGGTGATGAAGAACACATTGTGCTCCTGGAGACCCACACACAGCGTACTCCCCATCGCGCTTGTTGCCAAACACTGGGCTTTCTAATCACTTTGTATTCAGTCAGAGATCCAGGAAGTCCAAATCCAGCCAGACAAATGCAGAACAGCTTAGCAGAAGCAGCTTTAACAGGTGCCGACGGTATGGTCTTAGGGAACCTGAGAGACACGACAAACAATGGGGAACGTTGATCATCGGTGTCTGTTTGCCCAGTGCACAGGACGGCACCAGTCCCTGAACAGCAGTTTGCCACAGAGGCCGGTTAATGGATCCTTAAGTGATGGCATAACAGTGCAAAAAAAAAAAAAAATATTTAGACACCTTAACTGTGCAAGTCCCCTACAAACAGGCAAGCTGGGGATCTCTTCCCTGCTTTCCCCGTTCCTTACAGTGCTAGACACAGGATGGGCTGGAATAAACTGCATGTACCTGTTAAAAATTAAAAGGGATGCATGAGGGATTTGATTTAAGCAGGTGCTGCATTCGTACGTCGAAAATAGGCAACTGAAGATTGCCACAACATCAGCATAGACACAGTCAGATGAGTCACTGTCCCGTTCTGTCCCTGTCTGCAAGAATCTGTGGTACACCCCGGCAGACCACACTTGTACACCATGTCTCATGATTATTCCTCATTCAAGAGGCCCACGTCACTCAGCCGTGGATTTGCTTTCCTTGCCACGTTCTAGATTACTCAATTATGGCACTCGATTAAAGGGAGTTTGAAAAACTTGGCTGACTCTACAACCTCCTTCCAAATCCTGTCACTTGATAAACACAGGGACAACATAGATTCCCCATAAAAAATAGGAAATTGTGAATTGGTAAAAAGTTCACGAACTTCTCTGTGTAACTTGGGCTTACACCAGTGAAAAACTTAGAGGATCCTGTGTGTTTAGATAGAGCAAGTTGCAGAAGAAATTTGAAAACCCTGCATTAAGGAGGAAAATAGTTTGTATAAATAGTTCTATTAATATTCACACTGTTGGTTTGGTACTGATAGTAAACAAAAAGAGAGAGAGGAGAAAAGCAAGGCCGTATTTTAAGTTCTTTGAAATTACTGGCAAAGGATTTGCTTCTGCAATTGGGAGAACATTTGCCTATCTTGTATGTTTTTCTTATTCTGCTAATAACTGCACAAAATATGAAGTCTAACTCAGATTAGAGTAGTTGGGCATCTTGGTGCCACAAAATGTCCATTTCTGTCCTGTCTGGGGAACATGGATTAAAAAGTGTGATCCTTGTAACCTGTTCTAAGCATGCATTGATCCATGATGTACATTTACAAATGAACTGAGAGTCATTGCTTATGATAGATTCCAGCTTTCCCCTCTGCTTCAAAAACCCTCTTCTTTTCTAAACTCTATTTGTAAGTCAGTCATTATATCCCAATACAGTCCTAAGCTGAACACACACACTTAATTATTTTAAATTTTAAGAGTAATAACTCTATTTCAGTGGTATTTATTATTCAAAGTGCATGTTACCAACATCATAGAACTATCTTTATACAATCGCTTTTCTAGTTCAGTTGCAGGAAACTGGAACAAAACAGGGTTGATAGAATAAGCAACAATTATATACAAAATAAGGGTGAACATTGAGTGGATTCTACTCATTAGTCATATTTTGGGCTTCTGAGGACTGGTGTTTTTTGAATTATACCAAGTATCATTTTCCTACATTAATAATATTTTGAGGTTGGAATACACTCTTTGTATAAATTAGTCCCTTTCTATCATTGTAAAGTCAGTAGACTGAGGGTTCAAGCCATTGACTAATTTGCCGAAGGCCACACAAACTGCTCATAAGAGAACCAGAATTACATACGGGCTACCCATAGGTGTTTTGGTGTTAAGTGTTCATGGGTTGTTTGACAAAATCATAATGTCTAGTTTGGAAGGAAAGGCAATTCTTATACCCCATACATCCAGTTCTCCTACATTCCTGTATCAGGGCTATCTGGAGAAATCAGAGAGAAGCTGGATTGCTGGGGGTGGGGTGGAGGGGAGAGGGATTCAGCCCTTTCATTGTATCCTCCTGATGATATAAACGAGCTGTGCAGAGGAACAGAGCTGTGTGAATGATCTTGTGAGAACCAAGCACCTGGAACAAAGAGGTATATTAACACTGCCATTGTTTTGATCACATGGTATTGCCCCAGAGTAAGAATGAAGAGTGCTAAGACAGAGAGAAGAAGCCTAGTAGGATGGGGGTAATTGCTTTCAAGTTTGTTTCTGTCACTTATGGGTTGATATGATTCCTGGCTATTTAAATAACCTCTCAGAATCCTTGTTGCATAATCTATGAAACTGGAAAACCAACATCATCTATCTCACATATACATAAAATGAGATTATGTGTGTACAAGCATTTTGGAAGCTTTAAAGTGAGATGTTTGTGCCAGAAATTAATGAAATAAAACAAGTAGGCCTGTAAAAATTACCAATTCCATTAAGGCCATTTTATGGTTTCTTTGATGAGGTTTTCTTTGCTAAGTCATACTGATAATTACTGATAATAACCCAAGGCCTTTTGAATATGTTGAAGAAAAGAATTTAAGTTAGATTAGGCTGTTTTGAGGAAAATGGTCAGAATTGCATGCAAAACAGGTATAACAAAACAAAGCAGAATAGTGTGTGCATGTGTGTGCTTCATTCATTTGATGAGTAGACAGTTTTTTGAATTAGAAGAATAATTTTTGTTTACTAAGCATTTGACAACTGTCTAAGATTCTCAAGTTGGGGGTAGCAATGGGTATTTTTATTATTTCATCCTAAATTTACCAGTTATGTCTGTTCATACAGGTCAATTATCAGCTACAGAATATAAATAAATGGTATAATGTTCCAAGTGATACCTTTAAAAATGAATAAATCTGCCTACGTTTTCAAATTTGATGCAATTGTTCTGTTATTAGGCAAGCAAACATGCCATGAAAATTTAGAACTTTAAAGAAAGAATTCTTTTAAAAGTTGGCTTTGATAGCTTCTAGAATTTGCAGTTACGTGGTGTCATGCTGTTTGGGGAATGTAAAACACTCTCCATATGAAAGTATTATTTTACCAATTAGGGCATTTTGCCTATAAATATAAAGGTTTTATTAGTTCGGTATTATTTTTCTCTTCATCTGCCTAGCTTGGGCCTACCTCACATTCCTCCCATCCAGGAAAAGTGTGTGTTGTAGCAAAAAGAGCTCGGTCTCGACAACGGATAGTTGAGGGGTCACGTCCACGTGTCCAGGTTTTGTCACTTACTGGCTGGGTTTCCTTGGATAAGTTAATATTTGAGCCTCGTTTCCTTCTTATTTCTTCGTAAAATGGGAATCATCATCACCGTGATATCTACTTTGTATGTTATTAAGACTAAATTAGATAACTGTACAATTAAAAAAAGGCTGTTATTATTTCTACCTCACTGAACTTTTTTGAAGTTAAGAAAATATGTAAAGCACACAGCACAGTGTTTTGAGCCATACTAGGTGTTCACAAAGTGTTTTCCATTTCCCCTTGACACAAACTCTACATTAACACTTAATATTTAACCTTGTATTAAATAATACCACCTTATATTTGTATACTTCTTTACAATTTACAGAATGAGTTTGATACATAGGTAATTGCCTTATACATGAAGACTGAAATATCAATACAAATCACCATAATACAATTTTTAAAAAATAGCCACTCTTTGTTGAGTATGTCTTTTGCAGGTGAATAAACTAAGTACAAAGAGATTAAGTAACTTTTTCAAGGACAAATTCGTAGTAATGCACAGCACTAACATGGAAAATTACCCAATCTCTTAACCAGTAGGCTAACCAGCCTGCATGGACTATAGGCAGTGAGATATTCAACAAAGAGAAAGTTAGAAGCCTTCAATTCAAGAGGGTAAAAATTCCTATGCCTAACACAGTACCTGGAACAGAGCAGCTACTGGAATAAATGTTTCTTGTATGAAAGAAGGAAAAACAACATTTGAAAGAAGATAGGAAAATTCAAGGAGTGTTGTCTTTAATACACCCACTTCTAAATGACATCCCGTTATAAAAGGAAAATTGAGACCCTGGACTGAGTCCTATGATGACTCAGCCAGCAATTTCTTGAGGAACTTTAAATTCTGTTTTAGATCCTAGAAAAGTAGGTTGCAAACTTTGGTAAATAGAGCAGAAACATAGATGTTTGCTAATATGGAACCGAAATTAAAACCTGTTCAATTACAGAAAAAATGTATATGCCTGGTCTCACCTGGAGAGCTAAACAAACGGGTACTTGAGAAATCCTAGTCCAATGACATCATGAAGGCTGGTGTAGCTATGGTGGCAGGAGGCCAGCAATATTGCTAGAAGAACAGATGGAAGATGGGACACATTTGTAGCCAAAAAGAGACTACTCATAGGTAACACAGCATGTATTGCCAGGAATAAAGATGGTGAGATGTAGAAATAACCTCTATAAGTCCTATGTCTGTGCATTTCTTAAACTCAGTTTTTTATTGTTGCATGTATTTGGAAAGTCTTCACCTGAAATCTGTGCATTCTTAGCATTGCTGAACCTTTGCTTTCAGGAGTGTGTTCGGAGGCGTGTGTGTTTCTGTGCCCATGCACACACCCAAGTGTGTGGTGCTAGACTCAGATGAGATATACTTGATTAAAACATCAAATGAGTTACCCTATGAATGTGGTAGAGCTGATGTTTACTCGCGAAAGAAAGGATGTGCGCTTGCATTTCTTGTGTGTGTAAATATTTTGTGCAGCACCTAGTGTGGTGCTAACAACAATGTGATAAATGCTTGCCAAATATAGCACAAATAAATTGATTTGACACCCAGAAGTTCGGTGTTCTTTATTTTATTGCCATTTGTTCAGACACAAAGTAGAAGGGAAGAGATTGAGCTCTTTAGCTTTATTCTCTGAAAGCACTTAACCCTTTCGAACCTTTCTATCAGTGCCTTTCTGTTCATTGCTTAGATAAAAAGAGTGATGGAGCAGATAAATGAATAGAACCATATTCCACGTGGCGCCATGTTCAGAGGATTTGCAAGAAAAGGAGGTCTGGTAGCTAATGCCAGGAGATATGATGGTTAAGAGCAAAGGCATCCCATGAGCAGGGTTAGAATTGTTTCTGCCATTTACCCACTTTGGGAATCATAGTTAAGTTATTAAGCCTCAGTTTCCTAATCAGTAAAGTTGAAATATTATTAAGATTATTGTGAGGTCGAGATGAGCTAAACGAGGTTAAAATGTTGAGCACAGTCCCAATATATCATAAACTCCTGATACCTAGCAACGTCGATCATGATGGCAATGACCTCGATGATGATGATGACGATGACAACAGTGAAGATGATGATGATGGTGAGGGCACTTACTGGCTAACAGCTTGCTTGAAAAACTCTTAAAGGGAATTACGCCAAGATCTGTTTTCTAGTTTGTGTTTCTGGGTCTAACACTTCCTTCAAATATGCTTTTAGGTTTTAGAAAACTGAAGCCAACTCTCTAAATTAAATTAACCATGAAGACCAATACTTTTATATTTTTAATATAAGGGACTTTCTGAATTCCATGCCATAGCCAGAAATCAATGGTTTTACTACTGAGATATTTATCCCAAGGTTCTCTCCATGATCCTAAGAATCACTTTGAGGATGGTGTTTTATATGATTTTAGCCACCTTGGCACACTAATAGCAAATGGATAGATGGTACCCATGTTGTAACTCTTGTTCTCTACTCAGTGACTTTTCTCATGCTTAGCGAGTTTGGCAAAGGGATAAATTTCCATAGCATGCTCCTGTTGCAAAGTCTTATCTTCCCATGTTTTAAAGCACACCTCTTATACAAAGAAACTGTACTACAGCTAGCAGCCTCATTCCATTGGTCCCTAATGACTGTCATGGTGAGGCTTTGACAGAAGGAGGAATTCACTCCATTAAGCAAATATGCGGCAGCTCCATACCTTGTTGGAGTTAGGAATTCAGTCTTTAACAACTGAAGCAAATTTGAAAGATGCTGCTCTTCTCACTCGATGCTACACTTATTTTGCATTTGTCAGAGAAGGTGGAACCCTCCTATTTCTGAGGTAAAGTTTCCCTAAAATCTTAAATGTGAGGAATTTTTAATTGTCTGAGAGAGTCCAACACTAGAGGGCGGTGTGAAATACAACATTTTAACTAGTTTTTATAATATATACCGTTGATTTTTTTTTTTTGGTACATAAACAAAATAAGCATTTCTTGTGTTCATAGGCATCCATTTTCTTCTTAAGAATTTTTTTTTCCAGTGACTGAAATTTTATCTACCCTGTCCCTCTCCTGACTTTAGCAAGCAATGAAAAGGTTAAGGAACCATTCATTTATTTAACTGGCTTTTTATTGAGTACCTACTATATGCAATTTACCATATTAGGGGTTTGGAGGGAGTCGGGACAGGGATAGATAAAGACTCATTGAAGAAATATGTATTGGTCAAGTTCTGCATACAGAGCATTCTGATAGGTACTATTGGGACTATTCAGATTAACCAGGTAGTTCCTGTCCTCAGGGAACTTACACTCCATTGGAGAAAAATGATTTCATTCTTCTCTTCTGTCATTAAAGGCTGCCTTACTTACCATGAATTTTTCCTCCCCCAACCATCTTTGGAGACTTAGCTCAGAAAACCTGCCTCCTTTCCCACCTCTCTCAGGTAGAATGGGCCATGCCCTCTTGTGAGGCTCTAACTTTCTAAAGACATATCACATCTATGAAGAGCATGGCAAATGGATGTCCTTTAAATATATAATGGTGAGAATAGCTAAAGCAAAAATCCTGGAAATAGAAATGTGCTCAATATGTTCAGGTTAAGTTGAGATTGTGATACCCAGGTTGTGTGAAGCAGAATTGTGGGAAATTTGCCAGGAAACAGGGTTTGGATCAGATTGTGAGCAGACTTGAATTTCAGGCTGCAAAAAAGTCTTGATTTTGTTTTGTAGCAGTGGAAAATAACAGGGTAAAAGTGCTTGGGAATAGCATATGGGATGGATTAGAAAAGAAAAATGGCGGGAAGGAGACCGGTGAAACCACTAATGAGAATTCAGGCAGTTGGAATTGAACTTTGAGAATGTAGAGATGATTTAGGGTCAGAACCAATAAGACTTGGAAACTGACAAATTTACTACCAGCACCTATTTATTCCACACCTACAAAAGTGTGGTATTTTTTGATGCCAAAAGGGTTGCATAAATTCATCTTTTTCATAATAGCAACAATTCAAAGTTCAGAAGGCAAGTGCCCCGCTATGCTTGTATTCATTCATTTATTCAATACACAGCTTATTGAACACCTAGTCTGTCAGGCCCTGAGCTGTGCTCCAAGCATTCAGGGATCAGACAGGGTCCCTGCCTTCAAGAAGCTCACAGTTTAATGAGAGAAGTAAAATTATGTACAGATATGAGAAAACAAAGGGATGGCAGGGTAAGAGATGCCTCCAGAGAGAAGGTGATCTTTCTGAATTTCTATGTGCAAAAGACACGTGTGTGCCTGGGGAAGGTGTTTTGAGATGCGAGTAGGGGTGTGTGGGGGGAGCATTGGGAATGGGGTTGTGGGAATGGTGTCTTAGCCTGAGAGATTCACATGTGTAGTGACATAGGATTGTGAAAAGGTATAAAGAAATAATTATAATATAAATTACACTGACCCCAAAGAGCTTTCCATTCTCTAGTAATGGCTCCTGTTTAGACACTGTTCGGTTTTTATATCCATCGCTATTCCATTATGTTGGACACTCTTCCTATATGGGGGCGGGGGCGTGAGAAGAGAAAAGGGAGGCTGTGATAACTCGATGCCAGTTATATTTGAGAATCAATTTCTTACATGATTTAAAAAAAAACAAATTCAACTGAGAATTAACACTTTAAATTCTGCCCAATGAAATAGTTAAATTCAGACGGTGGAAAAACGAAAGAATGTCAATCTATATAAAATCCCATTTTGATAAATGTGACATGGTAAGTTCAAAGCCACTCCTATAAATGTCAAGCTTAATACAGGGACACCTCTGCCCGCAAATAATCTCTAGGAGTGAGGAAAATGCTACGAATAAAAAAAAAAAAATTTGAAGGCTTTAAGTTCTTGATAATTTTTTAGTTCCTCTGTTGGTTATATAGGAAGGTATGTAGAAAGCATTACTTCTCCACAAGCATCTAAGGCAGGGTTACTATTTCTTTCTTTTTTTCTTTCTTTCTTCTTTTTTTTAATGTTAAGCACGTTCCTTTGCAGGGTTTAGAAATCTCTCAAGTCCAAAATTGAACAAAAAAGGCCTCCCCTTGTGCTTTTTTTGTCAGGCAGATGAAGCTGTATAGAAATGTAAATGCAATATAAGAGATGGTAGTGGGGAAGCTTGCCTTGCGCCCTTCCCTTCTCTTCTCCTGGTCTCCCTTGTAAAAATATTCTCTGATTTTGCTGTGTGTGTGCATCTCTTGTGTAAGGGCATTTAATTAGCTACAAGTTACAACAAAGACTTTTGAAAGGAAAATATATCTGTGGTGCAGATGCCTTTATTTTCATTCGGTGAACAGCTAGGTTTTTTAACTCCCTTATCAAGAGCTGCATGAACTGCCCGGACTAAATTGGGAACATCTCCACACTGTTTGACAAATAGATTTTTTGTAAACTGATTTAGCCTTTTCATTGTTTGCATTTCATTATATAGCAGACTTCATGTCACAAAATCGGTATTCATTCAAAATAGAGAATTTAGAGATAGGACTGTAGCCAGATAAAAAATATTGCACAGGTCAGGGCTATTAAGCATAGAATAATAGCAAGCCAGTGATCCAAGGGGTTGTTCTTCAGCAGTGAAGGGGCTAACATAGCCGAGGTCAGGAGTCAGACTTAGGACTTAAGACGTGCCTGTGGCTACATTTGCAAGACAATCTGCAGGGGAGGGAGTGAAGAATGGAGTCTGGCAGGATAAACCGTAGAAAAGAGACAGGTTTGTCCTCTGCATCTTCAACCTCATTCTCCTGAGAGGCCTGAGGTGGGAATTTTTAACAGTTGAGATTTGAGTGTTTTGGTCTGTTCTGAAATACTGGCCCATCAGCGTTTGGGGTTCCGTGGCACATGTAGAAGAGCCATATTCAGAAATCGACTTTGAAAAGAGGTTGAATGGTAAGATTGCTTTTCATTTTTCTTCTGAATCTTTTAGTTTAGACCAGTGGGTCTCAAACTTGAACATGAATCAGAATCACCTGGAGGACTCTTAGATCGCTGGACTCCACCCCCAGAGTTTCTCCAGGTAGAGCTTGAGAATTTACAGTAACAGTTTGTAGGTGAGGCTGATGCTTCCCTTTGAGAACCTCTGGTGTAGCCTCTAGATACCAGTCACCTGAGGATAAAATGATTAGCATTTTCGAAGCGCCTATCCTTTAAACCCACTGAGCAGTGGCGGTTGGCTGTTCTTCCCTGTTGATGTCAAGTAGAAAGTCGGAAGGATCATAGAAGACGGTGTATGTATGGGAATCTTCTTTGTTGTGTTTTATTTAAAAATAGAGCTGTGATCGTATGACATCTTATTCTGCTTAATTCCCACAGTCAGGCAGCTTTTTAGTTCACTTTAGTGAATCTTTGGAGATAACATTTATGCCCTTGTTCCTCGGTGCCGGGATTATTTATAAAGAGGAACGGGACGTAGTTCTACTCTCAAGAGGGTTACGATCACAGGAGAATCAGACAGACAGACAGACATCACCAACATTTGGTTAGTGGAGATGATAGAGGGATGCTGAGGTTTCTGTTCTATAGGAAGCCTCCCCTGACACCCTCCACTCCCCACCCCAGGGTGAACTAAGTATTGAGGATAGGTAGGATTTTGCTAAGCAGAAGGGACAGGGAAAAGCAGAGAGAAGTGAAATATTGGCATGTGTTCAGGAATCTGCCAGCACTTTGAGAATTCTAAAATTTTTTTGCTTATAAGCGAGCCTTTTTTCACTTTTTTCAGCTCTGGCATTTATTTTACTGTGTCTCCATTTAGTACTTTCCCCCCATTCAATCTACTTTTTTTCCCACTAAATTCTATTTGACTAGTATTTTCTTTTAACACTGGTACCAATTGAAGACTATTATTTTCTGTTAAATAAATACTCCACATTCATTGTAAAATTATTCAAACTATGCATAAGAATATAAGGAAGCAAATGAAAAGCAACTAAATTTGATTGCCTTATGCCATTTTTTTGTTTAACCATTTCACATGTTTTTACTCTGAAGTATGGTGTTTAGAACAGACTTTTAAATTATCCTCAGCACCTCATTAATGAATATCTTATGGTTCACTTTTTTCTCCTAAGATGCGTGGCAGTATTGCACTGATTTTAGTTAAGTTTCATAAACTGATGCATCCCTGGAGTTTTTATTTCTTACATTATGTCATTACAAAAGCTGAGGACCACAAATGGTTTTCGGTTTACTTTAAGCCACTTTCTCAGGGATTAATGTTTCCTTTTTCCTTTTTTT
>VBSM01002937.1:14645828-14657111 GCA_008086735.1 Cheirogaleus medius | reverse complement strand
GTTTTTTTTTTTTTTATCCCCTTGTCCTTCTTGCTAATTGTTCTTAACAGTTGATAAAACCATGACAAAAGAATTCAGGTACTTGCCCAAGGTCACACAGCCAACAGTCTGCAGAGCCAGGATTAGAAAGAAGCCATCTAATATCCAAGTTTATGCTTTCACTTATACTTCCTTTATGTGGTTCAGTAATGGTAAAATAATGATTCCAGTCCCTGTGCTAAGCGATTTACCTGTGGTTCTCAGGCTCAACTTTGGCAGCATATGAAATTCACCTGGGGAGCCTTGAAAAGTCCTGATGCCAAAGATTATAAATGAATTGGCCAGGGGGAGGCCTGGGGATTGGAATTTTTCAAAGGTCGAAACCACCGATTTCATTTAATCTTCTTAGCAACAATATGAGGTGGGAATCATCACCATTTTAAAAATGAGGAAACTGAGACGTAGAAAAGTTTAATCCATAAGCCCACCAGTCTAGCAGCTAAAGAATGGCAGCAGCCAGACTCAAACAAGATAGAATAACTGCAGCTTTTCTGGTCACCATAGCTATGTCTCACAATTTTAAGGCTTTTGCTTCAAATTTTGAAGCAGATACAGCTGAGTGAACCAAGGTGCCTGTGTATATACTAACTAAAGAAAGAACCAAATTTAGAGTTTTCTAAATTTAAACAATGACATTCTGGTCTATGTATTAGCCATAAGTAGCTAGCATCAGTTTGTTTGTTTTTCCGAGACACAGTCTTGCTCTGTTGCTTGGGCTAGAGTGCCATGGCATCAGCCTAGCTCACAGCAACCTCAAACTCCCAGGTTCAAGCCATTTTCCTGCCTCAACCTCCCGAGTAGCTGGGACTATAGGCATGCACTGCCATGCCCGGCTAATTTTTTCTATTTTTCGTAGAGACGTGGTCTTGGTCTTACTCAGGCTGGTATCAAACTCTGACCTCAAGCAATCCTCCTACCTTGGCCTCCTGGAGTGCTAGGATTACAGGCATGAGCCACTGCACCTGGCCTGTTTGGTTTTTCTTGTTGTAGGGTTTTATTCATAAGACTCAGTGTGTCGAAACATGAAGTTTAAAAAGCTCGGGGAGCAAAATAACAAAGCAAATTCTGAGCCATTTGTTTTTAATAGAGGCTCTGTTCTTGATGAAACTGTAGACTTTTAGAGCAAACAAGATCTACAGAGATCCTCTAGTCCAGTATTCTCACCCTTTGGCATGCATCAGAATTACCTGGAAGGCTCTACCCCAACAGTTTCTGATTCAGTAGGTCTGGAATGGAGCCTGAGAATTTGTATTTCTAACCAGCTCTCAGTGGATGTAGATTCTGCTGGTCTAGGAACCACACTTTGAGAGCTACTGCATGAGTTCAGTCCCATTCACTGAACTCCAAGGAGACGAACAGTCTAGCCCAAGAGCGCACACAGCTGCTCGAGAGCTGTTGCTCCTCAACTGTTCTTTCCACCACATCTTGCTTCTCTGGGCAAGATGGGGAACTTCAGAGATTTTTATTTTTACCCTCATCCTAAAATGCAGCTTGACTTTAACTTGAGGGGATAAAGATCACAGTTAAAATACTCTTTAACTCCTTAGAATCATCAGATTTTGGATGGATTATACAGTCTGGAAAGGTTATTCATTAATACACTAGTAACTGCTACTTGGAAATTTCCCTGTTTCCCTCTTTTTCAAGTGATCCATGAAAGCAAATTCTTAAGTCATTCAGTGAATTCAGACCAGTCGGGGCCACCTAAGTATTTAGATTTATTTATGAATATAATGTTAAGTACTGAACACTAGTGAATAATTGTTCTAGAAGTTCCCTCGTGGATAGTGGGGTAGGAGCCAGGCAGGATTTTGCCATTACTATGGGACCTTGTCTTCAATAACAACAGCGCTCCTCTCTTCTTAAGTCAAAAGAAGTTTTATTTAATGATTAGCTAATTATGAAAGAGTAAATGTATTATCCCCATTAAAATACTAACAGGGTTTCTTCGGAGAAACATTGATGCTCATTTGAAAAAAAAAAACTGCATAAATGTGAATATTTTTGCCAAAATCAGCAATTTATTTGGCAAATAGGTATTGAGAGCCTAAAAGGTCCAGGGTACAGTGTGAGGCCCAGCACAGATAATTGAAGGCCATCGAGAAGTTTCCTAACTGGAAGGAAGAGAGGCATTAGTACAACCTACCTTGACACAAACCAGTTAGTGCAAAGCATTATGAGACACAGAGGAGAGAGCCATTGATTCTGCCTGGTGGCCCTTGAGGGAGGCTTCACAGAGAGGGAACATCTGAGAGTGTTCTCTCTACCCTGTGGATTGTGTTGCTAAAAATGGTAGCTGACTAAATGGGAGCCACAGTTACAAGGAAACAAACCCTTTCTTTGTAATACTACATGGTTTATTTATACATATGTAACTTTCTCCTCCAGTAAGAAGAGTACATGAATTGTCTGGTTAAAAAAAAATAAATAAATAAGCAAAATGTTTACATTTACTTTTTGGACATTCTCAAAATATTGATTGGGATTGAGTAATTGAATAGGTCTAACTGCTCAATCGATGGACATGAGGCCAATGGTAGGGCAGAACTTGAGCAGTACTAGAAAGCTCTAACCACAGAAAGAGCCCATTAAAGCTAATATTGTCTCATTTAATCATCTTTGCTAATAGAGAAAACAAAATGTGACCATATTTTCCTTCTAAGATCTCCTTAGCAATAGCATACCTGGGTCCAAGAGCACCAGCCACTGTGCAAGGAACTCCCATTTCTACTGCTGGAAAGAGTACACAGATAAAATAGAATGATTTTGAAGAAAACACTGTTTATAAAGCTGTTACAGTACATGGGTTGATCATTGTTCTTTTTTTTATTAAGGAGGAAATTTTGGTAAAATTCCAAGCAAATATGGTAGTATTTAAATTTAAATTTTTTTTGGATTTTGCTGTTGTTGCTTCTGTCTTAATGAAGAATGATTTTGCACCTCCTTAGGTCTCTTGGTTCCTTGGCTTAGATATTCTAGAATTTTACTGTGGTTACATGACTGTGAAATTTGGGCAAGAGAAAGAAATCAATGGAAAGCTATACCAACCTTTCTAAGTAAAATCCAGGATAAAGAAGGGAAATTGAGAACACAGGTTTTCTGTCTTTTAAAGTTGGAGTGTCACTGTGTTGCCCAGGCTGGAGTTCGGTGGCTATTCACAGGCATGATCATAGCACACTACAGCGTTGAACTCCTACGCTTAAGGATCCTCCTGCTTCAACCTCCCAAGTAGCTGGGACGACAGGTGTGCCAAGCAGTTTCCTTTTTGTGTTCTAAATTTTCACTAGTATTGAACATGTTTATCTCAGGAAACTGATGCACAGCCTGGTACAGAGCAGGCATCTAGAAGGTGGAGTGTTTCCGGTAAGAAAGGAAGAATAGAGCGTATAATTTCTAGGAGCAGCTTCATTATACTTTCCTAAAACAACACTGTCTGTTGATGGGCAAACATGCATCCTGGTGAATGCTTTTCTGTACTCTTTATGAGGATGCAAAAAGATTTATAGGAAACAGCTTGAAATTGGCAGTGCAAAAAATGTAGAATTAAAAACAAAACAAAACAACACCCATAAATTCAGGTCCTGACTTTTCAACACAACAACTGAATATGCCTTTGAGCAATCAAATAAACTCTTTGGACCTCAGGCTTTTCATCTATAAAATGGGGATGATAATATAATAATAATGTAGCTTCTACCTGCCACACTGGATTGTTGTGAGACACAAAAGAAGCGTGTGTGAAACTGCTTTGTTTTATGTTAAAATTAGAGCAAAATATTAGATATTCCACTTATTACTTATAATTTTAAAATGTCCTAAACAGCTAAACTTTTCTACCTATCTATATTTTAAAAGTATAAAGTTTTAAAAATCTTGCTTTGTTAAATTTCACTTCTTCGTTTAGTGTTCTAATTTATCGAAGGGCAAATGAATCTGTTTCTTTTCTCACTAATGAAAATTGTCTTTGATTTATTTAGTTTTCTAATTCAAGTGGTAACTGAACTCTAGGAAAAAAATGGGGTCTTTAATTATGTTATTTGCTTTTCTATAACACAGAGTTTGATTGGATAAGCCTTCCTGATACAAGTAGCTATATACTTAGTGACAAACTACAGGTGAGACAAGAACCCCCCAATCCCCCACTGCTAGGTTTCAGACTCAGAAATACAGTCCTCCTGCCTCCTCTCCCATCACCATTCCTGTCATTTTAAGCTACCAGGGAAATGGGAAAGGAATTTTTTGTCTCATTCTCTTTTTGTTTATTGATACATAATATATTTGTACATATTTTGGGGGTGCGTGTGGCATTTTGATACATGGAGCATTTTGATATGTGCATACAGTGTGTAATGATTGAACCAGGGAGTCTCATCTCACTCTCTTTTTGCATCCAAGGTGTGGTTTTCTAGAAATAATGTTTGGCTCTCTCTAATGTGGTATGTTCTCATCAGGGTCTTGCTCTTGGAATGAAACCACCGAGCAAACCACACAGGATTTGGTTTAAAAAATTGCAGGGAGTAAAGAGAGGTAGAGAGCGGCCTAAGGGCAAGACCTTTGTCTTTTTCTGCTGATTAATTAGTTCCTTTCTTCCTTTCCACCTCCTTCCTAAAAGAACGCAGTGTTCACTGCTGTTTCAAGTGCAACACCTCACAGAAATAGGAGCTATGTGGCCATTCTTCACGGGATCCTTGTCGACATTTAACAAGGAAACCTTTATGGCATCAGAAGTACCTAGAATCCTTAATACAGACATTTTCATGTTGCATACAAGAGCCATTTTAGAACACTTTTATTAAAACGTACTTGGTTTCAGGACATATCTGTGATTGTGGTTTTTAAAAGCATTTGCTGTCAGTTTAAATGAGAAATACTTCCATGTTACCCGGTTAGGGTCACAGTTTTAGGTACTGCTGGGGCAGCTTGGTTTGTTTGCTTTTGTTTTAATAATAATTTTTTTTTCATTTTCTAATACTTAATATATTTTTCTATGTTTTCAAATATTCATACTAATAGGAGAGGAAAAAAAGCGATCATTCCACATTGCTCCTTCTTAGCTACCAGAAGAATCGATGATGACAAAGTGCTGGAGCACCTTAGGATATGGCATTGTGTCATACAGCAGGCCTGTCCTCACAGCCTTTCGTCTTTTGTCTTTTTCTACCAACCTCTTGCCGCTCTGTTTACCTTCTTTTAGAAATCACCTTATCTTTAAAATTTTCCCTACGTTACTCTAAAACCTGACCGAATGATTTCATTACATTTGGTGGCCTTCCTTAAACTGAATAATAAACTGAGGAATAGCATTGGTCATTAGTTCATTCATTCATTCACTCATCCAAGAGATATTCATTGTGTTCCTATAACAGTGATAGGAATATTTCTCGAGTTCCATTACTGATCCAGCCTGGCTCCGTGGATTACAAAAGATAAGGGTTTGGAGTAGGGAAAAGAGTGGCCATTTGATGAAAACTGAATCCTTAAAAGAAATAATAGTTAAAATGTGCTTATAAAAAGACAACTAATTAGCTGGGGAGAAGAGAGAGAATTTATCTCTACTAATTCATCCCTACTTATTTTTAAATACGTGACTCTTTTTATCTTCCTAAGCTTTTGGAGAGAGTAGAAGACAATTTGGTATACACTTGGGTATTTATCTCTTGGGTTCAGATGTCCCTTGGCTCCTACTTGGGACCTTTGGCCTCAGAGGGCTCAGATCTCATTCAGAGTTCTATGCACTGGTATGTTGTCAACAATTGTGAGATTGACATTAGTAGCTTGTTACTAAGTTAGCACCGGAAAGAGGAGAAATGTAATCTTTTCTAATATGAGCTTTCCTACTACCTAGGTGTGTAACCTGGGTTAAGGCTCCTTGCCATTCTGAGCCTTTTTTCTTTACCTGTAAGGTAACCAAGTTGGACTCATAATCTCCATGGTCTTTCCTTGCTTGTAATTCCCCATTGCCCAGACTTTCTGTTCTGCCATAGATTAGTGGCCATTCAATGTAACAAGAGCAAAGCCTTATGAAGAAATTGAGTTCTTGGGCTATCTGATCAAAAGAGCTCCTAGGTGAATGAGCTTGTGCTTGGCATAGTAAGAAAATCAACGGCATTATTGACCGAGCGGCGAGGGTGGAGGGATGGGGAAAGAAGTGTTTTAAAGGGAGAGAAATGGAGTATGAGCAATTTCTCTCACCCCTTCTTTCTCGTAAACAATGTGCAATTGAATTCTCTGGAGAGTCAGCAGAATCGGTTAACATTCCCAAGTCTGTCTTCCTTATACCCATGCACAAAACATGATGGTAGCTTTAAGGAGAACATCTTTTAGTTTTCCATTTTATTACATTTTAGTAAAGTATTGAGCCAAAGTATATGTGGCCACATAACATGGTCAAAGTCACCGTTCCTTTCACTGGAGAAATACTTACACTTCATTTTCTTTCCTGTAAGTAGCTTGAACTCCTAGTTAAAGATGGAAGCCAAGTGACTTACCATTGCTATTCTCTTGTATCTATTCTTTCAGTTAGGGAGATTTAAAAATAATGTGGCTAACATTTGTAAAAGACTCACTATATGTAGGATGACAATAAAATTTAGTATCTAAGCTGAGGTGCTTTTGAGAGGGTAAGGAGAGACTTCAGCAAATTATTAGGCTCAAACAAATGGCACAAGCCAGAATGCCCTTGGCCCATTGGGTCATATGGTCCCCCCAGTTAGGGCCAGATACTGTGCTAAATTGGCTTAACTTGTTTAATTCTCACAATAATTCTACAAGATTATTATTATTTCCATTTAATAGCTGAGGAAACAGACTTAGATGGGTGAAGTGACTCCAGTCCAAAGCCTTACCCCTCGTAACTGGAATCTGAGTCCATGTCTAGAACAGGCTATAACCCCTTGTTGTAAGGCCTTCTACAGCCTCCTGACTTCTTCCAGGTATGACAAATGCACACACACACTTCTAATTAATTTACCATTGTTGAGAGAAGCCGATTTTTATCAAATATATTTATAAAAAGAAAACTTAGAAGCATGTCAGAGAGTTCTAACCTCAAAAAATGTATAATAACTTCTTTAAACCTGTTTATATGGACACCAGATGTTAATATCTCACTTTAAAAAAAAAAATTGTCCTTTGAAAATTTGGACAAAAGGATTAATAGAAGCAATAGACAAGGGAGCTTTCAAATTTTATTGAACATCCATATACATCAGGAAAAAAATAGTTTGTGCTTTTTTGATGTTTTGTGGATATATACATATTTTAGCTTCAAATGTATTATATGTTGGATGGGGTAGTTAAGATGGGTAATTTTATCATTTTACCGGTATCAAAGCATGTATTGCTTATTCTGAAATCTGTCGCATTTTGTTCCACTTCCCCCTCCTTCTCTGTCTCCACTACTCCGTGCCCCCCCTTTCCTCTCAGAGTTAAGCTACCCTTTATTTTGGACAACACTATCACACACATGATTGAGTCAACAATTTATGGCTTTTAAAAATAGGGATTTTGTCCTCTCTTAGGTTTATTGTTTATCATAATCATCTTTCAAGTGAAAAGGCTAATTTACTCTTTCTATAGGAATATTTTAAGCTTGATTATCATAATATTACAGCTGCCTGAAAAGGTCTAAAACAGGACATTGACCTTGAATGTTTTCTGCATTTAGCTCATGGTGCTTAACATTCAGGAAAGAATATAACTGCAACTCATTTATTAATGTATAATCTCAAAATGTTAACTATTGCTCTGTAAATACATGCCATGCAGATTATAGAAAGCTTGTAGGATATGAAATGCATTGGTATTTTACCAGGGTAAGTATGTTGGAAATACAACATAACTAAAGTCAGTTTTCCCATTGGAGCTATTGTAGTTTATAATTTAATTTTTACTGACATTTTGCCATGTATATTATTAGTTTGACAAAATGAAAGTGAAATAATCCTGACTTAATTAAACAGAAACTGAATTGCCTCTATTAGTTTGTCTTTCTCTGATTCATTTTTTTTTTTCTCTCCCACTTTTACAAACACACCGAGAAAAGAGTTTGGTATTTTATGGAAGTGAGACAATTGCTCCCCAGAGAATGGGCTTTTTTATATAGACTCCATAATTTGGGAATGGGATGGATTTATAGGACAAGAGGTTTGTCAAAAGGAAAGGTTTTTATTAGTGCTTCTGTGGAAGCGATCACTTTCAGTAGGAATGATTGCTTCTTGCCAATTGAGACAATAATTTAAATATCAAAGTCTGTGCCCTAGAAATGAAAGGCAACAGAAAATGAGGAATGATGAATTGGTAGAGGTTTGGTGGTAATATAGAATACAGTCGTCATCCTGACTTCGAAAGAAGTCTGCATGTTCTCAGTGGGAAAGATGTGTTCATAAGCTGGTTTATAGCATAATAGAAATCCCAATTCTCAGATGAGGAAATGAGGGACAGGTAAGTGAGGCAACCTGCTGAAGGCCACACAGCTCATGAGGGGGTAGAAGGGAGGCTGGCATCTAGATCTCTTCCTTTGTCATTTAAGGTTCTTTTCCCAGGGATGTTCATTGTGGATTTTTTTGTTGTTGTTAAAGATAGTAGTTTGTAATAGTCTTGGTTTGCTTTTTGTATGATAGTATATTATGCCATACATGATACATCAAAGACAGCAGGGAAAATGGTTTAAAAAGTTAAACAGCCTTTCAAAGATTTTACGTTCTTGAGGAAAGATCTGTAAAGGTAGATTACACTGCAATTTGAAACTCTAAATTTGTTATGCTTTGTTTAGTTTTAAATATTTAACAAATGACAGATGTGCAATATAAAATCAAAATCTGCTTCAAAAATAACAATGATAAACTTTAAACATTTTAATACAGATCAGTCTTGTTAATTTGCAGAAAAGGAAGGTGGGAGCTAAAAATAGCTATTAATATGCAATAACAGCAAGCTAAGTATTTCTCATCACCTTTTGGCAATGTAAGAATTCGTTGTCAGGATGATTCTGACTTAAATACAGTAAAATTTCTGGTATATACAACTTATAGGAATCTTCCTTTTGTTTCCACTTGAGTTTTGCTTGTTGCCATTCTGTTCTTTCAAATGGAAATGAAGCATATTCTCTATTTGGTATCTGTGCATTAGTTGGGGACTGGAAGTTGTTTGGATATTTGTGACTGCATTGTTTATGGAAGAAGAGATTGAAACTATGCATAGACTGAAAGCCTGATACAGAAAAGACTGACGTTAACTAATTTATTAATATTCCTGGTGAAACTGTCATAAGAGTTCCCTTTGTTTGGTTCCGTTTTTCCTGATTTGGGTAGACTCCTTGTGGTAAGATTATGAAGTGTATAGACTTATTAGTAATATATGTTTATTCTAGGCTCTTTATTTATTTTTTTCCCCTAAATCCTTTATAGTTGAGATTCTTGAAGGTTTAAGATCAATGTTACTGATGGTGTGTTGATTTTCTATGATTATCCATTTCTTTCTCCTTCAAGGTGAGAAAACTCTGTGACTAGGGAAGGTTTTTGATATGACTGAGCTGTGTGTTTATAAAATATTCTGGGTGCTGCCTCCCAAGTTTAGTGAAGTGGATATTATTTTAAATTTTAAATTGCTTAAATTGGATTCAAGACAGTAAGTCTAATCTCAGGTCTTTGACTTGTGCAAGTGACACTTTGATCCCAAGAGGAAAACATCCAGCTCTACAAACCTAGTCCACTTCTGGTCATTCAGAAAGCAGCAAGCTCAGTGAACACTGCACCTTTCGTAGATGAAATATGGTCAGTGAAACATCAGTGGGGACGACACCATGTATGTTTGTACATGCATCTCCGTGAGCACAGAAAAGAGACTTACGCATACATATGAGTGTAAATATGTTTTAAAATATACACCAGTGAAGTCAAATTGTCTATAATGAGGGCAAATAAGTACCCAAAGGGAAATAAGAAAATTCTGGGAAATAAAAGATCACTTGTATAAAATGTGGTGACTTAAGGTCCATCGGTAAATAGACTACAAATCTTGTCTTTAAAAAGCCATTCCAGAGGAGTAATAAACAGGCTCTGTCATAGCATGATAATGCAAAGAAACTGAATAAAGTACAGGATTCTGCACAGGTGCAAAATCGGAATGCGTTCGTTGAGTACATTAAGATGTGTTGAGTACGTTAAATAATTTTTATTTTTCAAAGAAATATCCCTGAGCAAAAATAAGAAGGAAAGTGTGCTTTTTGGTGTATCTTTTAAAAAGTGTGTATAGTTGAATCTATTAGTTACCTTGAGAATATTAGTTTATTCAGAAATCAAGATAGTAATCACATGAACCGAAGGATGTTTTTCTGTTTTTCTAATGCAGTATTAGCTTCCGCAGTTCTTTGATACTATTTTAGAAAAATCATGTTTCTTTTTCAAAATGGCTTTTTATTTATTTTTTTAATTGTAAAATGATTACATGTCTCATTTTAGATTGAATAGACAAATCTTTTTTTTCTTTCTGGGTGCTGCAGAATGCTTGCATTTTCTTCCACATCTCAAAGCTCTTTTAATTCACTGCTCACAACCAAATTTACATCTTAATTGCAGAGTTCACATTTAACAATATAGACAGCATAATGCTACTGGTAATTAAGCTTTTACTACCTGCTTTTATACAGTATTCTCAGGCACAGTTTTTGCTATGTGAATTCTGATCTAGAAACTTGTATGCATTTAGACCACAAATAAAAGGAATCAGGCCCATATCTTAGACATAGCTAAATACAAGGCAGGGAAATTGCTTTCTTCTGTGGGGGGACCAAATCATATCTGTCATTTTTATATTCTGAATTTTAATGTGGCTGTTCTATTTTAGTGTTTTATTTTTTTAAAGACCCAGAAAATTTGAGAGGGTTGAGTCCTGATTTAGTGAATTTAACACACAGTGGTGAATATCTGAACTAATTTATTTTGATCTCAAAGATTATTACTATTTCTGTCATGTAAGACTTAAGATATAAAAGGTTGGTGAGCAGTGGAACCGAATTATATCAAAATTGTGGGTTTTTCACTCTCCATAAGGTAGCAGTTATCTCTTTGCCATAAATAGCTGGTATCTATTCCAATGTACATTTGCTAGTATAAAAAGAATCCTGTAGTTTAAAATAGGACCTAAGCAAACTCTTTGTTATATGGAAATTAAAAGACAAGCTAACTATACACTATTGTAGGGGGAAAAACACCATTCTCCTTTTATCCTTTTTTTTTTTTTGAA
>VBSM01002937.1:14633301-14645728 GCA_008086735.1 Cheirogaleus medius | reverse complement strand
TTGTGGGGGTGCGGGGGGGGGGAGATGGGGGTGGGCAGAATGTATCTTTCCACACTGATTCAGGTAATGCCCTGGGTATTTGTGTGCACGAGTGCTTATTTGTGTCTGTCTTGTGCCTTTTGTGTTGAGGGTGATCTCCTAATTCAGTAAGTCGAGGATTGTTCTCTGACTACAATGTTACCTTTGAGGCAAAGCTCAGTGACTGTCAGTAAAACAGCTGTGTGACAGTCACTTCTTATTCAGGTGCTAAGAATAGGCACTTGGCACAAATGCCTAGTGAACTGTTAAAATGCATCTTTTACTAGGACCCATTTTCCCAAGGAAAGATGTTTTAAAATACAATATTCAAAATGATTTATACTATTGAGTGCCTCTTATGTATTTGCAGTTTGACAGATATTTTCAGCTCCCTGTCATTTCTTACCGCGCAGAGTTAGAGGCAAAATTGCACATTTACTAATTCTCCTTCAGAGAACAATTTAAAAACTAGCCCTATGCAATCCAGGGCTAGAAAAATGTTATTTGCATGGTTAGCGTTAAGTCAGCACTTAACTGACAAATCAGTCCATTAAGTAACATGAGATTTTCACACGTTATAAATATTTAAGGGGGGAAGAAAAACTAAAGAAGAAACAGTAGTGACTTTAAAATTTTCCCCTTAAATAGACAATGCTCAGATTGTGGATTTGTTTAATTTATTGTGTCCAGAAAAAATAGAAAAGTACTTTTGTTCTGATATGCGGTTTAATTAGTGCTTATGGATATCCTTATGCACATGGAAATATATATTTCGATTACTAAAGGTGGGGGGTAAGTGGGGGTAGAAGAAGCAAATTAGGCATTTTTGTGTAAATGAGTAGGTCATAAACTTAATTTCAACCCACTGTTAAGATAAAATATTAGTATATCACAAGAGCTGTGACTGGTTTATCTCTCTTTCTGTTGAGTCAGTTATATTGCTTTGCTTTCACATTACAATAATACCAAGTGTTATAATTCTGAAAAGAGTGCTCTTGGCAAACATTTCTCTCTATAGATTGTGAAGAAAATTTAAAACTCCAGAAGATGAGGTAGTGCATTGTAGGTAGATGTCCACTAGCTGTCCTTAGTGACTGCATATTGCATTGCTTTGTAATTAAGTAAGAGATGAAAAGTGACTTGCAGTCTCAGTGGCTGCTCGTGTATGTTTGAGTGTGAATGTGTGTGTATATATATGCATGCTTGCACAAGCACACACACACACACACCCACACAGAGAATATTAGCCAAGAGGTGGATTTAGGAGGAACTGAAAGATCGTGAAGCTGTGCTTGCATCAGTTTGAAACACTCGAGGGAAGAAACAACCTTAAGATGTGTGAAAATAAAAATGAAAAATAAACAAAGGTAGGACTGCCCACTCAAGTGCAGTTTGAAGGTTAGTGCACTTGGGGCTGTAGACTTGGAGAGTTTAAAATGTCTTCATGTCAGGAAGAATGCCTTAATCCAAGCTCACTCAGATCCTGAACTTTCTCTAGTAAATAAACAAACAAAACAAACTTTAAAAAAATCCCCCAGAGGCTTCTTTTTGAAGTAGTTTCCTTGAATTTAACTTCTTATAGCTAATTGGAATAATTCGTTTAGATAAGCCTCTTAAAGCAGATGTATTTAAATGAAATCAAGGCACATGTCCTTTTGGCTTTGGCGCAAGATTCAAACTAGCTTTCTGTTTGGCTCAATTAAAAGTCATCTTTAAAAAATACAGATTTATTGTCTGGATGCAGTTCTGATGGTTACGTGGTTCACTGGACAGACAGAAAGATCTAATGCTAAGCAACACATCTGCCTCTCTGTCTCAATTAATAAACCACAGAATTTATACACGCTATTAATATTCATAGTAATTGTACTGGGTTAAACCCCATCACGTGTGTGTATACATAGAAATGAAACCAGAGTTATGCAGTTTCAGAGGAAAATATTGGGCAATTTCTGCTTTGGAGGCTGTTAAAAAGATTCATACAATTTATTGACCACCATTAAGAGAGCCTAAAATGTTAACCTCTAACTATGTATTTTTTTATTTTAGGAAATGTTCCAGCACATTAAAGAACATAATACTTGAAAGCTTGTTTCACGTTTAATAGCAGTAATAGCTGATAGCATAAATAGATGAAAATAATATATCTGCTCATTTTGACATATGTGTCAGTCTAATCATTCTAAATGAGTGTGCTCATCACATGAATCCCTTTCAACCTCTGATTAAAATGTAACGTTGACTACAGGATTATAGAGCGGACTTAATTTTACTGACTGTTTTAACAGTTGTCACAGCTGTTGGAAGAAGGAAAGGCAATTGAAACACTCCAAAACAGACAAGGCGAGGAGGGAACAGTTTAGTAAATTTCAGCCTGATCACTGAAATCCAGACATTGAAATTTTAACAGTTTTGTGTTTTAAGATTCTTGTTTGGAGCCACGCAAGTTTTATATTGTATGGTCCGCTCTTTCTGTTTCAGGGTTTTGCTATTTTTTTCTGCCTCACCTATCCTTGTTAAAAGCTGAACTAAATTGAAATACAACTATTCAGAAGTAAATACTATAATGTCAAAATATAGGAGATAAAAATAAGAAGGAAAAATTTATACAGTAACTATCACAACAAAAAAGCCTAAATCAGAGTGGACACTGATTTTTAAGGAAAGATAGGAGCTTGCCCAAGTCACTTCAGATGTGATATTATTTGAGAACTATGAACAGACACTTTTAAGTTTATTTTTCTGAAAAAGAATACTTAGACTCCAGACTTGGAGCTCATGTTACTTTTCATCCTGTTTTTTCTCTATAAATCTGTTGAAAACACCTGCAGCCTTAAAGGTAGGAGGTGTAGGTGGGGCTTTCAGATGATTTCTTTGTAAACTGCTGAAAGTGACAACCAGCAGCAATTAAGGATGAGCCTTGTTCCTGAGCTGTAGAGTCTCTTAACCTTGCCCATCACAACACTAAAGCGAACAGATTAATTCTGTTTTACTAAAAATTAACCATTGTATATGTCCCAAACTGTATATGTTTGAAGTAGCCAGATGATGTTTATTATGTAACATACCATTTTCTCCTTGAAGTAATCAAAAAAAGTGTTCCCGAGTTAATGGAATAAATGTTGAGTGGGAGTGGTGAATAAATGATGGGTCCCCCCCCATGTTTCACTAGCCCTTTGTGTCAGGGTATGTATGTATTCCCTTATACACATTTAGTGGTAAGTTTAAAAATCCTCCTTTTACAGAAAGGACTGAAAAACAGCTTTCTGATTCCTGGACAGAGGCAGGGGTGATGGTGTTGGCTGTTTCTTCTTACAGTGATGGTTTCTCATCTTAATGTGTTTATGGCACTGCTGCTTTATTTACTGAGCCTAGTGTGTTGCAGCGGTAATTAACCCATGTTATTAGCAAAGCCCTTGTGGATATCCATTAATTCTCTTGCATGGATGATCATTTTTCTAGTGTTTTCCCCCAATAAGTTATCATTGTTTTTTTTTTTTTAATTCTAAATTGACGGCCTTTGATATATTTCTTTGATTTAATCTGACCTGTAGTATGTATTGGCCATCTTATGAAGAATGGTATTATAATTCAGCTTTTAAAAATGCTAATAGAAGCAAGAGAAGCAAAGATTTTTTTGTTGCTCTTTTCAAAGTAAAAAAAAAGGAAAAGAAATTAAGGTTTAAAAAGAAAATCGTGCAGGAAATCAGTTTTAACTTCAAATTTTCCAGATCTTAGAATTTATAATTGTGTCTTTGAGATCTTTTAATCAGGTTTTTACTTAGTTAATAGCACTTTAGGTATTTTTGTAAAATATTGAGCCAGCAGAAAAATACTTGTGCTTCCTGTGCTGAGAAAAGATAAGGACCATCTCATTAGCCGGGCCATACTTTTGCAATTAATTTTAGATACCTGGTGCTATTCATCAAAGAGGGCAGCTAACTTCTCTATGATTCTATTTAACAATACTTTCACAATACCTCACTCCTGCAAGAATTACAGACAAAGAAGAGACCGTTCTTTTAGAAGGTAGGCATAATGCCCAATCTCAAGTCCGTATCACTTATGAAAAATTCCTCAACATTTGTTTTAGCCTGGTGACTAAACAAAATATCTCTTTGTTTTCCTTGTAGAGAATGCTCAGCACTGAAGGTTTTGCTTTACATTATTTTATAAAATAAATTAAAATACATGCTTGTGGTTGATACTTTCTCATACAAGTGGCAATTAATAGCAATGATTTCTATTAAACCAATTAATATCAAATAAACTTTTTAGAATCACCTAGCAAGCTTTTAAAAATAAGAGGAGAGCATTTGAGGTATCTTAATAGAACTTTAAAGTCATTGCAGCAGATAAGCTTTGCTCTGAATTTGCTTCATAGCAAATTCATGAAAGAGAGAAACAATACAATGTTGATCTGTTATAAGTGCATATGAGCTCCAGCCCTAGCCAGCTCTCTGGAGAAAATCTTTGATTACACTGGTCCAGTTTATTCAGTTTTTATCTCTTTTACATCCACTGGCGTTGTATTAAATTGTCATTGTCCTAAAGCACATGAGATAGAAATGAATTGTAGTTCTTTACATTCTCTGACAGTGAAATATTTAGCCTCTCTTTCTCCAATCATACTTATGTGTATATTTGATAGTGCAGGGATGACACCAAGCATCTCTGCCGTTGACATTCTTCCTATTGCGTTTTGTGTGTTTTGCCATTGATTATTATTTTCATTGCCATGTATATATGGGTATACATGATCTATACCATTATTAGTAAATAAATACACATATGGTACTTTAAAATCCAAAGCAGTCGATAAGATACACACAAGTGGGTTTGTGTGCATGGATAGTATGCATGTGAAATATGCATATATATGGGGAGAGGCATATATGTAGAATATAGGTATGCTCCTGAGAGTGTTCATGTACATTTATATAAATAAAGTAGATCTCAAGTATTATTCTAATCGGTTAGTTGCCAGTTAAATTTGCCAGGCATGATTTTAATGTGGAATTAGTATTTCAGATATTTACTAGGTCTGATTTTAAATTGAATTGATTTAACTATATATTGGACAGGTAACAGATAACCTAATAAGTAAATTTGTTTCTGATTAAAAAATGTTTAAATTATTATTTTTGTATTCAATATATAGTAATCATAAATAATTTGTAAAATAAGAAATAAACTGCTGGTATTAAATGCATAATTTAATGGTTTAGGCCCATATCCAAGAAATAATTTTGGATTAGCTCTTGGCTACATTCTTTTCTTATACAATTGGGCCAGACAAATATATCTTAATGTTAAGTATGATAGCTTTCAAACAAATACAAAATGTGAATTTTATTTATCTGTACTACATGAATATCATTTGATTTTTTTGCTAAAAGCAAATATACAAAATTAATAAGTATTGTATTTCTAGGAAGTATGTCATAGACTTCAGAATTATTTAATTTTATTCTAAGAGGTAAGTTTAAAGTGATTTTACTTAATACATCTGAATGAGTGTTGAGAGAAAACACTTATACAATTGCTCTTTCTATTCTAATTCTTGTTCTAATTCATATTCTTGCTTAAATTCCTAGATTCATTGCCTACCTTTATTTGTTTGTATAACACTTTAACATTTACTGTTACTGTGTTAAAAAAAAAAAAAAATCCTGCTAACTGCTTTATGCCAAATCATCAGATCAAAGTTAGTTCCTTTATTATCTAAGAGTGGTAAGTGAAAGCCTTTTGAAGGATTTACCTGGCTTTTTATTCTTGTTTCAAGTTCATTTTAGACTTATACTTTCTAAGTTCTAGGAAACCTCAGCTAATAAAAATAATTTCCATTCAGAGTTTTAGCAAACATATCTTTCTACTCTATGTTTTCTTTCCAGAAGTGCCAGATGTTTGTTTTTCTCTGATTTGGACAATACATCTCAGTATTGTCCAAATGTATTTTCTAATTGTCCAAAACCATTGAGTTGAGAGGGTTTAGATTTTGTGAGTGTTTTATGTATGTGTGTACATATGTAAATTCCTTTCTTATAATTTTTTTAAAACATTTTCAAATGTTTTGAAGAAACTTGCTTTTTATGTTTTGATTTCTTCAAATGATATGCCATTTTAATTTATGGCAATGCGTGTATATTTGGAAGGTTGCTTATTAAAGCAAAGCAATGAAAGGGAAGGTACAGTTTTAAAGAAATTGGCTTCTCACTGGTCAATTAAGATCCATTTCAATATACTGGCATAAATCTATGTGTGCATTTGACTATAGATATATATAACACACAAAACTAACAATTAGAAATACAATCTATGGCTATATGGAATTCTTTCACACAATATAGTAAATGAAATACTGGATTTTGGCATTTAAAATTTCTTAAATACGTATTAAAGTGCTAAAACTCATGGGGAGCCTACTTAAGATTAGTTTACAGTCTATAAAAAAGAACTTAAAAGTAAATTTATATTTTAATTATAAAAAGGAGTCTTTGTCACATACATTCCTTTGTGCCTTTTCACATTGTTTTGAGTGAAACTAAACTGCATATATACTTTTCATCATTTTGATTGGAAGTACACATTATGTGTAATATGCTTTGGCAGGACTTACCTAGCCAAAGAAAACAAATTAATATTGGGCATACTGAGGGCTGTCAGGCATATCACAGACATGTCAATTTAACTTTGCTTCATCATACACCTTCTCCGCAAACAATTGGCCAAGGTGGTACTAAATAAAAGGAAAGCTACCAATAAATTCTTATACTATATCAGAGATTGACGATTATCAGTGTCATGAAAACCAGCTTGCTTGCTTACTTCTCTTTAAAAACTAACTGTAGGAATATAGGTAATATAGATAATAATGAGTTTTGTTTTAAAAAATATATACCTTATGCTCTTTTAAATCTTTCTACTACCCAGGAAGCAAAGTGAGATTTAAAAAAAAGTCTCTGAAGTGGTAAACCTTAGTTGCTCTTATTTGTAAAGTAAATAAAAACTTAAGGAAGTGGAGAATCAGAAGCAGTGTGGGCAACACATTTTTAACAATGGACATCTCTTTTTGTTGCACTTTTCATACATTTTCTGGAGAAGAAAAAAATCACGTGCTTCCTTTTTGTATGGCTTATTCAATATGCAAAAAAAAATGAAAATTTAAAAAGTCAATCAAGAACTTATGCACAGAAGATAGGTAGAAACACACTAAATTATTTTTTTTCCTCCATGATCAGAATGAGATCCTTGTGAATAATTCCTTTTTCATCTATTCTAGAAAGATTTTACTTGTTTTAATGGCTTTTGAGAATTTAAACAAAGGACTTGTTAAATAAATATCCCTGCCTTTTCATACTCACAAAGTGAGTTAAAATTGTTTTAAAAGGTGTACTTTTCAAGGCAGTTAATATGTAATAATATTTATAACAATTTATTTTGCTTTGAAAAGAATAGTAAAAGTATATTAATCAGATAACCAAAACTGCATCCAGAGCCAATGAAAATATCAGATCATATGAACATTTAGAGAGACTCCAGATAGTCACTTAAGAGAAAAAAATTCAACTGTGGGGTTATTCAATCGATTGCTCTTTGCCCTCCATAATTTTAAATTATTATAGTACTTATCCAAAAATGTAAGATGGCCCTGTTAAATTGTGTTCATTTTTCCACCAATGGAAAAATATTCTGACAGTGCTTTCTTTACAGCCATTAATCTGTTAAAAACAGATCAGGCATTTTGAGGAGGAATATTATGCCCGTAACCAACTGTTCATGACCAAAGAAAGGGAAAGAATGTATATGGTTGGTGAGAACCCTGTCTTTTCTCCTATGAGAAAGTGACTGTATACAGTTGGTGCTGTTGGTGAAATGACAGAAGCATCCCTTTTATCCATAGACTTGAATGAGACCTGCCTAATCAGTCATGAGCTCATAGTGTCACAGATGGAAAAGCAACCATCAGCTGAATTGTACTGAACTACACACTTGGCTAATTCATCTCATGGCTCTACACATCTAAAGGAAGGCTCATTCTGTTCTTGGAGTCTAGACAGCATCAGGAGTTGGGCTGAGGTGGGAGCATGTGGCCGCCTTTTTCTGTCTTCTCCTTAGTCATTCAGCAAAGGGAGGTGAGGAACAAATGGACAATTTATGCGCAGAAGCTCCAGCAGAGATTCTTTCTTAGGGTCAGGAATTTGTTTTTAACTCAGTTGTTAGAGTAAATTTCAGATTTCTCTCGCGTTCTAGAAATGTCATTGTTGCCTTTCATGCTCCAAGGGTACGACTCACAAATGATTAGATGTGTCTCTCAATTCATATGAACCATGAATCCAGGATAAAAAATTTTTTAATAGAAATGGAGAACAGATCATCTATTTATGTTAATCTAGATGATGATTCTTTTTTCATACCTTTGTATTGAGCTATTCAGTTGGTTAAGTCTGAAGAATAAGAAAAATAATAAGAGGTTAAAAACTCAAATTGTATTTTTTTTTTATTTCTTTATTTCCTTATAGTGAACAAAACTTTAATGTCTAGAGCATTTATGAGGGTTTTAATGATTGGAAAATCTGTCCTGAGAATGTGGTCACCATATGTGACAGCCTTGCTTTCTATCTTGTCTTCAGTTTATGGGGTAAGTTTGGTGATATTGTCTATTGTCTTGCTTTGCTTACATTATAGAACCTCTGTGCTTCCACACTGAGATAATCTAAAATGTGAGGGAAATGCCTGCTCAGTTCTAAAACACTTTTATGATTCCCGTCCCCTCCTCAATCCTAGCAGTATTTTCTTTCGAAATTTCTGTTTCTATCCATCTCTTTTGCTAAAGGATCATTTACTTTGTTAAAAGGTAAGTGCATGATATTCATCCGTATTTACGTACACAGTACACTTTATTTTCCCCGTGAATTCCAAAGAGATTGCCTTCCACTTTTTATATGTGTTTTTCTTTTGTTTCTGTTTGTTGTGCATTCTAGTTGAGTGCTTTTATAGTGTTTTCTTGATTGTTGTCAGTTTGGGATACTCACAGTTGACATTTTTAAGTTAATGTCACAGCAGAAAAACCTATGGCAAACTGGAATCTGGCTAGAGTACGTAGAAGATACAACTTATGTTTGATTGTGTGTAAATACAGTTAGTTAGTTGGGGGGTTTATCAGATAGCTTGGCAGAAAGAGAGAGGAGCAGTACAAACTGTTTTCAGTAACCGTGCTGTTCATACACCTGATAAGATTGAGAGAGCTTTTCGAAATGCTGATAGGCTTTGAATAAGAAAAGAATAATCACTTCTACTGGCACCAGCTTATCGGGAATGAAGTAAAATGCCAACACTTTTACATTAGCAAAAGTAAATGTTTTAGACACTCTGTGCCTTTTCTCATTCAAGTTAAACAGGAGGGGTGCTTTTGAGTGTGCTGTAATGAAAAGAAGGATTTATTACCTCGGCTAAATTACAGGTGAATATGTTGATAAAGGAACCTTCAGCATCAACAGCAGCTTCCTTGATAAGCAGATGCATCTATGCTGTACGTTCTCGGGGAGGAATTAAGTATTCCTTTTTTCACTCCAATTCTATTAAACATCATTTCTGGTATTAGAAGATGCAGTTATGTCCTGTGTCAATCCAGTTTCCTTGTTTTTCTAGCAGATGGGTGACAGGCATTTGAAACTTAGCTTATCAGACTTGTAAAATGCTGGTGTGGTCTGGTGAAATAAGTTAGGGCATCTGTAAGTTTCTATCAGTTGTGCTGAACCAGCAAACTCCTCTATAAGAAACCTTTTTAAAAAAAAAAATCAGGAGTGGAATGAGATTAATTATAAATTTAGGATACTTTAATGAGAAGATAAATGTATTTGCCTAATAGCCCATTTTAAAGCACCTCCTCTTAAAAAAAGAGGTATTGGTTTTGCTCTTCAATGTACACCATTAACTTTCCCAGTTCTACCATTTTCTCTTCTTTGTAATTTGATGCCTACAAATAATTTGGCGTATTCAGATTTGATAAATGATAGTGCAAGAGCAGATTGATTGATTTTGGATTGCTATTGATTACTCTCAATGAGATCACTGTGACACACTCGAATCAATAGTATTCGATTAAGCAAAGCACCACCGTTCTATACATTCAGCAGCAGTGGGGAATTCAGGAACAGAATGTTCACAAGCTGATAAATTGACAAAGCGTTCAGCTTTAAATAGCCCTTTGTTCAGCACTAGTTCCTTAAAATATATTTCATTGGAAAGTTCGTTTTTGCAACTCGGGACCTTTCTGTGGAAGAAAGGTCATCAGTTTAAGGTTTATTAAATTTTAACTAAAAACAACTGGGCTCCATTTAGGTGTAAAATAATTTAAGTACTTACTGCGGGCAACCTTCATGCTTTTGAGCTGTTGCTCAAAGGTTTCATTCTTTTATGAAGATGTCAATTGTAAACATAAAAATGCATCACTGGAAATGTAATGGTTTAAGATTCAAACTGAAATAAAAATTCCTGCCTGAGGAAAAGCACTCTAATCAAAATAAGGTGGTCTTAACTTTCTTCAGAAGTGGGCAAGCTTGGGAGCAGCAGGAGGGACAGCCTGTGGATTGAGCACACAGCTGCTTATTTTTTTTTTTCCTTTCTTATCTGAGGGTATTCATCATGTCGCCAATACTACATGCAAAACACTAAATATCATTTAATTTGAGCGCCGCTTCTACTGATACGCTGAAATCTTTTTGTCCCGAGTAAACTTACAAAGTTGAAGGGAGGGAAAAAAAATCCTTGTTTCAAGTCCTTTAGCCAAGGACCTCAAGGATGAGATCTTCTGTCATAGTCCATCATTGTGCCACCTTGGCACTTGGCATGGAGCATTCGCTCTTACGTTCTATGGCTTCGCTAAGTGGCTTCTCGAAAAAGTGAGCATTGTGGTAAACATCCATTGAATGATAAGCAAATGTTCTTACATGCCAAAAACTTGATTTCACTTGACATTTTGACTACTAGGGACTGTTGGACCCAAGGCCATCATAGGTTCAAGTATTAAAATACACTTCGGTAAGCTCTCATTTTGATAATGATTTTCAAAAAACCAAAAGACTTAGAGGTGGCTCTCTGAGGAAAAGATCAATAGGAAAGTCAAGTTTGGAATCAAGAAATTCCCTGACAAAACATCAGGCTTTTTTGAATGAAAGTAAGGTAATACGATTCTAATGATACTAGATTGAACTATATGAAGTTGTCATTTTTGTAGGTCAAAAATGGTCACATATCAGTAATTTCATATGATTCAACACCGCAGTTGAATTTAGTTCTATACTGTTCATATTCCATAGTCAAATGGAAGGAGACAACAGTTTCATTTTCTCATGGCCTGTATCAGATTACGGGAGCCACATGATTTCTATCTACAGTTATGACAAGTATATTATAATATCATTTTTTAGCAACTATTTTTCTTCCTTTAACACCATTAAAGGGTTGCCAAGTATCAAGTATTGCACACACTGAAAAAGTGTGCATTTCTCTGGTATGTCTCTTGTGGTTGCTAAGCTATGTTGCTGAGAATCCATGAAGACTTTTCGTCTGCTGGGGAAGACCATGCCACAAACACTAGAGGAGCCTCATCATATCAGAAACAGTACTGACCAGCCCCCTTCCCCAAAAGAGCACATTGCTAAGAGTAAATAGTTCGAAAGCAAATTGGGAAAAAGATGCCAACACCTCAGATATTTCATCCTCACATCATTCGTTAAGAGAACCTTACTATGCTAGTTAGCACTTTCTGTGCTCCCCCCAGAGAAGTATTAAAACTGTGCTCCATTAAATCTGTGCGTCACCATGGAGCAGACAGATGCAAAGGCTCCCCAAGGTGGCCATGGAGCCCGTGATGCTTTATTGGCTATTGCAGTCAGGAAAGGTGCTTCGGGACATGTAATGAAATGATCCCAGAGCCACCATTTGACCCCCCAGATGTGCGGCTCATTGTGGAGCTGTCCTGTGCTGGCCAGTGGAAGCTTTCAGTGCCCACCTGCGGGCAGAGCCTGGCTCCCAGATAGGAAGGAAATTAGCTCTGTCTGTAGGTAGGATGGGGAGGGCCTCTAATGCCACCACTGGAAATGTCAGCACAGAGTGCATCTTGACTTAGGGTCCCATCAGGACTGGGTAAGTTTTTCTCACTCTGGGTAAGCACATGACAGCTTACATCTTGTTTGGGGAAGAAGAAAGGTGGGCGTCATTTACTGAAACTTGATTGAGCGAATGCCTCTGACTGGTCCCACTGTCAGTCTTGGAGTTTTCCCTTAGTAGTGCATTTCCCCCCTGTCTGTGGCACTGAATTTGATTTATTGCTGGTCCTAAGATCAAAAAAGAAATCATTCCTTTTGATGTTTGCTATTAGGCACATGCAGCGCAAGGGGGCGGG
>VBSM01002937.1:14618301-14633201 GCA_008086735.1 Cheirogaleus medius | reverse complement strand
AAAAAAAAAAAAAAGCAATTGGTTGCATTTTTTGTTGGATGGCAAACTTAGGACATTGGAAGAGCCTTATTTGCAAATGCACAGAACGATTTTGTGGGGTCTGCTTCTCTTGTACGATGAACCCTGATCGGGCTTTGTTTCCAGCCCTGTACGGTGGCTTTTGTCCGGCTTCTCAGTTAGTGGGATTCCTCGGAGCAGCATGAGCCCCAGCCCATCAGCAGGCTGCTAGTCAGCAGCAGGTGTGAACAACATAAAACAGGATTAACACTGAACCAGAGTGTGTACTAAAAACAGAACCCCTGCCTTGTTTTTAAAAGGACGGCCGGACTGGAAGAGAGAAGCCACTCTGGATTTGTACACTCCTTGTTTACTAAACAGTGTGCAGTGTTCTATGTAAACGGCTCTGTTTAGGTGCAGAAAGGGCATGCGAGGGAGCATGTACTCATTTTCTCTCTCTCTTTCAACTATAAACTCAAAACTTATGTAGAAAATTCCTCTAAGACTTTCAGAGGGGAAAAACCAAACTAAAAGAAAATTGGGTAAATTTTGAACCGGGATTGCAGGTTAATATTGGGAAGATACTGTCTTTCCTTACAAATTAAAAGTTGATCATCGTTTGGTGTGTTGTATTTGCCACCTCTAAAAAAATGTTGTTGGTCGGTTTATTCTATTTTTTGTGTTTAATTTTGTGACTTAATTTATATTTTCACTGAGGTAGGTAAACAACAGATAAGTAAAATAAGTAATTTCAGTAGAAATGATACATTCCTTCCCCCCAGTTTCTTTTAATCAGCACTACCTACATATGAACAAGAAAGTTGGCAAAAAATAAAATCATAGTTAATAAAGAGGACTGCATGAGCTTAGTAAATGGGGCATTGCATTGAATTTATTGCATTTGAGTCACTTTGTCAATATTTTGTTTAGGAAAGAGAAAGGCGGCATTTAAAAATATATTTCTCTTTTTAAATTATACTAATTCTAGTGTATACTATATATTAGATTAAAATTTATCTGTTTTTGTTATTAGGTTTAGATTAACTTGTACTTTGAAACTTTGAGACTTGGTGACATTTGGGAAGAGGTCTAAAATGAAACAATTTGATCAATTAGAAAAATTGTATTTTTTATATATATGTATACATGCACACATTAACTCTTTTTTCAATGCATGCAAATTAGTTTTTTTGCATATATGTCATTATACTGATTTCTGATACTCTAAGTTCATATTCAAATATAGACATATAAGATGGATTTGAGAATACCATATACATTTTACATAAAGAATACCTTTGAAGTATAAAAAATAAAAATTTTAGTTATAATTCTCTTTCAGCAGCATCTTGGTAATATATATTTTATTACCTTTTATATCTGGGGCTTAAATTGTAATTATTTCTTCACTTACCATTTTTTTATTTTAAAATGGCTATTTTTTTTTCTGTTACTTTGCTACTAATTTTATTTTAGAAGTTATATTGTCTGCCATTTTAATTGTGACAATATTAACACACATTGAATGTACCAAAAATATCCAAACCATTATGAATGATATAATTCTAAAAACTATATTTTAATTCTGGTTACTATATTAAAAAATTAATACCACCTCCCCTCTAGTGTCTTTCTCCCTAAGACACATCCATTCCCTTCTGTTTAGTATTTTTAAGTTACGTACAGTAATTAGGTTGTGGGTGCATAGCTTAATGATAGTTAATGAAATCAGGTTTAGAAGATATCAGTTTAAAATTGATTTTTGAAGTGTATTTTTATAACCAACTCTCCAGTGTCAAATTGATTGCTTATAGTAACTTCTAATGTTGCATCAAAAAAGATTATGTGCACTCCTTTGCAATTTTTTAAATCATTAAAGTCATCAATTTAGTGCATTAAACTGCATTTTTTTTTGATCATTCATTCAAAAGTATTTGTATGCAAGTACTGTCTTAGGTACTGAGATCCTGAAATGAATGAAAAAATATAAATGATCATGTGTGCATATAAAACATTTAAAGATGGGACTTTTTATACCTGAGTCTCCAATGTAAATGGCAATCAGTCCAGAAAATAAATTCAAGAATTTAGGTACCAGTAGTTTTACATAAAACTTAAGCAAACTGAAGCTTCCATCATGACTTTCTGGTTTGGGCTTTTTAGAACTGTTGCGAAGTTAGCATCATGAACATGGTTAGGAATTGTACATTTAGATCCTGAATATCTCAAGGGCATGATTGGGGTCGTGATGCAGTCAAGTCTGGTCTTGCCTGTGCTTCTTCAGCTAAAGAGTGGGCTGCGCTCTCCTTTTTTACGAAGCCTTTGAAGATTTGATCACCGAAGTTGCCTTTAAATCTTAAAATGCTTGAAATTACTTGTATGTGGTTTGTTGTTTTAGACTGGTAATGAAAGAGAAAAAAAAATGCTTTAAAAGATCATGTAAGAGAATGTATTTCCCAAATTGTAGGGAAAGCAAGGAGGATCTATATGAACTCTGGAAGGTTTCTGTTGTTTGACTTCTAGGAAAAGGTTTGAATTAATAAACGCATTCTAATCAACATAAATGCCTATTGAAAGGTAGTTTTTATAAGAAAACCTTACCCTTAATCTTGAGATAATCTCACAGCTATTGTCTTCGTCCAGCATTCCTACAAAACAGCCGGGTAGAGTTCCCAAAAGCCTGGGATTTCAATTTGCCTGAGGATTCAAAGATTAAATTCAAAGCAGTTCTGTCTCTTTGCAGCATCTCTTTAGTGGATGCATTTTATTTAGATGTTTTATTTATTTATTTCCTTGAAGATACAGATTGGTTTGCTTCAGGTCATTAAAATTATTGTCTTTCACATTTTTAGATGTTTATAATTAGATGATTAGTGAAGTCAGGTGATAAGATTTATATTGGCATCAGTTAAGTTTATAGAAGGATTAAAATCATGGTATCATGGTACCATTGCCAGTTGGAATATGCCAGAAATATCTCGGGAGAGTTTTTTGTCAAGTGTTTATGCTCAATTAAAATTTATACTACATGTTACTGAGTGCCTGTCTCATGGTAGCTTGGCATCATGATGTTGTAAGTTTCCAATTGCAAGTGATATGCAAGGCAATTTTTTTTGTGTTATAGTACTGTATAGGATTACAGACGTTGGAAGGGAAGTGCCATACATTTAGAAATGACAGTAGAAATATGAGACAAAGAACTGTCTCAACTTGGGCACAGCCAGTATTTTCTGCAACACCGAGAGGCTTACCTTTCTGTGAGCACTGCAAGCGTGAGCTGAGTCATCTCACCTCTGTTTTTGCTTCATTTGTGGGGTTTAAGTGGGCAAAATATTTGTGAAAATCCTTTTCCCCCCCCATAGTCTTCCTGAGGTTTCCCATATCACTCCCCTTGAATCCTCTTCACTTTTTTTAAGCCGAGGTGAAACGTTTAAAATGGATGCAAGCTTCTTTATGCATAGTACCAGAATGCTTTCTGAAACCTTCACCATAGTCTTAAAAAAGAAAGACTCACTGACAAAGCAATAGTCTAAAACATCGGGGGTTGCTGGGGGGTGGGGGGTAAGGAGGAAAAGGGCAGCTGGTAATTTGTGATTCCTCTAGTATTGCATTGTAAAGAGTTTGCCGGTGCCCCACTTCCACCCCACCCCCAAACTACACACCGCTCAGTGTTAGGATGATGATAATGTACCTGGAAGGAAAAGGCAGCCCATGCCCAGGCAGGCAGCATCAGACAGGGCGCCTTGCCATCTGCCCCACCTGCTGCATTCATGAGTCCATCTGGTGACTGCAATAGCTCATTGTAGGCCTCTTCTGAGGAACATTCGGGCTGAAAAGCAGGCAGTGTGAATTATTTAGGTAGCTAGTATAAATAAATAGAAGGAAAAGAGAAGAATAACAGAGGAGGGATCTGAAAGAACCCAGTGCTCGCTTAGTCCTGGGTGCTTTGGAATGCTCTAATGCATGAAAGCGTTCGATTTGCATATAGATTTAGATGTGTAGATCATTGTGCAGATTACAAACCAATGAGTTTTATCTAGATTTAGATAGTGCTTAGCCTGGTTTGCACTTAAAATATGGCCAGCTTCAGGTAGGGAATCTTTGGAACTTTCAGCATAAGTGTAACCGATGAAATGTAATGTTTGTAGGCATTGATTTAGCAGAAATAAAGCAACTGTGTGTCCTTTTAGAAATAGATTTTTTGGGGGGGTGGTGGCGGAGACAGCACATTTGACTTTTTAGTGAATTATAATTTATACAGATTTTGTCCTTTTTTCCTACTAGATATAAAAAATTAGAAAAAAGTTTCTATGTTAATTCTATTTGTATATTTGGCCATTCAAAATATTTGAGTTAGCTTCTATGTACAAAACATTGTTCTTGGTTTAGTATATATTATTATACATATTAATTATATGCTAAATATTAAATTAAAGTCTTCAAACATAGAAATCTCTGTATGACTCTGTTTTGTGCCTAAATAAACCACCTGAACAGGCAGGAAAGTCCTAGGAATTACTTAATTAATGCAAAAAAGAAATGCTTAAAGAAATTATAAACTAGAGTCAAATATGCTGTTTATACTAAAATAGATTGTGTTGAAATAAGGAAAGTTTAAACAAAATGTTTTTAAAAGACTTACTGATAATATCATTTTGTATCTAATAAGATAGGTTTACAAGGCTATAATTGTCATTGAAGTCTAGGAAGAGCTAGTTTATATAAAAATGATTATATATTGTAAATGAAGGCTTAGAACTATGAATGGAATTGGTAGCATCCAGACTTTAAACAAACTGTTTCTATTTTCTTAACTCAGAATCATTTAGAGCAGTGGTCCCCAGCCTTTTTGGCACCAGGGACTGGTTTCATGGAAGACAAATTTTCCATGAATGGGGGTCAGATGGGAATGGTTTCAGGATGATTCAAACGCATTACATTTATTGTGCAGTCAAACTGCTAGTCTGGTCCGATGGTAGTGGGTTATCAGAACTTATTAACATTAGTGTCACTAGAATTGGTATACAGCCCCCCCACTGGTAAATTTGACTGGCAAAAACAAACACACAAAAAAACTCACAGCTAATGATAATCTGTATTTGCAGATTTGCTGTTCCCCAGTGCTAGCATCACCACCTCAGCTCCACCTCAGATCATCAGGCATTAGATTCTCATAAGGAGCACTCAACCTAGATCCCTCACATGCACAGTTTACAGTAGGGTTGGTGTTCCTATGAGAATCTAATGCTGCTGCTGATCTGACAGGAGGCGGAGCTTATGCGGTGATGCGAGTGATGGGGAGCGGCTGTAAATACAGATGAAGCTTCACAATCTCGCCTCTGCTTACCTCCTGCTGTACGGCCCAGTTCCTAACAGGCCATGTTCCAGTACCGGTCCCTGGCCCTGGGGGTTGGGGACCACAGATTTAGAGGATAATATCATTTTGGGGTATGAATAGGGGCTTTATTTAAATTGTAGGTTTTTAAAATCTACTCTTCTCATTTTTATATTATAGATTAATACAGATATATGGATAATATTATATATTATATCTAGCCTGTTTATTTTTTAATTGACAAACCTATGGGAAAGCCATGAAAAAGACAAAGTACGTATTATTATTTCCTCTGGTTCCATGTGTACAGAAAGCTGTGTGATGTTTGGCACTCTAGATTCTTTAGGGTAAGTTTTCTTCACCCCACTTGACTCAAGTTAGTTGCAAAGTAAATTGAATGGATCTACCTTTTTGAGCTATTAAAGCACTAGTCTTCATTTAAATAAGCAATATCTATATGGGGAGCAGAACATGCATTCAAATAAATTACACTGCTAATTCAAAAGGCAGCAAGTAACCCTTTTCATATATTTTTCAAATAAAATACTTTTTACTCCAAGGAAATTTATTTGTACCCAATCTCTTTACAAAAAAATATTTGAGATGATGCCTTTTATTCATTTGAATCATTTTCCAGCACCAAATAAAATATTTGTCTTAAGTCACTACAATTTGTCAAGGATATACCAGAAGGAAATTAATTAGTGTTACTACTTTTAAGAATGCTGACTTTATGGAGTAAATTGGTTAGTCTAATGATTTCATTAGAACCCCAAAATAAATAAATGTTCATAAAAGCCTTTGTGTAACCCATTATATATTCCAAAAGTAAATCTCCTTTTAGCGGTTCTTCTTGAATTTGCCATTGACAGTTTAGTCAAATCAGCTATATTTATGGTAGGCTAGCTGCTTTAAATACTGCTCTCTAATAGCAGTTATGGTGTTATTAATTATATGGGATAAGTAGCAAATAGTAGTATCCATGTTGCTTCTTAATAGCCTCCCATAAAGAACTTCATTATCCCATTCATAGGGAAGAAGAGCGATATAATCATAAATCAAGGGTATTTTTATGGCTTCATAAGTGGGGAGGTAAGGTGACCATTTGGGGTTTCCCCAAAGCAAGGCTAATAAATAGAATGGTATTTACTTAAGCACTGAAGACAGCATGGCCTGGTCATCTTTTGTTTTGGGGTATCACAACTGGTCCAGGCATGATGCCAGATCCCCATATTTTCTTAAAACATACAGATTTAAACCTAGTAGTATTTGGTAGGAGAGAAACCATGGCAAGAGAAGAGCCAGATCTGCTTGAATGCAAACAGAAAGAGCTGCACCTGTGCATATCAGGATGAAGCAGTTAAGAGAAATCTATCAGGGCCTTTCTGCTCCCATTTCCGTTCAGAAATCTCACCAGATGTCAGACTGTTAATCTCAGGGTCATGGATTGAGGGTCCTATTGGGTGCAGGTTTTAAAAAGAATGCACTTTATTTGGGGAAGCAAGATCATGTGGTACAGACTATGAGTCTGAAAGCCAGAGAAATTTATGCTGCTTAAAGTATATTAAGTCTAGTGATCTCATAAAATAGCATACAAAAGATGCTTGGCAAGAGTAGGCACTCAATAAATATTTCACTCCCCCCCCCAACTTTGCTCTTAATAATGGGGTTGTTAGTAGCACTAGAAGGAAAGTACAAAACTGAGATTTTACTTCTCAAAGCCAAATTAGCTTCTTACTTCAACCGACAAATTCTGAAGTCGAAATGAGTCATAATAAGGATTAGTCAGGGAAGCTTGAATTGAACCTATTTCTCTTGCATGTGTGACTCCTTATCAGTCTCCTACTACTTATAATTGCTGGATTCACTTTCTGAAATTAGCAAAGGGGAAAGCAAAGTAAAGACAGAAACCTAGCCACCGGCTGGTTTCTTCTCTGCCTAGAGTGTTAGGGTAACAATAGGGCTATACAAATATAATATTAAATTATTATTGTTATTAAAGGAAATGTAGAAATAAAGCTAGGAGTCATCTACTAAGGGTACTGAAGGAGAAAGTATAAATTCTAGCAGATTACCCCAGGGAGTTTACAGATATCTGAAGAGGTTCTCTTATCTGCATTTTTTTTCGATCTTTTGAAATGCATAGGAAGACATGTCTTTTATGCTAATCTAGTAAACAGTATTATCTGGCTCTGATGGTGGGAGTCCTTACAAGCCTTGTATTTTTAAGAGTGCAAGCAAATGAGTGTGTGAGTGAGTGTGTATGCATGTGTCTGGGAGGTGGTAATTTCAGTGTCTTGAAGGAAGGGTTAAATCAACTGATTGAGCTGATTTTACCCTCCTGTGGTGATATTTTATTTATCTGATAAAATGCTTGGAAAGTGATTCATTTGTCAGGGGAACATCTTGTTACTGTGAATTTGCTGAATGTGTAATAAAATTGCCATAACACAGATGGGAAAATGAAGATTTTAAAAACTGAAATAGCCAGAGTCCGTCTATATTTCCATCAGTTTATTTTTACTCATGTTTACTCCCTTTAAAAACAACTTCACAAGACTTCCAGCTTAACAGTTAAGTGAGGCATCGAAGCTAGTGAGGTTTAAAAAGAAAAAAAAAAAAAAAAGGAGGGAATATAATAGAAGCAGCAGAGATGAGGCGGTAGATGTTGGTGCCTCGTTCTCTCTCTCTGGACCAACGATGACTGATACATCCATTAAATTTCAGCCCAGGCTGATTGACTGAGTGGATTTATATAAATTAAAAAATACAGGTCATATACCTTTTCTGATAGACTGTAAATGAGAAATAGGAATTCCTTTAAACCTCAAAGGAGGAAATCCATAGGCGAGGCTTTCTAGTCAATAATGCACTGCGGCGTCACTCTTTTTGCTGTGTTTGTAAAATAAGTTTTGGTTAATAGACAAATATTACACCAGCCTTTCCCCGACTTTCTCAGCAAGAAGTAATTTGTAAATTAACTCACGTGGTACCAGTTGAAGGTTTTCCAGCTTTTGTCGCAGTTTGAACTTGTGCTTTCCAGACGTGAAGAGGGCAGAAATCATCCCTGGCTCCATCTTTTTTCAGTGTAACAAGTGAAAATGGCATTAGTTAAGGAACAATGACTTTTATTCACATTCATTCTCTCAGCTCCATGTCCATTTGTCCATTGGAATGAGCCACTTATCATTCTTCCAGGTTTTTCCTCTTTCAACATCAAGAGTTATGAAAGGAAAATTCCATTTTTTCCTGGCTCTCCATGACAGGCAGACTGAAGATTGTGGTCATTTGGATTAAAAACATATCCATCACCACCAGCCGGCAGGTTATTATGGTGTCTCCTTTGAATATATGAATTTCATACACTGCATGTTGGAAGTCTAAGAATGCCAACTTTTTAGATAAATAATTATCCCATCGGTGATGTACAGCATACTGTTTCCATATTTTCTCACTTTTACGGCATTCTTGCCCTTATCACCCATGACATCAATCTTTTGCTTTTATATTTAATAAAACTACTAGGGTAACAACCCCCTGTACTCAACACATCACACGCCATCATTTGACTATCATTATTTGTTTTCTTGCGGCAGATACTTTAGTAGATGTGTAGTTTAAATTTGACAGCATATTTGATACCGCAATGCAGGTAAATAAGCAGATGACCTTATTTATGTGCTGGCTATAACCTCAGCATGCTGCCCTCAGCCTCGTGAGGTTTCATGGCTGGAAAGATAGATGAATGAATAAAGTTCCCAACATCAGTCAGGGTTATTACCTCAGCCCGCTCATCTGTCAGCTGAATTTTGGGAGAGTGAGCAGAAATATGTACATGTGGGAGGAGGCTAGGACAAGAGTGACCATTTCTCAAGAGATTCGTTTTTCCTAAGCCTCAGTTCCCTGAGTCACAGAACCTTTGATTCCTTAGGCGTGGGAGAGAAGCTTTACTCCATCTCTTATGTAGAAGTCTCTGAAATGGTGAAACCAAACTCCTGACTTCATTTTCCATTTCTTTCTTTGATCCTACTTAGGTTTATTTCTCACCATCACCCTTAGTTTCCTTATCTGTGAAGTTTTCATACCTCTCCGCTGACCATCACTTGCTGTTTAATTTGTAACCACAAATTCTAGTAAACAAAGAGGCTTAGATATGAGCACAGAGTTTGCATGGGGACGTATGTGCTCTAGGAGGAGACTGGGAACTAGTTGGCCACTCACTGTTTCATGAGATGGACCGCACTAATTTTTTCTTCCCTGTTTCCCCTCAATAATCCCTCCCGGGCTGTGGATAAGAACAAGAAATATCCCTGTTCTATTTTCCTTCTGGAAAATGGACAGCTTAACTCTCATAGAAAAGCGTCACCTTAGGGGTAAACAGAGGCAGTGGGGACTTAGGTCTCTCCTGTGACCCAGCCGCTGCTAAGGCTGAGAACTATTGTAAATGATACTGTGCGTTGTTAAATTCATTCCACGGAGCAGTTTTAAATGGTTCTTGGTTGTAGATTACACCTTTATTCACAAAAGTCACTTTTTTCCCCAGAAGTAGCAATAAATAGGTTTCATCCACACACTCATGTCTTTTTTTTTTTTTTTTTTTTTTTTTTTTTTTTTTTTTTTTGTGGTTAGTGGCTAAGACAGTTGAATGTAGTTAAGCAGTTTTAGAAGTTGTCTGTTTTTTTCCCCCAGTCCTCTGTTAAATTAATTGTTATCCACGTGGAATCTGATGGAGGGCTCTAACCTCATTAGTTTCTTGCATAACTTCCACACAACCTTAATTCTTAGCGTGGCTATTTTGACCTTCCCTGAAACTCACCACATTTTCCTTTGGGAAAAGACCTCCTTATTCTTCATAGTCAGCACCATCCGTTGTATGTAGAAGATACTCAAAAAAGATTTGTGAATTGACTGACTTAAAGCTGTGCTCTAAACAGGTAGCATAATCTCTTAATGTCAAGTACTAAGAAGTTAAGGGAATCTTGTGTAATATTACGAGTTAATATTGACGAAAAATCAGTAAAACTGAGACTACATTACCGAAGTGTTTAAACAAGCACACATTGCAACAAATCTCAAAAGATGAATAATTTTTTGTGAGTATTAGAGGTAAATAGGGATTTATATTTTGAAAGTAGATGCAGATTTACTTTAATCCAAAGATTAAGGATGATATTTTGTTCTACAAATTTATAGTAATACTTTAATTTTGCATAATGCTTTAAGCTTTTCAACAGTTTTTCACATTGGCTGTGCACAGTGGCTCACGCCTGTAATCACAGCACTTTGGGAGGCCAAGGTAGAAGGATCACTTGAGGCCAGGAGTTCAAGACCAGCCTGAGCAAGAGTGAGATCCCAACTCTACAAAAAAGTAGAAAAATCAGCCTGGTGTGGTGGTGTGTGCCTGTAGTCTCAACTACTTGGGAGGCTGAGGCAGGAGGATCACTGGAGCCCAGGAGTCTGAAGTTGCTGTGTGCTATGCCATTATACTCTAGCCTGGGAGACACAGCAAGATCCTGTCTCCGATTTTCGTATCTATTTTCTCTTTTGACTTTCAACATTCCTTTGTATTAGATAAGATAGGTATTATTACCCCATTTTAATTATCAAATGACCAAGGCACAGTGAGTTAATATGCATTACTTATACATTTTTATATAGTTAATTAATGACAACTAATTGCCCAGGAAGTTCTACCTAATACATAGCTTCAGTTTTCCATGGTGTGAAATATGTCAGCTTCTCCTTATTAGAAGGATCTAATCTTATACCAGTTAAATAGTAATTGTGCTTTAGTTTTCTCCTTTCTATGACATAAATAATCCTAGTATATTCTAAGTTGCTCAGTAATTTTGACTTTTCAACACTATTATTCCTTGTTCTTGAGCATTTAAGAAAGACCAAGGTACGTTTTGTTTTTGTTTTATTTTGATCAGATTTTTGTTATCGTGAGTTCAGATAGACATGGCAGGTACATCATAGCACTTAGTATACAGTTGTTTAAGAAAATTAAAGCAATGAAAAATGAAATCTCTTTTTTTTTCCCCTTTAGAAACAGATTCTCACTCTGTCACCCAGGCCAGATTGCAGTGGTGTGATCATAGCTCACTGTAGCCTTGAACTCCTGGGCTCAAGTGATCCTCCTGTTTCAGTCACCCAAGTAGCTGGGACTACAGGCATGCACCACCATGCCTGGCTAATTTTTTAATTTTTTGTAGAGACAGGGTCTCACCGTGTTGCCCAGGCTGGTCTCAAACTCCTGGGCTCAAACAATCCTCCTGCTACAGCCTCCCAAAGTGCTGGAATTACAGGCACGAGCCACTGTGCCCCTCTGAAAAATAAAATCTTAAGAAAATTAAAGTGTTTGCAGTGATAGGTGTGACTACAGTTGACACATTAAATTGGTTGTTATAAAATAGTTATTAAATCTTTGTGGTGTAGCATTTCGTAGTTCAGGTTAAAGGATTTAGAGAAAATTCAAGTTCCAGTTCTGGTTCTACCACAGCTCTCTTTCTTCATCTGTAAAATGGAGATAAAACTCATCTCACAAGATTGTCTGGAGAACCAGTGTAGGACTGCAACTTTTTTCCCCCATCATAACAGAAAAAGAAAAGGCACTTTCCAGATATCTTCTTGGGACATATGAAATCACATCAATATTTCTTTACAACATTGTTTTGAGAATTCACCATACTCTCTTAAAAGTGGCAGAAGAGAGAACCATCTGTCCATCTATGCAGCATCCTTGTGACCTTAATTTCATGGTATCAAAGGTCAGGTTTATAACAACATTAGCAAAAATGATGTATTCAGTTGATACAATGCCTTGCAATTCATTCATTTATTCATTCAACAAACATATATTAAATGATAAATTTATTAAGTAACTAGCATGAGCTCAGTGTAATACAAAGTGCTGGGGGTAGCAAGTCACGTAGGATGTAGCCCATGCCCCCAGGGGAAATGTTAACTTTTTAAAAATCCTTTTTATTTTAAGACAATTATAGACTTACGTGCAGTTGTATGAAATAATGAAAAGAAAGCATGTGTATCCTGTTTCCTTCAGTGATAACATCTTGTATAACTATATTATAATATCACAACCAGGTAATTCACATTGATGCAATTCATATCATGGACCTTTCAGATCTTACCAGTTTTATTTGCATTCATTTGTGTATGTGTGTGTATTTAGTTCTATGTAATTTTATTATCTGAGATTTCTGTGACCGTTACTACAGTCAAGAAAAAGAACAGGTTCATCACAAGGTGTTAATATTTTTTGTTATACTTTATTTAAATAATTACACTTTTTCAAAGAAATTTTAGCTTGATTGATTATTATGTATTATTTGTGGATCACTAGAGATGCAAAATACCTATTCTGGTGATGCATATAATATTTATGTCTTTTTTTTTTTGGAATCAAGTTTTCACTATGTTGCCCAGGCTCCCTGGTCTCAAACTTCTAAGCTCAAGCAATCCTCTTGCCTCAGCCTCCCGAGTAGCTGGGATTACAGGCACTAGCCACTGTGCCCAGTTGACTGATAATTATATGGACATAATAGTTTCATAGTTGGGCTTTAATCACTATGGGTTCAAACGTCTGGTCTATTTTATTTATCAGGTTATAGTCCTAAAACATTTTTAAAAAAAGAGTGAATGAATAAATGGACAACACTGGAGCCAAAATTGTGTTTAATGAAAACACAAATTGGGACATGTCTCTTTTCTCTCTAGTTACCCCCAATAACTTCCCATTGCCTACAAAGTGACATCTAATCTATATAGTGTGATGTTTCAAACCTTCCACAATCTGACCCAAATGTGTTTTTGAACCCATTGCTGATGCCAAAGCCCCTGTAGTATTCTTCAGAACCACTCCCTCTTTCATTCCCTGAGCCTACCTGCACTCTTCCATGTTTGGAGTCGTCCTCCATCCTAAAATGGTCTTTTTTTTTTTTTTCCTTGCTCATTGATATCCTTCTGAATTCAGTGCAAATAATTTTTACTTAATCTTCCCACGATTCAGAGTGAGATATATTTTCCATTTGACAGTTTCAGCACCCAAGGCTTGTAGACAGCACTTTTAGTATACAACAGTGTCGGTGAACTCAAAAACAGCTCTCCCAATTAAAAATCTTTTAGTCATTTTACCACTTCACCTAGCAGGTGATTTTGTTTTGTTTTAAATCAGATCTCTTAGCAGGCTCATTGTGACCTAAGGAGACAGAGAAATAGTTTTTCTATGCTTAATGTTTTATCTCAGATTCTTGAGATTGAGCAACACTTTTTATTTAGGAAATTTATGCTCCGACATTTAAAGTCCACAGCTTTTTGTGTGTGTGCAAATTTTTGGTTTGTTCATTTCTTCAACAACAACCTAGGTACATGGTTAAATTTTAAAAATATAAAACAATGAATGCATAGTCCTTCTCAAGTGGATGGATGGAAACATAGTATATACAGTCGGCCCTCCATATCGGTGAGTTCTGCATTGGTGGATTCAACCAATAGCAGATCAAAAACGTTTGGGGGAAAAACGTGAATGGGTTGCACTGAATGTATACAGACTTATTTTTTTTCTTGTCATTATTTCCAAAACAATAGAGTATAACAAATATTTACACAGCATTTACATTGTATTAGGTATTATGAGTAATCTAGAGATGATTTAAAGTATATGTGTAGGGAGGATGTGCTTAGGTTACATGAAAATACTATACCATTTTGTAATATATATGGGACTGGAGCGTCTGTAGATTTTGGTATCCAAAGAGGGTCCTGGAACCAATGCCCCATGGACACTGAGGGACAACTGTACATTAAAAACAGCATGTTATGTGCAGTTGTAGAAGTAGGCTCATAGTATTATGGGAACACCAAAGGGAAGGAGTGTCAGGAAAGACTTGCTGGAGAAGTGATAGCTCAGTTGAGCTTTTACTAATGAACAGGAGCTGGCCAGATAATGGGGCCAAGGGCAAGGGTGATGCATTCCGGGGAGAAGGAAAAGCAGTACAAAAGCTGGGTAATAAGGGAACTTACAAGTCTTTAAGCGTCACATGTATACAGTCACGTGCCGCTTGTGGATGGGGACGTGTTCTGAGAAAAGGCTCGACTTCTTCACTGTGCAAATATCTCTAGTGTAGATTTGTAAACTTAGATGCTACAGCCTACTACACACCGAGGCAGTATGGTGTAGCCTATTTTTCTGGGCCACAAACCTGTGCATCGTGTTAAACTGTACTGAATACCGTAGGCAACTGTAACACAATGGTAAGTATCCGTATATCTAAATATAGAAAAGGTACAGTGAAAATACAAAAATATAAAAGTTAAAAAACAGTATACCTGGATAGGGCACTTCCCAAGCATGGAGCTTGTAGGACAAGAAGTTGCTCTGAATGAGTCAGTGAGTGAGTGGTGAATGAATATGAAAACCTAGGACTTTACTCTCCTGTAGGCTTTTATAAACACTGTACACTTAGACTACACTAAATTTATAAAAAAATTTTTTTCCTAAGATAACGTTAGCTTACTTTAAGTTTTTTTACTTTATTAAACTTTTTAA
>VBSM01002937.1:14574047-14618201 GCA_008086735.1 Cheirogaleus medius | reverse complement strand
ACTAGGTGATAGGAATTTTTCAGCTCCATTATAATCTCATGGGATCACCATCATCTATGCGGTCCATTGTTGACAGACACGTTAATATGCAGTGCGTGACGATATACGGTTCAAAGATGCAAGAAGTGAGATTTGAGGTTGAAGAGAAAGGCTGGGTCAGTTCAGGGAACAAGCCCCTTGGTGAAGGGGCTTGTTCGTCGTCCCGTAGTGTGCATGGAGCCATTGAAAGGGATAGGTGGTGGGCTTGGCCACATTTGTCTTCAGGGATATGCACAATTTCATTCTTTTCAGGAGAACATGAATTAGCTGTATAGTTATGTTGTTTATCCTTTGCTATTATTAAATGCTGTACTCTTCATGTGTGAAAATTTAAAAAGGGAAGAACTGTGCTCTGTGATTGATTTCCTTTCCTGCTAAGGAAAGCCGTCTAGGTGTTCCCACTTGAGAAATATCTGGCAAATTGGTGATGAAATAATTTTTAAATTTAAGTTACTATGCACATTATCTTTCCCGGTAGCTTCTTTGAAATTATACATTTCTTTGGAAATGTATCATTTTACCTACTTGGGTTTTAAATAATGTACTTTCTGCCCCAAAACCTTTTTACTTTGTGTGTATATATTAATACTTAAAGCTGAACCATATTTTTTAAAATCAAATGATGCTCTTGTTTTTCTTATTTCTACTTCCTCAATCCTAATTTTTTTTATTCCGTCTCCCATAACATCTACTTCCTTATTGCAAAAACCAAACCAAACCAATATAATTTTTTAAGCCCACCTTCAGTAGCTTATAGTGACACGTTATGGCCACCCATATATTGCTTATTTTCTAATGCCATTTTGTCATGGGCCATGTTTTGGGGGAAGAAAATGTGGAATGAAGTTGGGTTAGCTTTCTTTACTTCCCGAGTACACACAAGAATGTGTTTATGTTTACAATTACAAGTATTTTATAAATTTTAAAAGAATACAGAAGAGACTACCACTCAAGTTAGGCAGAATGTTACTCACTGTGGGCCAAACTTAGAGATCTGGTCTAAGAGATGGAAGTCTGGCATTTGGACTGGGTTCTGCCTGTAATTTTGGGGGTGCTTGAATAAATCATCTCACTTCCCTAGTCCATTGTGTCCTTGTGTGTAAATGAGAAGTAGAACTAGTTGCTGATAAAGAATATTCTAGATCTGCTTATTTAAGATCTGGTACAGGGCCTAGGAATCAATGAAAACTTCTCATAATAGGTAGTTATTATGTTTAACCCATTGTTCAAAATTTTGTTTAGCTCAACTTTGAGATAAAATTTACAACAAAACGTGTATTTTCAGTTCTTGGTTAGATGAGGCTTGACAAATGTGAGCCGTATAATGCATGTAACCACCAGTTTCCTTGTGCTTCTATCCAGGCATTTCCCACCCCTTGCTCCAGAAAACCACTGGTGATTTCTATCACGATAGACTAGTTTTGTTCTTTCTAGAACTTCACACAAACAGAATTTTGCAGTATGTACTCTTTTGTATCTAGCTTCTTTTGCTTGCCAAAGTATCTTTGAGTTCCAGCCATGTTGTCGCATTTATCACAGTTCATTTCTTTTTATTTTTGTGTAAGATGCTTTTGCATATATATGTGTATATACCACAATTTGTTTATCCATTCCTCAATGATGGACATTTGATTTCTTTTCAGATTAGGGCTATTATGGATAAAGCTGTGATACACATTCGTGAACAGCTCTTTTTTGTGGGCATATGTTTTCATTCTTAGTAAATATCTAGGAGTGGAGTTGTGATATGGTAAGTGTCCGTTTCAGTTGCTCTAATTCTCACTAGCATTTGGTGTTGTCAGTCTTGTGAATTTTAGCCACTCTTATGTATATGAAGAAATTAAAAATTTCTCTTTCATTTACAATTGCAGTAGAAAGTCTAAAAAATCATGTAATATATATTTTTCTCTATAACTTAGGGATATCAGAATTAGCATATTCCTTAATAAATAATGAAAATCTTCACAGTATTGCCTGATATTTTATCATCTTTGTAATCTTTAATCACTTATATTTGTTTATGATACCCACTGATATTTTTATAGATGATGTATTTGTAATATGTTTGCGTGTATGTGTAAGCACATTTATTCTGGTCTCAAGTTTTTTTTGTTTATTACCATGTTATGAAACAGTTTATCTTCTTCCATAATCTCCCATATCTCTTAACAATCAGGCTTTTATTGTTGCTAATAGCTGTATAGCTAGTTAATCAAAAGACTCCATCAGTAAAATGAGAAATTCTTTCCAGAAGGTATACATCTTTAGATAGCAGATGTGGGATTTTTAAAAATGGGGTATTAACTTCACTGATGGACTTTACATGTTAAATTCTTTTCTACAAAAATATATTTAGGGGTGATAATAATACCTATGATAAATATAAATATTTTTTATCACAGTCTCTCCAATTATTTACTGAACCTGAGGGAAAAATATCATGTAACCCCGATAGTGTTCCATAATACCTAGTTAGAGAACAAAAGGGTAATTCTTGTAATATTCATAGAAAAATTAGGTAGTGAGCCAATTGTCTAAATGTGTAATCAAAACTCATCCTTTGGCCAGGCCAGTGGTTCATGCCTATAATCCTAGCACTCTGGGAGGCTGAGTTGGGAGGATCCCTGGAGCTCAGGAGGTCAAGACCAGCCTAAGCAAGAGCGAAATCCCTGCTTCTACAAAAATTAGCCGGGCATTGTGGCACACGCCTGTAGTCTCAGCTACTCAGGAGGCTGAGGCAGGAGAATCACTTGAGCCCAGGAGTTTGAGGTTGCTGTGAGCTATGATGACACCACTGCACACTATTCGGGGTGACAGAGCAAGACTCTGTCTCCAAAGAAAAACCTTGTCCCAGTATTCAAACAATACCTTTTTTGCATTTTGTAATGTATGCCTGTGGATCTTTATGTACTATTGCCTTTAGAGATAACAAATTTTCACAGACTTAAAAAGCAATAAAATACATTTAACACTAAATCTTTACTGAGCATAGTTTAATCTTTCTCTGATGCAGAAAGCACTTTATAATTTTATAGCTCCACAGACTCATTATTGTGAATGCCAGTTATTATATTGGTTAAGAGTAGAAGCAATAGTGACTCAGAAGTACATGCTAATAGAATCTTAGATTAAGAGAAGTTAATGTGTTTACCCATATACATCTCTTCATCTTAAAATATATATAATTTTTTCCATTTCCATTTCTCCTAGGTTTCTTTCCCCCTACCCTTCTCTACTCTTTCTGAATATATACATCACTCTCTTGAGTTTCCTTCCCAAAAATACAATTTCAGGCTTTCTCTATCTGAAAACCATGACAAAGTGATTTTATAGTCAGTTCTGAAAGTGACTAAACTTGACAACAATTGTATTTTATGACAACCTCTGCTTTCATGTCCCCGGCCTACTTTTATATCATCATTTTTTTTTTACCCCAAATATGAACAATTTCATATCTCTGCATTGACTGAAAACAAATCCCTTTTCCAGGAATACATTTTAATGGAAGAGAGTATGCTTCACTTAAGTCACCAGAGCCTTTAACACCTTAACTCTATAATATTCAATTTCTCACTCACCAAGAACCAAATCCCCCACCCCCTTTTTTTTTTGTGGTTTATGTTCATAAAGGTTGGGGAAGAATTAGTATTATGGAACTAAACCAGATTAAGGGGGAATGTGAATTAGATTTGGTAACAGATGGTGCTGTGGAAATTAAAGGTTCTTTGCGAATGGAAGCGACAGCAGCTCGCCTCTGTTCTCTCTGTCTCTCTCGTTCGTGCACTTGATAGACGGGTATAAATCACAACAATCCTGTCTTGACAGCCAATTTTGAGAATTTGATCTGGTTAAAGACACGGCTTTCCTGCTCCACTCACTGAAACCTGCTTCTATTTTATTTTTATGCAGCACCTTGTCATATTTAGAAAAGCAGACTCACCTGCCTCCCTTAATGAAATTTTTCTTAATTACAGTTTTAGCTCTTTAGTGTTAATTACTTTTCCATTCAGCCTGAATTTTTGTAATATCTCGGAGGGATTTTTTTTTTTTCCTTTTTTTCCCACCCTTTTTACACATGCATATGCTTGAATTTTTTTCCAGAGATGCTTTTCATTGTCAGAGGAACTATTTGAGAAACCTGACTACGAAAATCATTATTTTTTGAGGAAACTTTCATGTGATGTGGTAAAGTTACCAAATCAGAAAATTTATTTAAAGGTATGAGAAACAACTACCAAAAATAGCAATTATTTAAGAAAATTGTATGAAAATCTGTGACAACAGTTCTTTTCAGCTAATTAGGGATGCAGAAATATCTGCTCCATTGGCTAATATAAACCCTACCAAGTAAAAGGATGTGACTACAATGTGGCAGAACCAGTTTATGTCTCTGTTGACATTGTGATGATCGAGGTAATCAGAATTAAAATGCAGTCCTCAGATGGAGGGACTTTAAGTGAGAGACTAGAAATACTGACAAAATTGCATGGACCCCTTATAGCCAGACCCTCAGGTCTGACAAGCTCAGGAGACAGACATGTGCTAAGGTTGCGTCTTACAAATCCACGTGGCGTTTGGGCTTCCGACATATCAAGGAAAAGGAAATAGAAGAGAGGGAAAAATCACTCCAAAAATGAAGAGAAGATTCTTTGAGCGAGCATCTAACAGTTGGTAGAAATGAAGCTTCCTACTGGCAGTCAAATCAAATGTAGTAACAACTCAACGGCTCCCCGCTGCTTGCTGACAGCGTGGTGTCACACACGGGGACAAACATTCACTTAAACACTGATTGCAGGGAATTGCCCTTTCCGCCCACGCCTCCCACCCAAAACCGTAATGAACAAAAAGAGAACCATTTCTAGGAAAAAACCAAGAGTCCTGCTCCCCAGCTCCCTGCAAAATGATTCCTGCTCTGTGTGTCCTCTTGTAGCCCACTGGGAGCCAGTCCTCAGTTGACTGTGGTTGCTGTCGTTTCACTGTTATGTGGCGAGTTGTGTGTGTAATTATTCCTTCTCCTGATACACACACACACACACACACACACACCCTGCCAGGGTCCTAAATGGTGACTGAGTGCAGGAACAGCTAAGGAAATGGGAGTTTGGGGCGTGCACTTCAGTGCAGTAGCCCTTGCTCTCCAGGTTTAATCAGAGTCACAGGCCACAGTGGTTTTTATTTGAGTTAAAAAAATATATATATATATACATATGTGTGTGTGTGTATATTTAAATGGCAGAAGTACTTTAGAAAGCATGTAGGCAGATCCTCTCATTTTGCAAGTGGGGAAACTGAGGGTCAGGGTGGTACAGTGACTTGCCTCAGGTCACACAGTGCCACCTCCAGAGCTGGCACCGCGTCTGCTGCTCTGTCAAGTGCTGTAGGAAGGCAGGCTGTCCTGGGACATGAGCAATCTGGAGAAACTCTGGGATAGTCCTTTTTTTTTTTTTTTTTTTTAATCAGTTTTTTAGAATGGCAAATTAGATTAGAAATTTTTTTCTCTGCATGTTTGTATTTGGACTTTTGAATGTGACAAATGACAAGCACATCATGCCACAAAAACAAATCTTTAGCCATTTCCGTGGCTCGAATTAAATATATGCGTGGACGGATGTGATTTTTTCCTTGCCTGCAAATAGCAGCCCCGTGTGCTTTGGCTTCACCTTCTCTCCAGGCAGCTAGCTCATCGGAATGTTTCTCAGAAAGAGGACAGAGGAAGAACTTTAAGGATTAATAATTAGCTGAGTTCCCCTTCTCTATGCTTTCCCCATCCCCCACTTCAGCTGGCCAGCACCTGATACCAACAGAATATAATCATAACCTCCGCTATAGATCACCCAAGACCAGCTGCTTTTGCATCCAGATGTTAACTACTGCAGACTAAGCTATTAAGTTAAAAGTATAAATATAGTTTAACTGCTCTCCAACAGATGTGGTTTATTATCTCTGGTTGTACTGTGAATCTCCCACTAATATAAAAGTTTTCATATGTGCTTGAAGCAACCTTTATTTCAACAATGATTTCTTCTCAGCATTTAGATTTCCACACCACTGTAATTCACCCAGTTGCAGAGTAGGTTTTAGAGTTCCACTGCAAGCGAACTGGCCCATCTCTATGGAGGCAGCCGGTTTATTAGTAATTATAATTGCTTTTGCAAAACATTTTCTTAATAAGTAAAAAGTGACATCAATACTATGATCTCCATATCCTTTACTTCAACTTCTGGTAGCATTCTTATTTCCCGATTCAGTGTAGCAAAGAGAATAGGAAAGAGACATTCAGGAAGTCGGAGCTTTCATTGACCTGGATTTGATTTGTGAACTCCATCACTAGAGTGTGTGTGTGAAGCATCTGTATTCGATTGTACTTTGTAAAGATCACTGCAGAGACATTCTATGAGTTGAGTATCTGTTTATTTCTTCTCTAGTGCAATGCTACAGAGAAGGTCTTCATTTAGCTGTCAGTCCCCTCCTGTTGTGTCGACTTCCCTTCTGTGTGCTTCTTGACTGCTTGAAAACAGAATTGTCTGAACACAAGCAAACTTTATTGATCCATATTTCTGTTTGAAAGACCAGAGATTTGTAGAAGTAGGAGACTATTTCTTTCCTTTAGAAAGCTTACTGCGGAGGAGGTCTGCTCATGGTATAGTAAATCTCTAAGACGGAATAAATGTTACATTCAGCATATATTGTAAGCTTCATTTGGATGATTTATCTTATGTAGTTTTTTTTACCCCGTACAAACCTTCCTTTTTAGTAGTGGCACTGTTGTCCAGGGGCTGTTTCACTCTACCCTGGGTGTGGTTAGCCAATGAACATTAGAACATTTACTACCCAAGTGGGTTGACTATAGGAGATACTGTTCCAAAGCCCTTCTTGTTCTTAGGCTTTTGGTTCCAGGGAGAGTAACTTGTGTAAAGCAAGAAATATTTTTGGGTATCAGAGATAAAATGCTTGTTTTCCCATCTGTCGTGCATCTGAATTTCTGACTAGGAGGTTTTTTTTTTTTAAGACTGTCTTTTAAGATCCATAGGTGTCATGTAGTTGAGCAGTTGTGAGCATATAGTTAATTAAGCTGCATTAGGGCAAATACACACACTTGTTAAAACACTTAATTTGCCTCAATAATATTGATTACATGGCAGAAGTTTGTTTAAACTAAATGATATTTCCCCCCTACTGTTACAGTCTTTGAATGCAATCTGTATAATAGCTAATAGCCATCATCAGTTAAATATCATGTTAGTTATAAAGTAATGTCATAAGAATTGATTTGGACTTGGCAGTGGAGGAGAGCTCTCTCTTCAAAGCCGATGTAGATGATTAGCCAGAGTTTTAAGCAGAATCATGGTTCATATAAACTGTGTATATTTTATAGACTTATAGCTACTCTATATTGTATGAGTGCCCATTATATTAAAGGAAAGCTCAGACAGTTAATTATGTAAAACATCATGTATGCAATTACCCAGCATTATTATGTATTTAACAGGTTTATTGATTTGTCAGCAGCTCACTTACTGTATTTAGAGCTATAAACAAGAGATGCTCACCCCCAGATTGAAATAGGTCCAAGAAAACAAGCTAAGGATAAATTACACTACTAAGCGCCTCTGCATCAGATCGAATCCTTAAATACAGAAACTGTCAACAATCATAATGTGCAACACATTGTGATATTGCAGGACCATTTCTTTTCCCATTAATAAAGTTTATCAACCAGGAAGCATAAGAAATCACCTGGCCATACAAATTGAAGCGACTGCAATTTCCTACACCTAAAATAGTCCGGATAACTTAAGGCAATCAGTATTCGTCTCCAGCTTGTGTGGCATAGTAAAATGGGACGCTGGTGTGTCCACAGGCATTTTCTAACACATATATCCTTACAGCAACCACCAGTCCTCATTAGTTTAGTCACTCTTATTAGTACATTTCTCTTGCCATTTTTCTGGGCCGTCTTTGCTGGAAATGAATTGTCTCCATTTCCCTTCTCTTGCTTTAGGTTTCACAGCAGGAGTGGAGACATAGGGTTCCATAGATATTTCTGTATTTCAAAGTGGGTGACCAACCGTCCTGGTTTACCTGGGACTGGGCTTTCAATGCTACAACCAGAATAGTTGATCAAACTAATGTCAGAACGAGATTAAATAAGAAAGGACCATTGAACTCTAGCACCCCAAAAGCAGAGAGAGTTTTAGTGAGGTCTTTCTTGGTAAGGGTTTAGTCATTAGGTATGAGGTTACAATTCATGGGGCACTTTCCTTTCAATAATCAGCCAGAAGTGAGTTGAAAGTCTCTTGTTTATTTGTCCTGAATTTCCTTTTTTGGTGTAGTGGGACATCCTTTTACAGAGTTGAGAGATCTGTCGGCTTAGATAGGGGCTCTAATTTGTTTTTTTAAGGGGCCAGCTCCTTGTCTCCCACACTACACAGCTAAGTCTCTTGTAAGCAACTCAGGCACCAGCTTTGGGGGCAGCTGTTTCTTTAACTCTTGTTCTTGATGGAGTAAGTTAGAAAGAGTCCTTTGGACTAAATGCACAATTTATTTGTTCAAACAATCAAGAAGTAGCATTACTAAATGATTATGATCCCATTATTCAGAACAGAAATCTGTTCTATTAGATGGGCCTCAATGTTTATTAAAGAAGGCCTTAAAATTACACATAAGTGTGTGTGCATATGTGTGCCCATGTGTTTTTTTATCTTTTTAAGCATATATGGGTCAGGATTTACAATTCTTACTTTACAATTAATGATCTCCTTCTGTTAGGTTAACCAGGCAGACCTTAAGATATTTCTTATTAAAAGAAAAAATCCTTACCCTTCTTTCCCCAACTAAGCCAGTGTACCTTAATGCAATGATGATATGTTAGACCCAGCAGTTGTCAAAGCATCGTATTACTGTGATGCCATAATGACACCCTGTCTCTGTAAAGTAGTCATGTTTTCTCAAATCACACGTTGCACCGTTGATTTCTGACATGACACTTCATTCGGTTGCTTTCCCTTTCTTCAGCATCACCATTCTCTGACAATAGCAGCTGGTGCCCATTTTGTTACTAAGTGATTCACATTTTGCCACTTTACGAGAGTGCAATTAGTTGAAGCAGGGGGGGGGTGGAAATGCTCGTTGTAAAGTAGCGTGCTTGAAGTTGTAACTCCGGCTGCCATGGGAGCTGCTGGGGTCATGGGCTCTGAAGCCTGTACCACAGGGAGATGCAGCATTAGGCTGGAGGCTTACTTCTAAAAGCATTAAAAAAAAAAAAGAAAGAAAGAAAAAGAAGAAACCCCTGTACACTACCAAGATCTTTTTGTTTTTTTAAACAAAAATACTTAAATATTTAATTGGGTGATTTCAGAAGGAAGAAAACAAACCAACTGCCATAAAGCCATTTCTATCTTAAAAACAGTGAATGGTGTGACTTGATAACCTCCCTTTCTAACCCTGAAATTCTATGATTTGGTGAGAGGAAAACGAGGACTCTTATCTCACTGTATTTGTAAACTTGCAGGTTTGCTGGCTTCGGTGTTCTTATACAAAAATATTGGAAATAAAATTTTAAAGCATTTGGAATTTTTAATTGTGATGAATACTTGTTCAGGCCCTGGAGGATGACAAAGAAGAAAAGAAAGTGGTGACTTCTTTAGTTGACATTTATTTAGCCTATGAAGGTCTCCATCACTGGTATAGATATAATAAAAGTTGCAGATCACCTTGCCTTAGTATAATAATCAGGAAAGTCTAAGATGACCTGTATGCACATGTTCCTTATGAAATTTCTACGCACCCTTTTCTCTATTTCCCTATTTTTCTAAATGGGGAAATGAAGTAGCAAAGAAATTCAAGTTGTATATAAAGCTCACATGATGAAATATAGCTGTTTGGAAAGAACTTATATTTCAATGAAAGGATTTATAATTTGTAACCCTTTAGAACATTATTGTTAAACCAACATTTAACAATTAACAGTATTGGCTAAACTTAAGTCCTTTCTTCAAAATGTATACCACTCTGGACATCTATATATGCATGTGGAAATTTAAATGCATGGCAGTTCATTTAAGATCACACATTTACCTGGATCTATGTAGATTCTCTTAAGATAATTAGGCTTGATAATTATAATATAAATTGAATATCAACTTCCAGATTATCTTGTTTTCCCCTACAGCAGCAACTTTAACTGACTCTTATTCCTTCTTTCTCTCACTTTCTCTCTCTATATGCACACATATGCACACATTTTATTAACTTTCAAAAAATTACATCTTTTTAAACAGTCCAACTAAGAAGTTTTATTTACCTAATCGTTAGTATCTAACACCAAAAATGATTTTTACCCTGGCTAGTCCAAATGCAGAGCTAGGAAACAAGGTCCTATGTTGAAGTATGATAATCAGAATTATTTGAGACTATATCTCAAACTGTGTGTTAAAAATGCTTTTGAAAGTGCTGAAATTTCAAGAAGCCTGTTTAATTTTTCAAATTCGGCGTCTTATATAGAAACTAAATGTTATTCTTGACACAGTTATTTCCCTCTCCAGTTTATTCTCAGGGTATTCATTCGGAGGTTTTTTGACAGTAGCTTGTCTTGCTCCCTTGTTCTTCTCATTTTTCTTAAAATAATAAAAGTAACTATACTAAGGCTTTAAAATAAATATTTCCCACCTATTTCGACACATGTTATTTCTATTCATAATTCTTAACTAAATTTAGATTTTTATTAAACCAATGTGACTTAAAATTTCTGCATTAACAGTACAATGTGAAATTGGGCTTATTCTCTTTGGCTACAGATAAAGCCATCATCTTGAAAATGGCTCTTTCTGACAAAAAGGTGTTCTTTTGAAATAAAGTCTTATTCACTACATTCCTCTTAGAGTTAATGTGAATTTTAGTGCCTCTAATTTTAGATTGAAGTGAAGTCTAGAATAAAACCCACCAGCTGACAATTGAATTTATAGATAGTTGTGAATATTTCAGGCTTGAATAATAGAGCTGTAGAATTTCAGAGACAGAGAGGGGAGAGAATTAAGACTCGCTGTAGTTTTAGGTTATAATGTAATGGTGTCTAGGAAGTGTTCAGTGTAATGAGCTAAGTAGTAATTAGGAGACAACTGGGTTCTTTCAGAGATTCTGTTTAGGTGCCACTCCAAACCCTGGGGAGGGTGACTCAATAGGACAGACCTGCAGCCGGGGTGGTGGCCCCTTCTACCCTCTTCCACTTATGGATGAGCTATGGATACACTTGCTGAGAAATAAAAGCAGTAGATCTCTGTGTGCTACCTCTCCCCTGCTTGCTTGGCTATTTTTTAAAAATGAGTAAACACTGTTTAAAACTCTTGTTAGCTTCAAAGCATGTCTCCTGTGGACTTTGGAGTCAGACCTGAGTTCAAATTCCGGCTCTACTGCTTCCTAACTGTATGACCTTCCCCAAGTTTTGGAATGTCTGAGGCTCGGTTTCCTAAAGAGCAATAATACCACCCTTTCCAGGTTTCTTGGGGATTCAATGAGGTAATGTTTGTAAAGTGCTCAGCTCAGTGCCTGGCACGTAGTAAGTGCTTGATAAATGGCAATTCTGACTTTTATTATTTCCACCAGGCAAAAGGTATTAATTAAGGAAACAGTTCATGTCAGGAGAAAAACATGTACAACCTACAAGCACAAATCCAGTTTGTTCATTTTCATTTATGGCTGAAGTGGACAGATCTTGTTTAGGACAAAATATTACCATCGTTCCAAAAACTCTCCTGGCTGCTTGAATGTCCTGAATTTCATTACTGCCATCCAGGTTGTAACCAAGTCAGGGACTCAGATTTTGGATGAAACAGCTGAGTGGAGAGTCCCTATTTTTCGGGGACTTTAACAACATGCGTTTGATACATAAACATTTGATGACGTGGCAAATAACTGTTCCATAAACTGGAGGATGATTTCTGTTCTTGCTCCTTAAATCAAGAGTTCTGCAAATTTTAGAAGTTCCATAGAAAAAAAGCCTTAGGGAAAAAAGAAAATTTGGGGTGAAAGTGACCATAGAGGATACAGAAAAAAGACAGAGAAAGTGTGGGGTGGGGGGGGGAAAGAGGGCTGGAAGAAAATGTGGTATGTTTTGCGATCAAGCATCTCCAAGCAATTATTCTCTGGAAGAAAAAAAAAAATTATCAAACAGTGCTTCGCGGGCAGATGGTGAAAGAGTTAATTGTCTTAGCCGTGAGAAATTCAGTGCTAGAGAGAGGAAAGGGGAGCAACCATGGTTTAGTACCCTAATAACTTCTAACTCTAGTCTAAGATCATAATGTATGTGCGAGCAGTCCAGTAATTATAAGGTAATAAGTGAAGTGGTGGTGTAAGTGCTCTAAATTTAAAGGAATTCACAGGGCTGCTGTAAGTCAGTGCCGACCCGCTCTCTTTCAAACGTTGACTTGAGGAAAGTGCTTAGCCCAGAGTGCAAGCAGGGAGACGAGGAGAGCGATCTATTAATTACAACACTCATTAACAGTGACGGGTACAAGGCAGCAGATGCAGAAGGGAGAGGACGCCGTGGTTCAGGCTGGCGAGGGCTTGGTATTGCTTGACGTTAGAAAGCAGAAGCAAAACTTCCTAAGTAAAATAGCTTTGTTAAGAGGCAAATTCTTGCCTTCATGCTCTGCTCTTGAGACTGCCTTCTTGGAGGAGTTAAAATGAACATTCCTGATCGAAAATTCCATGTTTTCCTCCATTTTAAAGTAACAGAACAATGGAACAAGGAGGAGGACCTGGAGGAGAGCCCGAAATTTGTGCAGCGATGAACTATCATTAGATTTATTGTGAAAGAGATAATTGCATCCTTTTGGTTAGCCTGTGATACTCCCCCAAATTCTCGTGAATGACCATTACCCAGTGGGATTCTCATAAATCAACTTTCCACCAGGAAGCAATTATCTGAGTCCCCTTCTCAACTGCCCCCTCTTCTTTCTATAGTGGGCTCTCAGAAGGTTCTTAGAGACTTTGCTAAAAGGGGTTTTGCACTATGGCTAAACAGATGGAAAATAGGACGAATTATATCTTTTCATCTAATTACCTTTCCTGAAATTCAATCACGTATGGGTCCAACAAAGAAAGAGGGGCGATGTGTGCTTCTTCTAGATAAGGGAAATAGTTTGTCAGATTAGATGCTTCATCATAGTTCCTTTTAGGAGGTATGATATTAAAAGACAATAAGAAGGGGGGGTAGGGCAATCACAAATCTCATTTTCTCAGGACAAAATTTGATGCATTTCTACTTTTACAGAATATAAAGTACAATATCAGATTTGTGGACTCACAGGTATACTGAAGGCTCAAATGGCTTTTACCAGTTCACCTCTTAAGCAATCTAGCAAATCACACACAGAAACACATGCACATATTTAGTAATCAAAGCTGGTGATCATTCACTGAATTTTGTCGGCTCTAGGAAATAATCCTTAAACATTGGCTAGAGTTTTATCCTTGATGTCTTTCTATATTGCTAAATGGCTATGAAACAGAGCAATTTAAATAAAGAAACAAAGTGATTGAGGATATATTCCCTATGTGTTTTAGTCAGATCAATAAAAGATACAGTTATGCTTATGGAAGCGTGCTGACAAACAGTAATTACAGAGCTTAGGATCATCTGTTCAGTCTTGAAAATAAAAGTTTGATTCTGCTCATAATAAAATGATTGCAGCATCAGCATGTGGAAGGAAAGGCAGAGTGAGGATAAAATACAATTTTAGAAATGATATAGACTTTGCAAATCACCACCTCTTCCATTGACAAATTTAGAATCTAGACAGTTGATTTAGATATTGACAGTGGTTCTCCAAGAGAAAGGTAAAATAAAAAGCAATTGGACCCTTTAGAGCTTTTGTTTATGGCCTGTCTGGGCACTTTGATGTAACCCTGTCATGCCCTTATGCTGATTACCTTCTTGTAGAACAAGAAATATTGACTGGAGAATGAATGATGTGTAGTCCCTAGCCCTTAGGAAGCACTCTCAAAGAACAGTGTCTTTAACATATGAATTCTTCTATTTTTTTTTCCCCCTCCTCTTATCTTTCCTTTTTGCTTTCTCTATTTTTTTTTCCCCACCTTCTCTTTGTTTCTACCTCTTTTGGTCTCTGCATTTGACACTCTCTCCTTCTCTTTTCTCTCTCTGTTTGTATCTCCCTAAATCTCAGGCTTCTCTGCAGAATGTCAAACAAAGATCGACACATTGATTCCAGCTGTTCGTCCTTCATCAAGACGGAACCCTCCAGCCCGGCCTCCCTGACGGACAGCGTCAACCACCACAGCCCTGGTGGCTCTTCAGACGCCAGTGGGAGCTACAGTTCAACCATGAATGGCCATCAGAACGGACTTGACTCGCCACCTCTCTACCCCTCTGCTCCTATCCTGGGAGGTAGCGGACCCGTCAGGAAACTGTATGACGACTGCTCCAGCACCATTGTCGAAGATCCCCAGACCAAGTGCGAATACATGCTCAACTCGATGCCCAAGAGACTGTGTTTAGTGTGTGGTGACATCGCGTCCGGGTACCACTATGGGGTGGCGTCATGTGAAGCCTGCAAGGCATTCTTCAAGAGGACAATTCAAGGTTAGTGTTGGGTCTGGGAATATCCTATCCCCTTCCAACCTCACCTGATGGTCTTTTTTTTTTTTTTTTTCTTTCATAGTTCTTATCCTCATAAGTCAAGTTACATAGTCTTAATTCTATCTTGAGTAGAAAATAGAAATAGATTAAAATTGATAGTGGAAGATTTATAGAATAAACTTCCCCCAGATATATTCCCTGTCCATTAATTCTTCTTTCACTTTTAAGCTCTAATGATGCAATGATAATAAGCTTTGGGTGGAGTTGAAAAGAGCATAGCTATTATTAGAGCAATGTGGGTCTGTATAGCAACTGAACAAATGCACGTTGGATTAACAGTGCTTCTTACCTCTTTAGCTCTTCCTAGAGGTGCATGGGAGTCATAAATACCTTAGACCAGTGGTTCTCAAACTTGAGCATGCATTACAATCACCTGGAAATCTTGTTAAAATGTAGATTACTGGGTCTCACCTCCAGAGTTTCTCATTCATTAGGTATAGGGTAAGGGCCTGAGAATTTATGTTTCTAGATATAAATGCTGATGCTGTCATTAGAAAGACCATACTTTTTGCTGTCATTAGAAAGACCATACTTTTGACAACCACTGCTCTAGACAAATTTAATTATCTACTCATCTTCCTTCTTTTCCCACCTTTTGAATGAATTAGTATAAAAGGACTTCAAAATTATACCAATGAACTTACATTTAATTATAAAATACACCTCCAAGTTATATGTGATACCTACCCAAACCTTTATATATTTCCAGATTTATAAATAATATTATTTCACACATAAAATGTAGAAAAATATGCCTGAAATTTGTATGTGCTCTTTTAAACTAGTAATCCACAAATACAGAAACTCAGCTCATTTTACAACCTGTAGATATATATTCTGGCAGAAAATTAGATTTCACTTTTTTAGATCCCTTGTGATACACTTTTGAAAAAAAATGAGAGAAGGAAAGAATAATTATTTATTGAGGATCTATAGCACACTAATGATTCCGCTTAGAAGTTTGCAAAATATATCTTAACAACCAGTTATGGACACAAAGTCTGTCTTTTCACATAGAAGTGGTTCTCAAGCTTGCCAGCTCACTGCAGTGACCTGAAGACTTTTTTTAAAAAAAAATCCTGATGCCAGGGGCTCATGCCCCAAATTCTGAATCAGTTGGTCTTGGGTGTAGCCCAGGGTAAGGGGGTGTGAGGAGGGACCTCTTGGGGCTAGCACGTGCTCAGGTGCAGCCTTCGGAAATTGGAAGACGAGGCCAGTGGCCTTCGGAAATTGGAAGACGAGGCCAGTGGCCGTGGGCAGGTGAGACGTGCTCTTTATTGTCGGGGGATACAGCAGTGGCAATAAGCATGGCCTAGAACACTGAGAGTGCTTATACATGGCTCTGAACGATAGTGTCAGCAGTTCATGGGAAAGCGCGATCGCATGGGTTCACCCAGGAGATAACACCTTGGTGACATTAGTGTGCTGACTCATGCCTCCCCAGAAGGCCGGCTAGCTAGGGGGCCGGGCCAGAAAAAAACACTGCAGCAGTTCATCTTAGTTTGTCCTAAGAAACCTATTGCCTGTACACATGCATTTTCCCTTTCAGGGCAATTTTTAAAAGCTTCCTAGGTAACGCTTAATCCAAAGCCAAAGTTAAGAACCACTGCACTATACTGTGCTGCTGCCTATACCAGTGGTTCTCAAAGTGTAGCGGCACCAGCAGTATCAGCATCCCCTGGGAATTTGTTAGAAATGCAAATTCCCAGCCTCACTGTATGAATTCAGTCCAAATCTCGGGGGGAGGGCATACTGAGCTGTGGTTTACCAAGCCCTACAGGTGATTCTGATGCTCACTCAGGTTTAAGAACCACTGCTCTACACCACGTGAGTGTGATATTTACCACTGACAGCTGACCACTGTCATCTTACATAACTAAATCAGTTTACTTCAACCCTTAATAACTTCGTGATGTATAGTTTTTAAAGTACAAAAGACGTAATGTTTGTTAAGCTCTTATTTTTTTAAATATCTTAACAAAAGGTGATTTTGAAACCCTTTGCACAAGAAGTCTCCCACCCTTCCCTTTTAAGAGCATCGGGCGGTGCAACTCTTCTCAGTTGAGTTGCACTGAAGATTTTAATGACTAACCTCAGTGGAAGAGGATGTACCATCTCCCCCTTGCTTTTGTGTTGTGTGTTACATAGCTTCCTTGATCCGTGGCTGATGAGAACACAGTTAAGAGAATTTACTTAAAGCACACAGTTTCTCAAGACACAATACGCTTACATAATAGAGTGGATGTTCAAGCCCAACCTTTTCATAGCTTCTCATAGTTTTAATTGAAGAACATAAAGCCAAGTTAGTGTGCTTCATATATGAATTCCCTAAATATTTTAATAGTGTATCTTCCTATTTTCTGGCTCATTATTGCCATATTTTATTAGTATTTTTTAATAAAAATCCTTCATCCAGTGGATCTTTATTTTTTTATCATTATCCATAAATTGAAAGCATTAATACCTACTTCTTGGAATGCTTAAGAGTAAAACGAAATATAAAATCACATGTAAAGTGAGTAAGCTAAAGACAGTGGTGGTCTATACACAAGACTTTGTATTCACTTTAGGGCATTTGAAAAATGTCTTCTGCCTATTTACTAACATGGCATCTTGAGAATGCAAATACACCTCAAGTCTTTGGGTTATTACCAGCCATTGTTCAACAGTGTTATAATCCTTATGGTTACAGAGTATATGAAATTTAAACTGTTAGTAATTTGATTTTGTTAAATTAGTTTACACAGCTCTGGGTCTAACTACCCAAAGATAAGCAAATAGTTTGGGATAAATGAACAAGTACTGTGTATGCTAATATAAGCAAGAAGTTCTCGATGTGAAAACCACTCCCATTTATTCAACAAATATTTACCGAGAACCTACTGTGAGTCAGGTGGCATGCTAGCTGGAGTTTCATCTTATCAACATTTTATTAAGGCTGTGTTCCCAAACGTTATAGATTGGGACAAATTCCATGGACAAATGTCTCCTGCCTTAATGGAATACCAAATTTTTAAGGTGGGGGTATTAAACTCTTAGGTCTTCAGCATGTTTTGTAAAGATAGAATAACTATGTGAAAAAATTTCCTGACAGTTATTTGAAAAAAAAATCATAAAGCTTAGATATTAATAGCTATGTGATAGTTATTTGCTGAGCAATAATTAGAATAGAGCGATTGGAATTCTATGCATGATTATTCTTTAGGCTACTGAAATGCTACCAAAAGCTTAACGGAGCAAAGCACAGGGGGATTCTTGGCATTGATGTATGTGCTCAGTTTTACTCCATATTGGAGAGAGCAAGTTTCAAGGATTTTGAGCAGGAGACAGAGATGTCACTGTCCAGATTAGCACTCTGGACTTGCCCACCTGGCTGTGCTTGTAGCTGGCAGCTGGGCAGCCCTCCGTAAGGCTACCCCGCTTGCTGCATCATCAGGCGTCACACTGTGGTGCTTACTTAGCCCCAAAAATGCAGTGAGGCAAATAAAGGGATTAAATTGTGAAAGTATAATGTAATAATTAGGGCGGTAATTGTAAGGAAGATTGGAACGGCCCCTCCTTTCTGTGGCCAAATACAGTAGTGATCGCGATTGAACTCCAAAGATGTTGAAAGTGGCCCAGACTCTGTTGCTAGGGCTGCCGTAGAATCCTCACTCCTGCCTTCGGGCAGCATCGTAGCCAAACTCTCCTTGACAGATCGTCCTCGCTTCCTCCCCTCCCTTAAAACAAGCTCTCCAGGGAATAAGAGGAGATTACGTAACTCCCCTTGAGAACACGTCTTTCTGCAGATATAGAACCCCAATGGCCAGGACATTATATAAGTGTGGCTACTGCCTCCCCAGGACTTGGTTCTGCTTTCGTTGACTTAAGGGACATGTGTATCCAAAGGCATATTCATGAACGATATGGCCTCTTTAGAATCTTTTACTTCTTATTATAATAGCTTAAACAAATAAGTTAGGTTTGGTTATCAATTATGTCATAAACATAGAAGTTGTAAAAGTTGGGCAAAATATTTCTTAAACTTGGAACCAAAGAACATATATCTAGAGCATTTCTTGAGAAAGGTAATGCAAATTGTTCTCTTCAAAGCTGAATATGGTATTTCTGTTGGGAATAGCAATTAATCATAGATTTCAGTGAAAGTCAACCAGAAAGGCATATTTTATTTATTAACTGTTTCCAAGTTATCATTGAAAAACTATTGAATTAGGTCAGCACTTAGGTAGAAGTCAAGGTTTCATTTTTTGATATTTTTTTTCTTTTTTTTTCTGACCAAAAAACTTCTTAGAGTACTTTGACCATTCTACCCTGTCATTCACTAGGGCACTAGGCTTATAGTGGCAGCAACGATTTCATTGTCATTTTTCTAGGCATATTAATTTTTTGTGGTGTGATATTGTTATTCTGATTTTTTTCGAACTCCAATTTTGGCCTCAATTCATAAATGAATGGGAATTTTTGGGGAGTGGACCTTTTCATTAAGAGATTTCTTCTAGACTCTTGTTAAGAAGGTAGAAGAAGGAAAACATCTTTATATCCAAAAAAGGTCACTATATATTTCATTATTTAATACACAAAACACTAGCCCCCTGAAGTTTTTATTTTTATATAAGAATAAGGAAAATAATTTATATATATATTTTTATCATATAGATAAATAATATAGCCATTCCAACTGTTCATTCTAGTGCTAGAGATAAGGCATTATTTCTCCCACATTTTTTTAAAAAAATAAATTATATATTTAAAAATATGGGATTTTTTTAGACATTCATTGGAGCATAGGTTTTAGAGTCGTATAAAGCCAGGCCTAAGTTTCAGCCACTTATCAGCTGTGATACCTTAACCTCTCTATGCCTCTATTTCCCAGATGATGAGGGTTAAATGAGAGAATGTATGTCAAGGTGCCTGACCCATAGTAAGTGTTCAATAAATTATTAACTTTGGTTGATATTGGGAATATGACTGGGATACTTAAGCACTGGATGGTTCATATAATCTAGCACAAAGAGTTATCTTTGATGCTAAACTGGAAGGATTTGTATGAAACCTTCCTGGGCTCACAGCTATCTACCCTGTAGCTATGATCATAAACCCTCTCTCCCTATAGCCATTTCTCACCAATTGTACCCTTTTATGCTCAGAGGCATTTAGGTGGAATGCCTGGAAATACTGTTTTATTTAGTTTTATGATGATCAATTAACTTTTTCCCCCTGTGATATAGATGGGAAACTAGGTAAATCAAAAAGAAAGCCTGAATCTTGGAACTTGCATAAAACATCAGATTCCTAGTTAAGCTTCACACGTGGGATTTGGAGCCAAAGTTATAAAGCAAGATAACCAACTGCTAAATGAAAAAGGTTCTAGGCTCTTATTTGACAAAATATACTTTCATAATGGCCTGGGAGGCTAGCTTTTTATTTTTCCGTCTTAGACACCTAGGAGTTTTGTGTCAGAAAGAAGCAATACAAGGAGAGCTGGTCCCCAGTCTGCGACTCATCTCGGACATAGTGTGGATACTACTGCCCCCATGTCCAAGGCCCAATGACTCCTTCCAAACAGCTCTCCTTTGACCTTGCACTGGTCTCATAATGTGTACACCAGTAGGGCAGGTTAATCCAGTCCAGCTTCCAGAGGATGGACCCAGAAGAAGAGTCTCTCAGACCCTAGAAAGGGACTTGTAGTGATTTAGCCACTGAAATTGAGGGTCACAGGTATTTGAAATCATGGGATGCACAAGGGATGGCTCTAGCTGGGCTTGTCCCCTATGTCCTCTTAGCACTTTGAATGGGCTCCTTGAACTATAGATGTCTTCTAAAGCCCAGGGCTTTCAGAAAGGGGGTTTTCTTGCCTAGGTCTAAAGGTGGCATTGAAAGAAAAAAAAAAAAAAAACAAAACCACATAAAGGTAGCATTGATAAGAGCCTAAATCTCACCTTAAATTGGGGCTATCAAAGATTAGGCATTTGCCTGCAGGCCATATGCTAAAGGCATATGGGCCTAGCCCTTAGATCTGATGCTATCCACTTCTTTTCCACACTGGGAGTTGCCTGACTCCTTCCTGAAGCAAGTGATGTAGTCCTAGAGGACCCTTCCTGGGTGTTGCATTTTCTTTGCCATCATGTGCTATTTCAGTCTTAGAATATTTGCAGCAGCAGAGGAAATAACTTACAAAATGAGTATCTGTATATCACAGGAACCTTCCAAAGAAAAAGAATAAAATATTTCCTATTTAACTTAAATAGTGTTTAGGAAAATACAAACTACCCCATTTTATAGTAAATGGCAGCTTTAAAACTCTGTGTTCTAAAATTAAAATCCAAATAATATGGAAATGTCTAAATTGACTTGATGAATCTCAGTGATTATCAGTTTGAATGCAGTATTAAATTAAATATAGAAGTAATATTTTCAAAAGAAATGTCTGTAATTCATTTGCTTTAACTCAGAAGATTTGCTTTTGTTGTAAATTTAGTTGACTTTTCCACTTTTTCTTGCATTGGATGCCAATGTTGTCTGAGTGTTTGAAATGCATTAATGTTGCCAAATTATAAATACCTAATATCATTCTGCTCTTGTTATTTTAATAGGTTAGTTTTATTTTGATAGTAAAAGTTAGTATTGCAGACTTTCTTTTTTGGTGGAGAAGATGTATTATGTGAAGAGGGTGGGGGTCTAAAACAGCATAATATACAATTTCACTCTCTTGGTTTTGACTTAGTGGAACTACTTCTTGGGGTAAACGAGTACCCCAAGATTCTTTATCTGTGGCTTGTTCTGACTTTTAGGAACTCACCTATATTGCTGAGGTTGTTGCAGAACTACTAGTCAACAGACTTTTTCTAATAAAGGGACAGATAGTAAATTAAGTAATTCAAATATCTTAGAATAGCAAATATGTTATGGTCCACAAGCCTTCGCTGTTTCATACTCTTTGTTTTCTATTTTAAGCTGTTTAAAAATATAAAAACCACTCTGAGCTTGGGAACATACAGTAACAAGCCCAGGGCTGAATTTGACCTGCGCGGCATAGTTTGGGTAACTTTTAGACCAAAACACCCCCTTTATCTTCCTTGTAGGCAACAGTGATTAACAAGATTTTTGCTCCAGAGGATTTTTTAGGCAGCTTTGCATACATTATCATTTATTTAAACTGAAACCAAATTCTCTATCATGATGATTTTTTTAGTCTATTATCTCCATTTTCAGAATATTTTTACTTCTTTGAGGGATCAGAGTTTTCTAGTCTCTTTTCTCTGTTTGCATATTTTAAGCCTGTTTTTTTTATTTATTTATTTTTAAATTTTTTTTAAGCCTGTTTTAATTACAGATATGTGAGCACGACATATACATGTGCATATAAACAGGTATGTGTATGTATGTGTGTTAGGTAATCAGAAAACAGAATCAATGTAAAATCAATGTAAATTAAGTAACAGAGTGGCTGATGAAAAAATTTGGATCTTTCGGTTATATAAACTAAGAGTGATTATTTTAAGAGATTATATTTTGTGGGGTGATCCTTTTTTTTTTTTTAATTTTCTTGAGACAGAGTCTCACTCTATCCACTGGGCTAGGGTGTCCAGGCTCTGTCTCACCCCATTGCCCAGGCTAGAGTGCAGTGCCATCGTCATAGCTCACTGCAAACCTCAGACTCCTGGGCAAAGCAATCCTCCTGCCCCAGCCTCTGGAGTAGCTGGGACTACAGGCATGCACCACCATGCCCAGCTAATTTTTTCTATTTTTGGTAGAGACGGGTCTCCCTCTTGCTCAGGCTGGTCTTGAAATCCTGACCTCAAGTGATCCTCCCACCTTGGCCTCCCAGAGTGCTAGGATTATAGGCGTAACCACTGCGCCTGGCTTAGATGTTTATTTTTGTCAACTAAAAAAAAATAAATAAAACCCTCAGCACTTTGAAAATAAATTCCCCATGAATTCCCCACCTGAGCCAGTGTTCTCAGAAGTAGTAGCATGGAAAGCAAGCTGCTCTTCAGGTGCTGATTTTGGGTAGAACTAGCATAAAACCTGGTACCTTCTCTAGTTCCAGTGTGGTAACATCCCCTATTCTGACCCAACTGGGCTGTTCAAACATACTTACTCCTGATTCAATTACTCTCTTATGAAAAAGAAGCCCTTGCCTTGACATTTCCTCCAAAGATTTTGTTGGTGATTTTCTTTTCTTAGCCTGCCCCAACCTACAACCTATCAAGTCCACGGGCTCTCCCAGCAAGTAGCTATTGAGAAAGAAGTTTGTAGTGTTCATATGTTCTGGTCTGAAGGACTTCACAGATCAGTTCCAGTTAACTCTTATAACAATACCATTGACTTTCCTGCCTTTTTTCAGGGTACAATTTTATATTTATGATTGGACTTCTTAGGAAGTAGGTTGAGTCTGCCTGTAGGTCACTGGCCTTTTTCTCTAAGGACATGCCATCCATAATCTGTATTATCTGATGACTGTTTGTTTTGATGAAGGTAATAGAGGCTGTTCTTTGATTACAAGATAAACTCCCAAACAAAGGCATCAGTGCTCTCTTGAACATTCTACTAGCTTTCCTTCATTTCTTCTTACTCTCCCTTCACCCAAAACCAAGTCACAACACATATATTAGGTTGTTTCATTCAGCCGTTGCATGAATTGCCTCAGTCTAGAGAGCAACACGTGAAACGCTGGAGTACAAAATAGTTGGCGTGATACTTCGTCCTTTCTAGTTTTCAAAGTGCATGTTTTTATACATGCGTTAAAATAATTATACAATAAAAGCCATTCCTTCAGTAAACTCAAAATTAGTTATGGCTAAACCCAGTTACGGTATGTTAGAATGTTCACCCTAAATGTAGGAATGAAAATAAAAATGAATGGTGAGAGTTCTGTTGTCAGAAATTTCTATTGGTGTGGGTCACTTTTGTTTGATAAGTAGTTGTAGGAGTATATAAATAGCTCCTTATGGTTTGCTAAATCTGTAGGAAAGAGAACATCAGTAAGAGCTTGTTAAAAGCCAAGATGTTAGGCAGGTTGTGAGAAACAGCAGGGTGGGGTTCAGAATTTTGGCATAATGAATGGCATAGGTAAGATTTTTTTTTATAAAGCCCAGGGCAGTGATTCATTTTTCTGATAAACTTAGATAATACCTTACAAGTTATAAAGTACATTAATTAACTCAAGTTATAAACTGTATTAATTCACTTTCTTTGAAAGTTGCTGATAATGGGATTTCAACAATGTGAAGACCTAGTCATTGGAGCTCATTTATACAATTTTAAAAGTTTCACAGAAAAGCAAAATTAGGTAAAGTGTGCTGGTAAAATATTTTAGTGGTTATACTTAAAATAGCTGGGAACAGTGGCTCACACCTGTGATCCTAGCACTTTTGGGAGGGCTAGGTGGGGGGATCTCTTGAGCCCAGGAGTTTGAGACCAGCCTGGGCAACATAGCGAGACCCTGTCTCAACAAAACAATTTTTAAAAAATTGGCTGGGTATGGTGGTGCATGCCTGTAATCTCAGCTACTCGAGAGTGAGGCAGGGGGAATCGCTTGAGCCCAGAAGTTGGAGGCTACAGTGAGCTATGATGCCACTGTACTCTAGCCTGGGCAATAGAGGGAGACCCTGTCTCTGAAAAAAACAACAATAAGAAGTAAATATAAATTCATATTTAAAAGAAATGATGTTTATATATAATCATCTAAGTAGAATCATATAGTGTTTGTCTTTTTTGTGATCGGTTTATCTCACTTAGCATGATGTCCTCAAGGTTCACCCATGGTGTTGTGTGTGGCAGGATTTCTTTTTTAAAACTGGATAATACGGTAGTTTCCCCTTTTCTGTAGCCTATATATCCCAGGACCACTCTCAGTGGTTGCCAAAAACTACAATAGTACTGAACCCTATATATACACTATGATTTTTTCCTATTTATACATATCCATGATACTGTTTAATTTATATATTAGGCATAGTAAGAGATTAATAATAATAAGACAATTATAACAATATACTATAATAGAAGTTATGTGAATGCGGTGTCTCTCTCAAAATATCTTATTGTATTGCACCTTGGGGAACTGAAATACCTGAAAGTAAAACCGCAGATATGGGGGCAACTACTGTATTCCTCTGTGTGTGTGTGTGTGTGTGTATTTTCTGTATCCATCCATTGATGGACATTTAGGTTGCTTATACCTCTTGGCTATGGTAAATAATGTTGCAACGAACATGGTTGTATAGACATTTGTTCAAGATGCTATTTTCAGTTCTCTTGCATATATATACATCCTAAGAAGTAATATTGCCGGATCATATGATAATTATATTTTTATTTATTTTGAGCCAAGTTCTTGCTCTGTTGCCTGGGTTAGAGTTCAGTGGCATCATCATCATAGCTCACTGCAACCTCCAACTCCTGGATTCAGGCGATCCCCCTGCCTCACCCTCCCGAGTTGCTAGGACTACAGGTATACACCACCATACCCGGCTAATTTTTCTATTTTTCGTAGAGATGGGGTCTCACTCACTCAGGCTGGTCTCGAACTCCTGGTCTGAAGTGGTCCTCCTGCCTTGGCCTCCAAAATATTTTTAATTTTTTAAGGACCTTCCATACTGTTTGCCATAGCAGCTGTACCATTTTATATTCCCATTAAGAGAGCATAAGAGTTCCAATTTCTTCACATTCTTTCTAGCACTTGCTATTTTCTTTTTTTTATAGTGACCATTGAGGTGAAAATGTTTAAACATTTTTGAGGGGCTTGAGATATGTTCAGTGCAATGCCTTTATACCAGTAATAGATGAAGAATTTGTTAATTTTTAATAATAATGAATACATTAGTTTAATAATATATTCATTTTTACAATGTGCCACACATTGTTTTTACATTAATTATCTTAATTCTTGCATCATCCCAATGAAGTAGATGCTACTATTATTATATTATCTTTTTATAGATGTGGAACCTAGGGCATAGAAAATTAATTGCCCAAAGAATAACTGGGTCCCAGAAAATTTGAACCCAGAGCCTGTGCTCTTAAACCCCTCATTACACTGCTTTGTGTATTGTAAAAGCTTTGAAAGTATCGAATGATTTTAGACTATATGTATCTTGAGAGATTTTAGTCCATTGGCAAAATTTTCCATTAAGCTGTTAAAATAAAATGGGGAATTAAGAATATTCCAAATGTTATGATTAGATAATATTAAAGGTTTTTAGAAAAGAGGCAGTCGGAACTAAGTCTTAAAAATGCCTAATGTTTTGTCATTCATTCTCAGAAGTCCCTTAAATGTGAAGCTTTAGAGCTCAGCTCTTTGGTACCTGCATATCAGATTTCTGTGCTAGTTCCCTGGATTTTTATTTGCTAACATCCATTTTTCCACTCAGTTTTTCATTGGTTGCCTTAGACTGATCCTAAAAATGTATCTCTATGCCCGCCATGGATAACACTCATTAATTCTTGACTTTGGGAAGAAAAAGCCTTGTTTCTCTTCCTGTTTTGATGTGAAAATGATGATACACTTGCATAAATTTTGTAAGCACATCAGATGGCTGCTCAGCTGAGGTTTGATTGCTTTTTTACTTTGGTGGGGTCTTCTTTTCTTTTTAATTTCCAAATATTTATAAAAATATACTATTAGAGATAGGAAAAGATAAAGTGTTTGGCCTACTGTTACACGATCACTCAACACCCCACTTCTGACACAAAATCTAAAGGCAAAATAGACTGTTTTTTCCTCTCTACTCAACACAGAACACTTCTGTGACCAGATGTGTTGGGGGTTTTCACATACACTCAGAGATTCTCTGGTAGACACCAACTGGGTTTCCTTTAATTCAAATCTGATAATATTTACCTGAAGATAGCATCAGATCCCACAGGTTGGGGGCTCAGTCCCATAAGACTTCCCTCCACTTCAGATGCCAGTAACAAGCACTGGGTTGTGACCTAAGCTTCTGACCAACTAGCTGTAAGTTGGGGTTCCCATGACCCTTTCTTAGTGTTTGATTAATTTGCTAGGATGGCTCACAGAATTCAGGGAAAAACTTTGCTTACATTTACTGCTTTTTAAAAAAAAAATATTACAAAGGATACAAGTGAACAGCCACAAATAAGGAGATACATAGGGCAAGATATGAATGTGATTTAAGAAAAAGCTTGTCAATTAGACCTGCTCTTCTGTAAAGGAGTTAGAGTGAAACAAATATTCCATGGCTAGAAGGCGGCCTTCCTGCCTTACCTCCCCTGGACAATCATTAAACAGGATTCCCCCACTATTCCCTTGCTAAATTCTGCTATACATTTCCCTTTCTTACTCTGCCTCTCTGAGGAAATGCCAGGCACTTTTTGCAGTCCCTATCAGAGCAGACAGTTCAGGTGTACAGGTTTTATTTCAGAGAGGAAAACTTCAGACACAAACTCTACGTGTTAGGACCTTTCATTGTTCTCCTCTGGCCTTTCCTTGTTTTATTCTAAATCTAGCTAGCAGTCCTGCCTGAGTTCCCTGACTCTGGGGGTAATTACTCTTTTTTGAATGTTCCTCCTCCTTTTATGACTAGGTCCATGTCGTGCGTTGGTCTTTTGTTTGGCGGGTTTGCTTGTGCTTCTCACAAAGTGCCTTTTATTCAGGCCTTTTGATGGACTAGCACAAGGCCAGAAGTTCTCTGTGTAGCACTTCCTTACTTCTGTGCTGAGAACCAGCACCTTCCTGAGTCCCTCTTAGCTGTTTCTCCTCTGCCCCTTCCCTGAGTCTAGTTAACAGTGCTGTGAACGATCAGTGCTCACTCTCTGTTAGACACTCTGCTGAGCGTCTTAAATACATGATCTTACTTAATTTTAACAGCAACCTCCTAATGCATCAATTATTACCTATCCTCATTTCATTCATGAGGAAAGTAACTTCAAATTTAAAAGCTGTCCCAGAGTCACGCAGAAAATGGTAGAATCAGGCAGGACTTGAGCTAGTTTGACTCCAGTGTGTTAGCTCATTATCAGTATGTGATACTGCCTCCTGCAGTTTCCATACACTTACCATTGCTTGTTTCAAGAAGGAGTTCCCCAAATCACTTTTAATTTTAAAGGGCTCAGATATTTGTTGAATATATGAACCTAAAGGAAAATTCTGACACTAATGTCTCTTTTCTGACATCTGGGCACACTGATAGCATTCAAGAACAGAAGCACTTAGGGACAATATTAGGAAAGGTTATGCTTGCTTCTACCTGCTTAGGGTACAAGGAAAATCTCAAGAAGTCAAATTCCTAGTTAAGAGTCAAGTGCCTTTGTCACATAGGGTATGATCCAAATGCCTCCATTCTTGTCATGTGGACTTTTACCAGTCTGTCATTGTCACGGCAAAATGTACCCATTGAAACTTTTACTATCCAAGTAGATGCATTAGACTTAGTTAGCGTTTCTTTTTTTTTTTCTTTTTACCAAGAGTATTTTGGTTAACAAGACTTTAGTTTTTTTAGTTGTACATTTCAAAAGAGAGAGAGGCAGACACGTCAAGGTTGTTTAAAATTCATAGGTAGAGAAAAACTATGAAAAAAATTGATGTTGGATACTGAGCACAGCAAATTTGGAGTTTATGGTTAGCTCAGATAACTCCACTTTTCTGTGGCAGTGGTCACCTTTGAGCTCTTTTTTGGGGACTTCTGTGACATGATCCGTGTACTGTAGGAGCTTAAAAACTTAAGATGAAGTGGCTGCACACATCACGTAGGGTTTGCATTCTACACTGCAGGAGAACGGTGGCCTTTTCCAAAAAGATCCCATCACATCAAAGCTAAAAACATTGAATTTCTTCAGACCTTGGATAAGAGATGTTTATATTCTCCATCATTTTCACCAGCGACTGTATTTTTATGGTACACTTGTCATTCCACCCTCATGATCATGGATGACTTTTTTTTTCCTATCATGAACAATAGCATTATTTTGGGATTGTTAAAATGCATTGTGTACCACCTGACACCTGTTGCTTTGGTGACATGCTCTGTTTGGTTTCTGTGGAATTAAACTGGCCACAAACCATAGTGGTACAGAGACAAGTTGAGGGATTTCTTTTTGAGGTGTTGAGAGATTCCATTCTCTAAAAGCAACCCTATCCTATCCCACAGCTGCCCTAGCACCATAAGTCTGACAACAGCAAAAGACAATGCCAACAACCACCCTTATCCTATCACTCTCAGGCTCCTATGTCAGGCATCAAAATTTCCTTTCCGACCAGCAACAATAGCAACAACAGCAGCTACACAAAGCACTTATAAGATTTTCATTTTTTATTTCTTATTATAAACAGCATTCAATTACATGTAAAAGATTAGAGCTAGGCAGCATTGCATCATATTTAAGAGTGCAGACTTTGGATCCAGACTCGACTGGGTTCAAATCCTGGCTCTAGTACTTGTTCGCTATATGATTCTGGGTTTGTTACCTTTTTTTTCCTCTCTGCCTTAAATCTCAAATATGCAAAACAGGAGCTCATTGAAGAGTACCTAGCATTCTTGGTGTTTGTTGTTATCAGGTTCTTAGGTATTGATACTTAAGTTTTCATGGGTGCATTTAAGGATCATTGGACTGGATGTTAGAATACCTCAGTTTTAGCCTCATTTCTGTGATTAATTAACCCATCTTTTTATAAAGAGGGTCGAGTAATCATAGGGTCTACTGATCACAGGGTCACTACGTAGTCAGTATGTATTCACCCCTCTGTGGCCTTCCACATCACATGAAGGAGCTGTAGTAACTAGAATTTAGGATCCTTTGAAATCAATTATCCTATAAATTTGTGTTGCTTTATGCCAAATGATATGTTATTGGTAGATTGCCATCAGTTTTATTCTAGTATTTTAATGAATTGTGGCTAAACACTAACATGAGGGAATGAAGAATAGAAATGCTAAATATTAAGTTGACAAATTAGTGTTTCCTGTGGGTCACTAACTTGACTAGACACTCAGTTGGACACAGATTCTGAAGGGAATACGTGCTGGCTGCCCTCAAGGAACATACAGTTGGGCCAGGTGTTGTGTGTCTGTAACTCCAGCTACTCAGGAGGGTCTGAGGTGGGAGAGTTGCTTGAACCCAAGAGTTCAATACCAGACTGGGCAACATAGCAAGATCCCATCTAAGAAAAAAAAAGAACAATGGAATAGACATTGGGACGGGGAGGGCAACTCAATAGACATATAATAAAGTATGTTAAGTGCTAAGAGAAGAATTCACTTGAAAGATAAGTATGGGATGAACTAGTTAATACCTATAAAGAGCCTTAATTCAGTTTCGTGAGCCTTCGGAGAGTTTTACTAAAGAAATGATAAAAGCAGCACATGTAGAGGACCAGCAGGAAAGAGAATGCTGCTTTCTAGGAACTGTGAGTAATTCCATGTGGGTGTCAGCCAAGGGGGTGACTTAAGATAGGGGTAGAAGTTGACCTGGGCCTGCGGCAAGAGATAAGGCTGGGATAAGATTTTTGAAGAGATCTTGCAGATGTTTTACGCTCAGTCATAATCAGATTATACCCAGCGACAGGCACTTTATGAGCTCCAAGGTAGTGACAGGAAGTGTTCACGAGAAGATGTGGTTGATGGCTCAGAAATTCACTTCTTTGACAATTTGGTACTTTACAAAATAACCAAGTCTTCCTCTTCTTCTCAATATCTATAAAACATAGCTAAATACTCTCTCTGGAATTGTCGGAAAGACAAAATCCTCTTTCAACTTCCCTCTGAGTGAATGGCATACTCATTTTCACATCCTTGTGTAAATCCAAGGAAGGTTGTATTTACAATATTCCCAAACCCCTGGTTAAGGTTTTAGAATCAAGGTATATAATAGGAATGGGATCTTAAAATGTTTCTCCCCGTCCCTTTTTTTTTTTTTTTTTTTTTTTTTTTTTTTTAAATAGGGTCTTGCTCTGTTGTCTGGGCTAGAGTACAGTGGCATTGTCATAGCTCTGCTAGCTATCACAAACTCCTGGGCTCAAGCGATCCTCCTGTCTCAGCCTCCTGAGTAGCTGGTACTACAGGCACATACCACCACACCCTGCTAATTTTTCTATTTTTTTTTTGTAGAGACAGGGTCTTGCTCTTGCTCAGACTGGTCTTGAACTCTTGGCCTCAAGCAATCCTCACCCCTCGGCTGTTTCTCCCCTTTTCCCCTTGGAAGGGGAACCAAAACTATACACGTATGATTTTAATACCTTCATTTCGTGTCATTCTTACAACATTACAAAGCAGATATGATTATTCCTTATACTTTAGCAAACCAAGAGTAATAGGGTAACTAGTTCAAGTTCACACAGCTAATATAAAATGGCAGAGCTGGAATTTGAACTTCTGCCACTTTCTTTCTCCCACTTTTCTCCTCCCCTCCCATCCATTCATTCCTCCTCAGATGTTTTTCTCTACCATATGCAAGGTAGTCGCTAAGGATGGACACATAATGGGCATAGAAGAATTTTTTCCCACCTTTTCTTTAAGGTGAACATTCACAATGCCTAGCGTTTAGTTAATAGTTGTAGAATTAAAGCGATAAAGGTATGGCCATGCTTACAAATTTGGGGGAAACAAAGGTAAGATGTATCCTGTTTAAACTGGAAAAAACCCAAGGCCAAATAATTTTCCCTCATTTTACAGCATTTTTAAATGCTAACCGTTTTTCATTCACTACAATGGGGAAATAAAATCCTATTGCTAGATACATTACACAGGGAGGCGGTCTCTGCTGGCACTAGCTGCAGCCTCAGTGACTCCCAAACACAAGTCACTCTAAGATGAAACCTGAGCGTGTGGTCTCCAGTCACTAGACATTGCTTAGGTTAACAAGCCTGCTGGCTTGCACGTTTCCTTCCAGTCTTTTTTCCTTAAAGGCAAAGCAACCTCCACTCCCATTTGGGAGCTAAGCCTGAACTTCACCTTGAAAATGCAGCAATTTGTGCCAACATACTATTATGACTCCTATTTTCTATGTCTATGATTATTAGAATTTAATCCTATAAAACATTAAAGAATCAAATAGCAAAAGACCTTTTCTGTACCTGTTGCCTGCCTCAATTTATAAGAGATAGAGGGATAGTATAGAGCACATGAGACTTTGGCATAACCCTATGTATGAAATTGCTCTGATAAGAGCCAGCTATAACTATTAACCTGATGTGACACTTCTCTCCTCCCACCTCAGTATGCCAGAACCTACGCTTGGCAGGGGGTCTGTGGTCCCATTAATAATCTCACGCTGCCATTCCTTGTTGTATTTTTGGGAACTTTCTTTTAGAGCCCAGGGCAGATTCTCGAAATAGCTTCACTGATGGCAGATCTTTGACCTTTGAGGGTAGAGTTAAAATTCAGTAATGGAAAAAATCATTTGGCATCATGTCATGATGAAGAGGGCAGTAGATGTTTTGAGTGAAAATGAGGAATACTACAACCCCTCCCCTCCTTTTATAGCTTGTAAAGTGACTTTGCTTCCTTCTAAAGGAAGCATCAAAAAGTGTTGGGTGCAATCCTTGGGAACAGGTCTAGTGTCCATGCATAACTTATTTGAAGTCTAACTTTGGGTGTATACTTTGGAAAAAAAAATAGCTTCCTTAACTTATATGTGCATTGATGGTAATTATGACTTTTTAAAGTTACAGATATATAACAAAATTATTATTCCATAGTATCAATCCCAGCAATAGATAGTATTATTTTCTTTTTCAGGTGGAAATAAACAGAGGGTAGCTAGAAACAAAGGAGCATTAAAAACAAGAAAGAAAAGCAAAGGAAGGAAAGGGAAGTTGTATCACTGTAAAAATGGAAAAAGCCTTACTAGTGCACAATAAAGAGAAGGTTTTCTTTATTTCTTTTTTTATGTTTTGGAGCATTTAAAACAAAAATACTACATATTATTGCCTGTGTGTTTTTGATGCTCTGTAATTGTGTACCAAAGCAAATCCCATTATTTTTAAATCACTTAATGTCGAAAAACAATCGGATAAACCCCACTCTGAGTGCCCCGTGGGTCATCTCAAGCCATTTGGTTCTGTTAATAAAATTAAAACAATTGAGGGAAATATATAGATGCTTTCAAATTGCCTTTACAACTTTGATGTCTATATATATGAAAAAGAAGGCAACTCTTAAGAACTCCATAAATCTAAATGCATCATTACTGTGTGGGAGTGATTGTGAATCAGGAGTAAAGATTTGACATATATTTTTATTTTGAGATGCCATGCTAATTTACATCATTCAGCCCTTTCACTGCCAAACTGTAAAAGTCCATTAAGTGACTGAAAGGAATATACAAATTATCCGCTGGCACTCCAGGCTGGAGTTTTACATACACCCTGTTATTCTATCCGCCAGCTAGCTGCAAGATTCTATTAAGCAGTAAGTGAGAAAATTATATTGCCTGCAAACTAATTGTACAAAAGACTCTGAAATAAGTAATCAGAGCCCAGGACTTTCTGAAAAGCTGCCAGGAGATATTATAAATTGCTCTATCATTCTTGTCAGCCTGGTTTAAAAACCCAGAGCTTCCATGTTGATTTGGTTCCCTCTGCCACAGAGGGCCCTTCCCCAGCTATTGACAAAACTGGGAAAATTCCGCTTGTGTCATCAGTAGCTACCCAGTTCGGTCCCTGGTGCCATCTAACAAATGTGTCCCAGAAAATAGCAAGCTGTAATCCAAGAAAACTCCATGTCTGAAATGAGAATCCTGTGCTGTGAACAATAACTTCTGCCTCCTCCTGAATGACTGTCCAGTGTTATCATTCCAGGTGTCCACAGTTGCTATTGGAAATATTTTTGTCTAGTTTCCACTGTTAGTGGATTGAAGGAAAACAAGTGCCCCATAGAGATCATATGGTCTACTGGGAGTAATGTCTTTGAACCATTACCAAAATAGATGTAACATTGTTACCTAGGTGCTTGGGGCAGCACATTTTAAGGATAAAATGCTTTCTTTGTTGAATAAAAAAGCACGAGAGAAGGTTTTTCAAGGGCACAATCTCTGTAGACTCTAACATGGATCAAAGACGTTGTTGGGTGGGTGATCATAGCCACCAACAATGAACTAGCTCAATGGGAGGGCATGGAAATTGGAGAGGATTTCCTCCAGCAAGTAAGTTATTTAGAATGCTGTTGATTTGTTTTTCAAGATGTAAATCAGAGTTACTTAGTAAAATCAAGGTTGTCCTCCATATGTGTCAAGATGATAACTTTATTGAAACAGATCACTTGTGAAGTAGACCTGATTCGTCGTGAACAATTTTTATACACTTAAGCTGAAAACATATCATTTGTGAAAACACTTAGGACCACTGTTTTCCATCCATTCGTAAGTGAAGTTTTTACAAAAATGTTTTTGCATCCGCTGTAGCTTTGGGAAGATTCATTCACCCCCAATGTAGTCATTTATTTATTTTTCACAAAATAGTTCGAGCATTCGCTCCTGTGTGAAGAAATCGCTGACCTTCCTAAGCATAATCTCTGTTTGTGGGAGAGCCTGTGTGGGTGTGTGCATGCTAACGCTGCATTCTGAACCACTGCACCACATGCCAAGCTGTGTTTGGTGTTTGTTTACAAGTCTCATCTCCTCTATGACTGTGGACTCCACTGGATCAGAAACCATCTCGCTCTATCCCAGACCAGCCGTGCTACAAAATTCCAGGCTCATTGATAAGCACTGAGGATTCAGCAAAGAATAAGGCAGAGTTCTTCCCTCAAAGAAATCATTCTAAGGCACTATAAGAACTTTCCCTGCCTTTTCGTTTCTCTTTGTCATTGAAGAATTATGGAATGTTAACGGTTAGAAAGGATACCAGAGTACTTCTGTACACGTGATCTAAAACTCTCACATGGCAATTGCACAAATTCCATTCTGTTTTTTTGAAGAGATTTAAAAATCTTTACTTTATTCATAAAAGAGTCATTCAGAGATTTAGCTATTGTTATTGAAACAGTCCTAAATACTTTCTCCAATGTGGCTGCAATTCTGAGAGCACCTATTTTGTCAATAATAAGTATTATAATGAGATAAAAACCATATAACTCTTTTAGTACCATCTATTTTCATATGTTATTTTTTTTTTCTTATCCCATTCATATCAGGATGTACTTTTATTTCCTTTAAAGTCTCTTACAGATTTTTTTTTTTCTTTTCACACTTTACTCCCTGGAAGCTTTTGTATTCTTTTGCATTATCTCTCCCTTTTCCCCACACATTTCTGTTTTTGTCAAAGCTACTTTTCAAAGTTTTGGGAAAATTAACTAAATTTTCTTCTATGTTTTGGTTATTTGTGAAATGGTTTTCCTAGTATTCTTAATATTGCTTCTTAATGGGACATCCAGCTCACTTGACCCTGTGACATTGCTACATTACAGCACCATGAATGATATTCATAATAATTCCTTGTGATAACAAGAAAATTGTTATAAGTATATTTTTATGCTTTTTGATGCACTCTTTTTTTCCTTTTTTTTATTGAGATAGAGTCTTGCTCTATCACCCTGCCTGAGTGCAGTGACATGATCATAGCTCACTGCAACCTCAAACTCCTGACTGACCTCAAGCCATCCTCCTGCCTCAGCCTCCCAGAGTGCTCCCAGGCGTGAGCCATCATGCTCTGCCTGGTGCAAGATTTTTATACTGCATAGGAAATGGTCTTCATCCTCCAGTATCTTACCATCTAATGGGTAGTATGCATGCAAAAAGGTATAACAAAATATGGCCTGTCTGAGAGTACCTTGGAGAACCAAGAAATCATTTTCTGCTCTAGAATAGTCTGAAAAGTTTTCACGAGAGATTTGAATGGAATTGGAGTTGAACATGGGGCCTTGGAAACAATTTTAAGAGGAAAAGAGTGGCAAAGATAGACCATCCTCAGAGGGAAGTCTGAAGGACACTTCGCAAAAATGAATAAATCAAATTGGCTGCATTAGAAAGTTCATGTAAGGCAATAATCGTAATATTGCTGGAAAAGTAGATGAGAGTTAGATTGGAAGAAGACTTTGCTAGTCTAATATTTTGTATTTGGTTCAGGAGGGCATAGCAATCTATTGATTATTTTTTTTTTTATTTTTAAATTAGGATAGTGACAGGATCAAAGCAGTCACAGGGAGAGGAATATGATTGTGGTATACGGCATGGATTAAAGTGGGTCAGAATGGAGGCAAAACGCCCAGGGAGGGGTTAACTGCTATAGTCCAGGTGTGGACTCACTCAAGCCGGCTGTACATTCCTGTCAGAAGGATGTTGATATGAAGGATAGGGATACAGTTTTCAAAGAAGAAGCAGAACAAGTTTGAAAAGAAAGATGGTAACCTTTATTTGTGGTGATGAGTCATCCTGGTAGAAGTTTCTAGTATTGGGATAAAGGTGTGGGACTAGTACTTATGCCTTAATATGGGAAAGTAAACAAATATTACTTCAGACTGACTTTTCAGGCACAAAAAAGGAAAGAAAGGCTGTTTGGCACACATTTTTTTTTTTTCCTATCTGATCCTTCTAACAGGTCATTGTTCAATCTTTCCTAATAGAGCAAAGACCTGGCTTTCTTTTTAAATAAGTATAGGGAGAACTGTATAGAGTGAAAAGATCTGGTAGTGGAATACTAATTAACCCTTATAAAATTACTAGCAATACTCTTTTGATGCAAAATAAATTTTTTAGAAGTGGTTAAAGAAACTCTGCAGTGAAGAGTGATTCATCTGAAGTTCAGATTCTAAATCCTTTTATTCTCAGCCATGACCCAGCCAGTCTGGTTCCTTTCACTGATCCTTGATTTTCTCTGAGTATAGCATCAGTAATATCTCTTAGGAAGGTGATAGTATATGCTTCTGCTGATATAATTAATATTACTTTTATTATTTAACCTCATGCTAAAAAGTAGTTGCTTTTATTATTATAAATGCCCTGAATTAGAATGCTAATTTAGTGAAACAATTCCGATAGGCTTATCTCAGGTTATAATGCACAGACTTATGTTTTCAAGTCATGCATACTTAACCAATTTTCAGTAGTTATAAGTGGTTAGGCATTACTTCCTGTTGAATTAGCAGTTGCTGAGTAGTTGAGTCTTTGTACAATCCTGCAATCCACTAATGTGATATTTAATGAGGAGACATCAGTCTGGAGAAAGGTAGTCAATATAAATCAGTGTTTACAAAGTGTGATTAACTCTGAAATATTTCATCAATGCTGTGGTCCCAGGCAGACTGTATGCTAATTACTAGAATCTGCGCATGTTTCAGGGGACTTGGATGGACCTGAGTATTGCAAACATGGAGCAGCAAAATTGCAATTATGCTCGGACCGTCTCTGATGACAATTTATGCATTTGGTGTGATGACCTCCCCCTTCCCAAGAGGGCAATAAACAGAATGCATTTTCATTAAGATACTAATGCACTTAATCACAAGGGGAAAGGGTTAGGAAGTAACGGAAGACCTTCAAGCACTATGTGACAGAGCTGATAGGGGAGAGAGGCTTTATTTTAAAGGCAGCTTCTTTACAAAGCAGTAGGGAACCTCAGAGCACATCCCAACACTGCCATTGGCACTAATTGAAAAAGTTTAAAGTTTGGATCTTCTTCTTGTTACATACTTACGATTTTAAATATGTAGATACTACCATAAATCATGTAAAATCTAATATTAAAAATCTAACTTTATAGTAGTTAATTCTTTTTTATAACATCATGGAGCTTGAGTGTTTGAAATTAATTATGTAAATAATATAATAAACATGATGATGATGATGATGACGACGACCATCTTCATCATCATCATCATCATAAGCATTTCCTATGCATAGAATTGTATTACAAGGCTCTGGTAAGTGTTGCCACAACAACTGTGTAATTTTTGTCCCTGCCTTCTAGGAGCTCACCATAAAATCCAAAATTAACCTGCTGGTCATTTTTCACAGTGAGGTTTATGTTGTTCAGCATCAGAAAGACAATAGGCCCAATGTATGAAAACATTAGCAACCCAAAGAAGTCCAGAATTGACAATTCAAGGATCCAGTTTTGATGTGTGTGTTTTGACGAACATAATCTTTGAAATTTCTTTTGGAACCTAAAATTCTGGAAAACTGTTACTTTGCATGGGTGGACCAAGCATAATGTTTTAAAGGCTAATTTTAAACTTAATCTTCTGAAGAGCTTCGCCATATGTCTCCTTGTTCAGTGTGTGTTTAGTGATTACAGCAGAACATCCAGCTTGATGACGTTTCTGACGTTCCTCATGAATCTCATGTTACTTTTTTGCGGGGGTGGAGGGAGGCGGTAAGTATAAGCAGAGCTGACGTTGCCTTTGGGATGCTAGTATTTCTTGAGTTTTGCAAAACTGACTACTTCTTTTCTTCCAACTCTGTGTTTTAGGCAATATAGAATATAGCTGCCCCGCCACGAACGAATGTGAAATCACAAAGCGCAGACGCAAATCCTGCCAAGCTTGCCGCTTCATGAAGTGTTTAAAAGTGGGCATGCTGAAAGAAGGTAAGGTGCTATTTGTTACCCCCATAATATGCTGAAATAAAAAGAAAAAACAAACAAACAAACAAACAAAAAATAGAATAATCAAAAAAAAAAAAAAAAAAAAGAAGGTAAGGTGCTTTGCTAGGGTCCCTGTGCTTTAGGTTGGGTGTGGAGGGAGGTGGGGGCCGGGGATGACACCTATTTTATTTTATTATTTATTTATTTTTAAAATACAATGTCAGCACTTTGTTAACTTCGTCACTTGATCACTGCTTAATTCCATATTGACCTCTCCATCTCAGCCTACTGATGGACCAAAATGTTCATAGGAGCCTCTCACAAAATTTTTGTTAATGTTTAAGAACACCTATATTGAGATGTAACTCACATACCATAAAATGCACCACTTTAAGTGTACAATTCAGTGTTTTTCAGCAAACACACAAGGGTGGAACCATCACTCCTATCTAATTTTAGAACATTCTCATCACCCCCAAAAGAAACTTCATACCCATTAGCAGTCACTCCCCACAACCCCCTCCCCCAACCCCTCGCAACCACTAATCTACTTTCTGTCTCTATAGATTGCCTATTGTGAATATTTTATATAAATCGAATCATATGATACGTGCCCTTGTGTGCTTGCCTTCTTAGCATAATGTTTTTAAGGTTCACCTATGTTGTGGTATCTATCAGTACTTCATTCTTTGTGGCTGCCCTTTCAAAATTTTATTATTTTATTTTGAAATATTAAGGGGCCACACATGTTACATGGATCCCTTTTGTAATGCTTGAGTTCCGGCTATAGGTGTGCCTATCATCCAAATAGTGTTCATGGTAGACATTAGGTAGATTTTTGCCACTCCCCTCCTCCCCTCTCCCCCTGGTTGATTTCCACTGAGTTTTACTTCCCTCTGTGCACATGAGTTACACCAATTTTAGAGAAACCCGAAAACAATAGGGTAACAGTAAGTACCCTGAATCTGATGGCAGAATAACTTCTTCCTTACACCTGAACTTTTTGATACCTTGTGGCTAACTGCTTCACATTGACAGGAAGGGACAAGGCAGGACACATCTGATGTGCAGCTAAATCTACCAGGTATGCTTGACAGTTCTGGTCTTTTTATCTTTACAATTTACAGGAGGTAAAGGATGAAGACAAACCAAGAGGCTACTGTCATTGACTTTTTGTTTTTCTTCTCATTATTTGGTTCACAGAGAGTTTTAGGTTGGGTTCCTTTTTTTAATTCATCTTGGGTTTAAAGCACTCTTTATTCGTTTCCAACCTTATCTTTCAGATGTATTTTCTATTATAAAAAGTCTACCATATGATATTCAAATTGCTTTCCATTTGCTTTCAGTACGGGACAACAGCAAACACAAAATAGTAACAGTGAACATGTGTTCTGTGCTAAACAAATTGCTTAAGCTCACTCGATTAATAACTGGTGAAGCCAGGAACTGAACCCATCTATTCTAGATGTCACTCAGCTATTCCACACAATGTCAAAAGTCCTGAAACATTTGTATATTTCAGCATTTCTAGTGAAACTAACATTTCAGCTTGGAGATACAGAAAAATTATTCTTTTCTTCGGTTTTAGCTTTTTTAAACTAAAAATACATGTAGATTCTGTACATGTATGTTATTATAAATGTGCATTTTGCATAGTATATTTAGATTTTTGTTTCCTTCTCTTCAGAAAATTCATCAGAGTTTAATACGGTTTTATAAAGTAACAAAAAGGTGGCTATCAAAATTCGGTAGAAAATTACATTAAATATTTAAATGTGTAGCATTTGTTGCATCATAGAAATACGCTTTATGCCTGGGGCTTGCCCTATTACTCTGCATATTTTGGTGTTACTGGAGATACTCTATTTTTTAACTTAAGTCTAATTCGCCAAGAATGAACCAGGGTTTCAATGAGTGTGTGGCATTACCAGGTCTCATAATTTTTCCTCATTCTTATTCCAAGATTTTTACTATGAACAAAATGTTATAAGAAGATGAGAGGATCAGATTACATTCAGATCCATGGAATTCATGCTGTATTTCTGTGTCTTTTACTTGTCCATTAGGAACAAAGAAGACCCTCTCAAATTCTTTTCCTAGTCTTCAACTTTGCTCTTCTCTTGAGAAGGAGCTATAAACAAAAAAGTATATAACAAAACTTTATGAAAAGATGACCAAGATACATTGCCAAATAACAATATATATAAAAAGCAAGTTTTCTAGCAGTATGAGTTAATTTATATATATGTATATAAATCGAATATACATATATAGTGTGTGTGTGTGTATGTATATACACGGGGGGGGAGGAGAAAGAATGGTAGAAAGTAGATACACACTGATGGCATATGCATGGATAAGTGGAAGGAAGGATACCTAAAGATTGGTGACAGTGTCACGCTGGTAAATAAAAATGAGAATAGGGTACTTTTTACCATATAGCCTTTGGCACTGTTAGAATTTTTCATAGTTAACCTGTTTTACATTTATAATCCATTTGCTAAATATTTATTAAGGTCCTCCCATGGGCCAAGCACTGTTCTAGGCTTGGTGATACAACAGTGAAAAATAAAGATATGGTTGTTCTTGCTAGAGAAAACATATATGACATTGCCAAAAGAACAATTTTGCTAGTGGAAAACATATAAATAAAAACTGAACAAGCACCACCCAACCCACAAGACAAAAAGCTTTCCTTCTAGTTAGGATGATGGTGGTGGCTTACTTATAAGAGGTGGAACACTTTATCTTAGCCATTGCCTTAAACTTTATAGCAGAGTAACAAGCAAAACATATTTCAGAGTGTAATGATAAGTGATTGACAGTCAATTTTTGGGCTTAATTATATTTAATATTGCCATTTAATTGGGCTGTACAGACTCAAACTAAACTTATGTTCCCATTTTAAAAGGCTCAATTAAGAGTAATTTTAAACCTTTAAAATTGAGGAATTGTTATTTTCAAAATGCAAATCAATTTGAGGAGTTCATATTTTCAAAATGCAAATCAATTTTTAAAAAATATTCTAAAAATACTAAATCAATGAACACCTTGTATTTGTCCTATATTTTGATTTTATTTTCCAAAATTAAAGAACATGGAGATACAACAATAATTTTTGATTAGTTTGATTTTATTACTACTATAATTTGCTCAACTGTTTGCCCTTCCAGGTGTAAGGAGGAAGAAGAAAAACTTTTTTCCCCTGAATAATTTTTCCCATTGTGGTTTCTAGCAAGAGCAGTCCTGAAGGGTGGTAAGAGTGAATGAAGAGGTGTGAACTGTGTTTAATTAAACATTGTTGGTGATAGCAAATGGGAAGGTGCTTATCTATAATTCACACCTCTTCAGTTGCTGTTATCAAGCCTTTAGAGGATCTGTTTTCAAGGGAATTGCCGCTCTTGTTGATACACTCAAATAATAATTTATTTTCCTTTACTTCCTGATGCCCACTTTGATGGCAAAATATCAGTTCTCTAAAGCACCATTTCCCCCCCCCCCACAAAGAGAAAAGATGGGATGGTTGTGAGTAAATATGGAATATTATTTTTTTTATACTTAAAAAATGCAGTAAAATATTGCATTACACCCTGCATATAAATGCACAATTATGTTTGGCCATCTCCTTGGCTCAAGACTTGCTTTCTGAGCCTGGAGAGAATGATACCGTCTTAAATGTATCTTTATGGATGGAGAGGGATTTCAGTCCCGTGCAGTATGTCAGAGATCATGATGCAGTAAATCTATTCAAATGTAAACCTGTTCAATTCAATTACCAGTCCATAATAAAATTTGCTGCTACAACCCCCATGTTGACCACAGCAGTCCATACAGGCTGATGGCACAGCGGGTCTGGAAATTGACAGACCAAATCTATTTAAACAAAAAACAGCATTAGTTCTAGAATCTGAAATGAAATCAGATTTCAGCAGCTTTTGATGGGAACCGTCTTTCCTTTAACAGGTATTTTTATTCAGCTAGCCAAACCCATTGTAGATAAAGTGTTGCCCAAGGGAAATGAAGAGGTTTTCATTAAAGAGGTGGTTTAGAGAAAAATGAGAATTTTACTCTTTTAAGAAAATAATTCCTTAGCTTTATTGACTGGCATTTCCACTAATTGAGACATTTCACTTTGAGAAGATATCTTAGTGTTGGAGAGAGTGGGAAAAGGAAGTGATGGCTTCCTGGGTATACAGTTTGCAGTTGTAGTGCATTGTGCATATTTAAATTCTTATAGGATATGCTTTTTCATTGGCCAGCAACTGAATTATAGCCGAATAAGCCACATTTGATTTTTAACATTAGAATTTTTGAATCAAAAAATTGTTACGGGTGGAGGCAACAAAACAGTTGTCTTTCGAGAAGGCAACAAAATACTACACCATAACAACACTTGGAGAAGGTACAGTTCAACAAATGATAACTTGCTCAAATCCAAGTGTTGGTACCATTCAGCATCCTGAAAAATCCCCTTTGTCTTTCTCTCTGCTCTGCTTAGCTTGTGAGCATCAGGAATGATGGGCCAGCATTATTTTTTCGGCATTATACCATACTGTATGTCAGAGAAAACCCATCTATTACATGATATCTGGTCTCAACATTCCCTTTTCATTTTTTGCAGGTATTGCTTATTTGAAGGGAAAAACAAGAACTAATCAAGGTGTACCTATAAATCTGGTCAAGATTTATTTTTATTTTGATCTCTCTCCTTGGTTATTTAAAGGCTAGTGCAGGACAAGCTGGTTTAGTTTGCTCTCTGTCAGTAGCAAACAGAGACATTTTATGAAAGCAATAATTATTTTATTTAGGTATAGAATTCACTGATCAAAGGATTGGAGGGTGTTTTGATATTTATTGGCACAATGAGTTTCACCTTGGCAACTCAGGTATTTTTGTTTCACTCTTGCAGGCGAGCAAAAGACTCACATTCATGCACATCATTATATTTTCCAGCGAGGCCATCCTGTGTGCTGAAGTGTAGACCAGTCAAGGCAACACAGAAGAGCAGTTGGTTATTTCATGCCAAGGAAGTGCGCTTTTTACTTTGCCTTTTTTAAAAAAAAAAACCTGTTACCTAACTTTTCTTATCTCTCATTTCATCCTATGTAAAATGATGGTATCAATAGTAATATTTGCAAATAGTATTGTGAATATTCAATATGATACTTTAAGTTAAATGCTTAACATACCATGTGGCCTAGAGTGAGGACCAGATCAACATTAGCTATTTTGGCTAAAGACAGTAAGGGTCAAGCTTTAGGGTAAGGTGGACCTAAACTCAAGTCCTGGCTTTTTCATCTCCTAGACCTGGAGCAAGTTACAGAACTTCTCTAAGACTTAACTTGCTTCAGTCTATTCCTTTGTAAATATGAGACTGAAGATAGAACTTGGCTTGTGAGGTTCCTGGGAAGACCAAGAGATCTAACCAGAGACAGAGGGTGTGGCCATGGTTAGCAGGAAAAACTGTGAGCTTGACTAGCTGGATGAACCTAAGTTCATATAAAATTTGTTACCCTTTGGCAATATTGATGGCCTTAGGGGTGCTTTCCAAACTTCACAGAAGCACATCAATTGTACAGTAACTGAAACTCTATTTAAAAAAAAAAAAAGAAAGAAAGTGGCCGGGCATGGTGGCTCATACCTGTTGTAATCCTAGCACTCTGGGAGGCCAAGGTGGGAGGATCGCTTGAGGTCAGAAGTTGGAGACCAGCCTGAGCAAGAGCGAGATCCGTCTCTACTAAAAATAGAAAGAAATTAGCTGGACAACTAAAAATATGTAGAAAAAATTAGCCGGGCATGGTGGTGCATGCCTGTAGTCCCAGCTACTCGGGAGGCTGAGGCAGGAGGATGGCTTGAGCCCAGGAGTTTGAGGTTGCTGTGAGCTAGGCTGATGCTACCGCACTCTAGCCCAGGCAACAGAGTGAGACTCTGTCTCAAAAAATATAAAATAAAATAACACTTTGAAGTCTGTATTAATATGATC
>VBSM01002937.1:14558601-14573947 GCA_008086735.1 Cheirogaleus medius | reverse complement strand
AAAAGAACACATCATTAAGTGAAAATTTGCTCAGAAATTGCACAAGAAAATTTAGTCATCAATATGTGACCTTAGGTCAAGCAAGGAGAGACAACAGTATAAAAAGGGAAAAGGGACTTCAACCTAAGCAAAGTTTTCGCTAACAGCGTTAAAGAATGCTTTTAATTACTGGTTTAGCTTAAGAAAGGAGAACTTTCTCCTTTGTCTTGAAAGAAAAAGGAAGTGGAGGAGAAAGAGAAGGAAGAGGAGGAAGACAAGGAGGCTAATGTTTCACCAAAGAAAATGGATAAATGGCACACATTTTAAAATGTGTGCGAAAAAATATAAGAATGAACCTTGAAGTTTTGTGGGTTTTCTTTTCTGTTTTAGTTTTGAAAGACTTTTTTTTTTTTTAGGCTCACCGCAAAAATACCTTTCTCTGGGAAGGTATAGAAGTTTCCGATATACCTCTTGTCCAGGAACATTACATTTTACTAAGGATATTTTAGTATCAGAGTATAGTGGGGGAAAAAAATCACAACCTGGAAATCAGTTTTAGTAAACCTCATGAAATATAATTAAGCTTCTCACAAGTATCTGGCAAAATATTATGCTTTCCCTTTTTATTCTGATTTCTCCACTACCAAACACTGTGGTTTTGGCAGGTCCATTCAACTCTAAAAGATTCTACTCTGTATGTTCAGAGGAGCAGTTAGATTATATTCTTTCTTATTCCTTCTTTTCTAAAATTATATAAATTTTATTAAAAATGATATAATGCCTATAAAACATTATACCATGTATGACATGAAGATACTTAAAATTATGATCATGATGATGGTATCGATGAGATTGGAACTGCAATAGGAACTATGACTTGATAGCTATTTATAATGAATTGTGCTATTTTGTAAATTTTGTCTTAACTGAAAATTCTTCTGGTGCTTTTCATCTTTCTGGAAGAGGAGGAAGTATGTTACTTTTTCAAAGTTAATAGACCTGGTAATTGTTGGAACAGTAGAGCAATTAAATGGTATTTAAATACTTAGGAACTGAAGTATTGATTATGTATTTTTTCCTGTGTTTGAAAAGGGTTTTCTCTGTATTTCTTCACATTTCCTAACATCTCTTGTCAACATATTGAAGTGCAAGCAGTATAGTTTTATTTCTGTGGGCCTCTGAAATTTCATCATAGATTGTTGTGATTGCTAGTATTCAGATTTTATTTGAAGTTCTGTTGTTATGTTTTAAAACGAAAATATTGACCGTAGGAGAGGAGAAGAGTAAGCTTATATAATTTTAAATTTTTCTAATTACTTCATCTAGAGGAAAAAGTAAGTCATTAAAACAAACAAATAAAATAGTTACATATTTTTGGATACCCTTTTTGATTTTCATATTTGATTTGACCTCTTACTAATTAATTAATTATTATTATTTTTTTTTGAGTCAGGGTCTTGCTCTGTCACCTAGGCGGTAGTGCAATGGCATGATCATAGTTTACTGCAGCTTCAAACTCCTGGGCTCAAGGGATCCTCCCACCTCAGCCTCCCAAATAGCTGATTTGACTTCTTTAAAGTATCTTTCAATTACAGAGGTGCTCAATGTTATGAATGCATATTTTTTCCCACTTTCTAAAAGTCTAAAAAATACAAGCATGAAGATTCCAGTAGGCAATGTAAATAATATAGTAGAATCGTGAGTCCTCACATTCAGGATAAAGTAAACGCAGAGGTCGGGAATCAGCATTTGGAATAAGCCACTTTTCGTATGGAAAAGGTACAGCGTATTAAGACTGAATTATCACATTAAGATTCCACCCAGTATAGAAAAATGGGACGCTGGGTGTTAGATTCTCATTAATCAGATAAGGAACCTGAGGACCAGAGAGTTTCAGTGACCTGCCCAAGGTCCCACAGCCGATGAAGAGGAATGGGATTAAAAGGCAGATACGACATATTCCCGGGCCACCCTGTATCTTTGTCAAGTTATGTTGCAGCCTTGGCCAAGTAAAGAGTCCTTCCTGCTTCACAATTTTTTTTTCTTCCGAGAATTTCCTGAGCTTCAGTTCTGCCCCACCCTTGGCCCGAGTGCCATCATCAGAGCACAGCAGGCCAGCAGTGGCCTGGAGTAGTCGTTGGTGGTGGCAGAAATGGAAAAGAATCCCAGAGGTCCCAGGAAGCAGCAGAATTTAAGTCTAACAAGGGGGGGTTGAGCCTTAGGGATATATTTAAGTGACATTCATTAGGAAGAGACTTTTTCTTAGGATTCTGGTCTGAGAAAACCAGGCTTCTCAACTGGAGTTTGATGGGCCTGCTGAACACAGAGGTAATGATGGAGATAGGTCCAGGAAAAGTCTTTATGGGATAAGTGAACAGGATAGAGTATTGGACAGATTCTGAGTTTGAGAAGGTAATGGGTATCAGGGCCTGTGGAGGTCAGAATGGCAAGGTTGGAGACACTGTTTCTCATTTAGGTCATTAAATATGAAATGTCCGATTTCGAATTGGTGTAGTTTATTATATCTCAAGAAGCAATACAATTAAAGTATGCGCCTAAACTATCAACACAATTTTGCCATCTTAAATGTAGCTTGTTTATGCAGGCAACGAAGAAGCCTGCAGAGCAAGTGGCTATGAAATCACAAAAGGCCGTTTCCACTGCTTGTTGAGATTTGAATATTTTTCCTTGCAAGAAGTGGCAAAGCTTGGAAGAAGTGGTAGTCAGTTACTACAAGGTCTGGTGACTGTAGTGGATGACAGAGAGTTTCCAAGTTCAGTTTCTGTAGTGTGAGCACCGTTGTTTGTGTGACATGTGGTCAAGCATTGTCTTGCAAGAGGATTGGTCTGTCTCTGTTGACCAACCTTGGCTGCTTAATTGCAAGCATCCTCATCATTTCATCCGATTGGTTGCAGTAGACATCTGCTGTAATCGATTGACTATGTTTCACGAAGCTGTAGTGGAGAATACCAATGCTGGACCTCCAGACAGACACCAGTAACTTTTTTTGATGAATATTCGGTTTTGAACTGTGTTTCAGCACTTTGTCCAACCATTGTGCCAAAGGCTTGCAATTGTCAAAAAGAACCCATTTTTCATCACGTGTAACAATACAGTGTAGAAATGATTCACCTTTATGTCATGACAGCAAAGAAAAGCTTTGAGATACTCTTTTGACACTCATTTAATTCATGTGGAACCCATCTATCCAGCTTCTTTACTTTGCTGATTTGTTTCAAATGGTCCAATATTGTTGGAATAGTAACATCAAACCTTACCGCTTAATTCTCTTGTAGGTTGAGGTGGATTTGCTTCCACTACAGCTTTCAGATTATCATTATCCACATGGGTCACAGGTCACCAATGTGGCTCATTTTCAAGATCCAGATCACCAGAACAGAACTCTCTTAAGCCATTGACATGCTGTGAGTTCATTAGCCACATCCTTCCCAAACACTTCGTTGATTTTTCAAGCTGTCTGCGCTGCATTGGTTCCACGATGGAACTCATATTCAAAAATAAGTCGAATTTTTGACTCATCCCTGGTTTCACAAAAATTGCTTTAAAAAAATGTGAAAGATAATCATAAGCCAAACTGTGCGTTTGAAAGACTGAAGATGTACCTTCACAATAAAAACAAAACAAGAAGTGTCAAAGTGAAATATCATAGATATCAACTGTCAAATTTAGTGCTTAAGAAAATCGGCCGTTTCATACTTAATAACCTAAAAGGGTCATGCCATTTATGTCCCTCTTAAATCCTTTGGATTGACAAAATCATTTAAAATCCATCACGAATTGCCAGTCTCTGTGGAATGGAAGGCCTTCATGTTTTACTCTGAGTCGTGGATTGATTAATAGGGCTGACCTAATGTTTAGGAGATGTTTATTTACTTTTTAATCTTTTGTTTTTATTTTGTCTAATTGAAAAAAAAATTCATCTCTCTTATTTTTTTCTTTTCCCTGAAGGTACTATATAGTAACTTATGTTTAGGAAATCTCTGAGTGGGACAATAATAGGAATATGGAGGGTGGTAGAAACTCCTCTTCTTTCACATTAGGGGATTCTTTGTTCAGAGCCCTATTTATTCTAAGCTATCCCATCACAGTCCATACAGTATATTTCCTATCCCCATCTTCTAGTTTAGAGATGGCAATTTTGTTTGTGTGTGTTGGGGCGTGGGGTGTACACACACGCACACACACACATATGAGAGAGCATAGATTATACATTTATTCATTTAGCTGCCACTTCATCTCTCCAATCCATTGTCCTGAGCCCCCAGGATATCAAGAAAAATTATCCCAGAACTGTTTTGCTGCAACCACAGCTTGAGTCTTGATTTATATACGGCAGTGGGAACTCTGAGAATCTTCTGAGTTTACCCTATCAGCAGGAATAGCAAAGAGCAACTTACTTGTCTAATTACCCTTCTGTTTCATATTTTCCATTTTAATAAAATGTTCATTTAAAGAGTGTAACATTTTCCAGGTAGGTTCTCTTTAAAAAATATAAAGCTACTCAGGTCAGTTAGTAATAAGTGGATTTGTTTTTGCTTAGTTAAAGAGCCTGCTTGGTATAATTTATCCTAACAAAATATCTTTTGTAAAAGCCCCTGAAGAAGACATTGCCAAGGTGATTTTTTTTTTTTTCCCTCAAGTCTAATATCATTATGCTGCCAAGTAGAAAACAGAAATTATTGGTAGGGAAATTTGGGCTCCTACCGCCTTCAAAAAGCAGAACAAAGGAAAGGAGAAAGCTTTAATGGTATTCAAGGAAAATATTTCTGTGTTAGATGACAGTTAATACAACTGCATTGACCTCTCTGGTGTTTCTTGCACTCTCTGTTGTAATATTATCCTAAGAAGCTCTCTCATTAATGCAGAGTATTAAACAAAAGTCCCAAGTTATAGTATAAGCAATAGCAAGGAGCCACCTTCTTTGTGAGCTTTGTCTTGACATTAAACCATTTGGGAATGTACTTAAGGTAACACAAAAAGTTATTTCATGTACAGATACTGCATTATCAGATGGTGATTTTTTTTCTCATATTGGCATGAAACTTGAATATTGAGTTTCAAAATGAATAGTAAAGATTTTGAAATCAGGACTAATAACACACATTCTTGAGAGCTTAATATGCATTAGGCCATGTGCCATGTGCTTTAGTTGGATTTTTACTTTTTGCTAATCCTTACAATGACTCCCAGTGGTAGGTATTTCCCCATTTCACAGAGGAAAGGGAAGCTTAGAGAGATTATGTTACTTGCCAAAGTTCTTATAGTATATGAGGGAATCTAGATAGATTCTGTAGCAGGTATTTTGACTTTCCCACTTGTCCTCTGTGTTTAGTATAGTTTTTCTTTGGAAACTTTAGGCATATTCAGGCGTATACTTAGCTTGGGATTCTTCAGGGGCAATGGGTATTATGAGATACTGAGCTCTTAAAAGATTACTTAAGTAGCCCTCCCCCGCCCCCCTTTTTTGGGAATCAGGGCTAAGTTCAGTGCTCTGAGTTCTTCACTTGCTGTCCAGAAATAGAATGAACTGTGCTGGAAGGCAGTGAGCTTCCCAGCACTGCGGGAGATGTTGTAGGGAACAAGTTTAAGTATCATGTGAGGATTAGACTAGAATAGCTTTTATGGTGACTTCCCACTCTGAGATTCTTGACATCCCAACATAAACTTTGGAATTACTTAACAGTTATAAACTATGTGAATAAACATCAGTAACACTCAAGCTGTTCCATTCCTGGGAACCCTATTTAGGGGTCTGTGTTTTTGTGAAACTATGTATGACATCTTACTGAAATCCAAATTGGAGCATAGAGAAAAATTTTGCCTTGTGGTGTAGTTTTATTCTCTGGCTCAGTTTTTAGAAAATGAACTTCAGAGTCACATTCCTTGTAAGTCATAGGAATGAACTTGATTCACTGAATTTGAGCACTGTCTGCCTCAGTTGTTTTGAGGATGTGGCCATTGTATACCACCAGGTATTATAATCTCATCTGTTTTATAAATGGGGAAAATTGAAGTACTAATGTTTTAAAGATTTGTGCATGATTCTGCATCTAATCCACGTGGCTCTTAGGAGACTATCACATACTCCCTGCGTATTGGCTTCTGGGAACCAATTTCATGTTTACATATTTTTTAAAAAAGAATCACAGTTACATTAGTAATGCGGTAGATAGAATATCTCACATGAACTAACCAATCACAGCACTAAGAATTCTTTCAACTGAATAAATCTACCCTCCCTGCATTTGTGTTAGGACAGAGAGAAAGACTGACATCATAGGAAACGGTTCTTTTAGCTCCTTTCCTCCTGATTTAATTGGAATACTATTAAAAGTTAATCATTTATTTGATTGTTCTCATTTGTCCTTTCCATTTGTGAACTTGAAATAGGAAGCCAGCATTTATCTAATATGTTATGAATTTCTGTTCCTTTTGAATTATAAAAAATCCCCAGTGGATTTAGCCCCAAGGGGGGGAAACCTGCTTCAACATTTGCTCAGGCGCTGGAAGTCCAGTGACAGCATGGGAAATGGCGAGGGGGGAGCAGGGGAGGCCGGCGCTATAAAGGATTGTGTTCGGTGTGGAGTTTTTTCCCACCAGCCTCCAGACAACAGATTTTTGTTCCTTGCCACCGATGCATACGTATATCAATGTGGCATTGATGTTTATGACATGGTGCTTAAATGTGATGTAAAGGAATTCTGGTATGCATTCAAATGAGGCCCATTTAATGAAGCTTGCTTCATGGTTTTATTAATATTTCATTTGGGCCCCAGTCCTAACTTGTTAGTTACCTTACTCATTAAGGCTATGCAGAGTTCTACTCCATCTATATCGTATCAGGTATTAGGTACGATTTTGTCCATCCTTAAGTGCCCAACTGAAAGTGAACACTGGTCATTTCTTGAGAGATTGTTCTGTAGTTTGTGTGTGTCTCTCTCTCATTTAGTAGGTTGAGGAGCCACCAACCAGCTTCCCTAAGGCAAGCTGTCTGCAAAGGAACAAGCCAGCTGGCTTGGCCAAGGTTGATCAATGATGAGAAGCAGGCTGGGTTCCAGGTTCACAAAAGCCACTCAGTGGAGAGTAGGTCAGCGGCTTCCCCAAAGCCAATTAGCTGGCAGAAGTCTGAGGTGCCTGGTGCTGGCCAAATTCCCCGAGCCTGATGATGGTACTAGTGGGGAGTCCATCCTTGGGCTTCCTGGCAAACCAGACTTACGTGAATGGCAGATTGTGCTTTTTGAGAGCCAGTGTGGCTTTGTGGCTTCTAGAACAAATATCAGCACCCGCCACTCCTGCTCAGCCGTCCCCAAGTAGACTGCACAGCCCAGGCACAATAACTGACCCTCGGGTGTGATGGATTTCAGCGGATTATCCACAACCTAAATTTGTTTTTACCTTACTTCAGCTTCAATGCTTTTTAAAGTTGACATGCCTATGAATCATGCCATTAAAAGAGAGTAATATGGAAATGGTTTTGGAAGCAGGAAGCATTACAGAGACCTTTGACAGGAGTGTTAGGGTTTCTACTATTTTAAAAGCTCCAATTGTAAGATACTCTTCTCTACAGATATTAAATAGATGACTATCTGCGATGAAATGGGACCAACAGCAAAACCCAAAGGGAGAGTGTCTCAGCTATTGCCCTTTGGTTAACCTGTTTCTCAAAGGATTGTATCTAGGATCACAATCCCTTCCCTATTTTTCTTAAGTATTACCATTTCCACCTATTAAGTTTTTCTACATGCTCTTCTTAATCATAATTTTAATATGCCTGCCTTCTTTTACTAGCGTTTTTGTGTATCTTGGGGATGTGGGAAATTTAAGGAGTAGAATGTGTAAAAAAGGAGGTCATTAATATTACCCAGTTTAACTTAATATATGTTTCTACCTAGATCTGGTTTCTGTACTAATTTCTACTTTTGTGTCTCAGCCCAAGCCAGCATGTGGCCCCCTTAGGAAGTTAAGTCCATCTTTCCTGGCCCACCTCTCAGTCTTCAGGTATGATAAATGTTGTCCTAGAGGCCACCAGGGTCCTTACTTTGTGGCTTCTCCCTGGATTGTCCAACTGATGTCCCCTAACTAAGCGTCTCCCTCACACAGAACTTTTGGAGCACATATGACTTTTTCCCTCTGCATCCTCCCCCACGTTTTAAAAAGACTTTTTTTGTTCGAAAAGTTTCCTCTAAAAGCCAAATTTCATCACCACTCTACTGAGTTACCATTTGGTGATTCCCAAACTTACCGCCCCCATAATGAGCCCCTCCCTACCCCCACCTCCCATGAATTCCCCTCTCTGCTCTCTTAGACATTTGTCTCCAGGACTATTAAGCTATTCAGTATCAACATTATCATAATCATTAATATATTTGAAGCCAATTAAATGGCAATTACTCTGACCTTAGCCAGTCTTAGGTTATTATCAATCCATGCATAATTCGGAAATATTTGGAAGGAAAGTGGATTCTTGCCTTATGGGTTGATCTGTGTAAATATTTCTATCTGCTATCCCAGAAATATAACCTGTTCTTTACAATATCTTGGAGTTGGGGTGAGGTCATTCCTCCTAGGAGCTGCTTTCTACCTACCTGCCAATCCAAATAACACACATTTGTAAGTCTATCTCCAAACTTTTATTCATCCATCCTTGATTTCACCCATTCAAACAAATGCCTTTTGAGAGATGGCGCCATACCACTCACTTTAAGTGCCAAGGATTAAAAGTGAACATGACAAATGAGTTTCTGTCCTTGTGGAGTTTCTGATCCTTCATAAGTCTGATTACTTACAATTACATAGATGTTACTCCGATGTTCTGAATTTCACCAGCATTTATATTCTGTTTCATACAGTTTAGCATTTTAACTTCATGTTTCCCACAGATGGAATAGAGCATAAATATAAAGAGCGTGGAGTCTGTGTCCAGTGGAGTCTGTGACTATTGATTCAGCCCTTGAAATGTGTCTAATGCCACTGAAGATTCAATCTTTAATTTTATTTAAGTTAAGTTAAATAGCCCCCATGTGCCTGGTGGCTACCATACTGCAGAGATAGAATCGAGGTACACTACACACTTCCCTACTTATTAGCTGCAGCATCTCAAGCAAGATACTTTACCTTTTAAGCCTTATCTGGGAAATGGAGCTTGTCATTATGCATACATTAGAGGATCATTTGGAGGTTCAAATAAAGTAATATATGTAATATACTTAGTGCAGTGCCTGGTCAACAACAGCATTCAGAAAGTATGTATTACTATTAATTTTTAGTATTCCATTCTTCACTGAATATGTCTCATGGAGCAAAGCATAAACAACTTGAGAACAGGAATGGTGTGTGTTTTTATTTTAGTCCCTGACGATACCTAGCACAATAATAATCACATAGTAGATGCTCATTAAAATATAACTGATTGCCTTATTTTATTTTTTTGAGATAGGGTCTCACTGAGGCTGTGATTTTTTCCTTTTTAAAGTCCATTTTAATATGCTTTCAGTTATACTTTTGTAACCTGGGTGTAGGAGTAATTTTTTCATAACTAATGATTTTTAGAAAAATGCATATATAAATTGCTAATACATTTTCCTTTATATGCATATTTCCATGACAGAATTGTATTTCAGAAGTTCTGTTTTATTGAATTTATATTGACTAACCTGACAATGTAGCAATTGGTAGCCCCCCAAAAAAGGAAAAAGAAAAAAAAAAGATGAGGAATTATATTGGTTTTCATCTATCTTCTTCATAGACATTTGACAAGTTAGTGAATATAAATGAGGTAACAACTAACACTTATTTTAAAGAACTCATATAAATAACTTGGCCAAGATCAGACATCTAGTTAATGGTAAAGCCAGGATTCAATCTGAAATTCTCTGACTCTGAAGCCCATACACTGTACTGATACTTATAATAAAGTCTTTTTTGTTCTTCTCCTAATTAATCTTACCAGAGTGTCAAAAGGTGAAATATTATTTAAGTGACATGGAAGCTGCTGTTCTCTGTTATTACTTCCTTCTGTGAGCAGGGAGATCTTTATTTCGGGGACTGGTTTTGGGGCCAGAGCTGTTACAAACTCCAGAATCGTTCCTTGTTGTAGACATTCGAAAACAGGAAGGCTAGGCAGTAACAAGGACATTTTCTGATTTCTGTAAATGTTGTTCTCTGCAGGTCCAGAATATTATTTCTTAGCATTTCTGTGTCGAGTATTTCTTGTTTTTCTTAGAAACGCTTTGAATAATGTTTGAGCTACTCACATTTCTGAACAGCACCTGTTCCGTGTAGACCGTGACAGTCTATTGTTTAGCGGAAGAGAGTGTGCCAGTGCTCAGCATCTGTCCCCGAGAGGCTGTCCAGGTTGTTGTTTGATGATTTCATTTTCTGTTTGTAGCATCACTTTCATCCTCTGCAGTCAACAGGTCCAAATTTGTGGTATGTGAACAAATGTATTTCTCGACGATTCTGTGTATGTCTGGAGGTCTCCCCAGAAGTCATTAATTAGGATCTGGAGAGGACAGAAAAATAAAGCTTCCCTAATGGCGACACAGTAAAAGGAACAGAAGTTCGCCTCAAACACTGTGTGCCTAAGAAATGTTAGAGAATCTCCTGGTTATCTCGCAAATCTTTAACTATTTGGTTATGTGCTCCAGCAGAGAAAAATCTATCAAAAGTTTTGTTAAGGTAGGAAAGAACAAAATCCCCCAGCTTTTGCAAGTAATTCTATTTCTATTTTAATGCCACTCAGGAGCTGGCCTCTTTGAAAGTTCCCAAGCCTATAAAGCTGGGAATTCTTCCCTTCCTCACCTTTCTTACTTAACTTGCAGTTACAGAATCTAACTAGCAGCCTCAGTTAATGCATTGATTTTTAACTGGAAACCCAAAAGGAGACAGTGCTATAGTCAGCTGAACTCTTAAACAGTCCTGGGAGACCAGAGTCATTTGCACATCGGAAAACAGCTAATGGGCCGGGGAAGCAGAGGTTAGTTGCAGGGTCTTTGCTGCTGTGTCTCCTTTCGATCACGATGAGAGAGAGAACTGATAAAAAATCTTCTAATGAGCAGTGCTGAGGCACTTGTATCTTCTTCTTTTTCCTTATTTTTACATTCATTTTTCATCAGGACTGGATATTTTAAGTGAAGTCAAGGCTGAGAGAAATGGAGGGAGACATTAAAATTATTCATTTCTTTGCACTCTGCAAAATTCCAGTAGGTAGTGTAGTATCTTACAAAGTCACAGGTTTATTATATTTGAAAAATAACACATTTGGAATTGTATTATAAACACATCATTCTGCATGGCGTATTAAGATCATAGAGTTTGCTAATAGACTTCTCTGAATAGCTGTTAGGTTGCCAATTACTGGCAAGTTTCTTAATGTCTCTAGCCTCAGTTTCCTCATTTTTGAAATACTGATGATCATTCTTATCTTACAGAGTTTGCTATGAGGATTAAGTAAGAGAATGTATTTCAGATGCTTAGCACAATGTCTAACAAATGCGACGTAAACCCTCACTAAATATCAGCTATTATCATTGCTATTATTTTCTTGCCCAAATGTTTAGAGCCTGGCCTAGGTACACCAAAGACGGATCCGTTCTGCTTGATCTCAAATGTCATCTTCCTGGAATTTTTTTTTCCCTCCAAAATGACCGAGTGCTATGTTCACAGCAGGCCTGGTTGTCTCCGCGTTGTCTGTTCTCCATGACTCGCTAGGGGCAGAGGTGCACGATAATGCTCTGTGTGACTCCGGCCCAAGACCCTCTCCTGTGTGCAGGAGATCTGAAGGTGACAGGCAGGGTCAGCAAAACCTGCCAGAAGTTCAGAGACCCCTCCGTGGATTGTGGGGAGACAGCAAGAAAGTCTGTCATGGACCAGAAACAAATGACCTTGAATCCACGGTATCACTTCTCATCTAGACATTGCTAACTTTTTCCGAGGTGTAATTTGTGGCATCTGCAGTTACTTGTGCACATGATAATGTTCATTCAGTTCTAACATCTCAGGATAAAATATAACTCATTGGTGAAGAAAGGGCTTTTAACCTCCACCTAGAATATTTAACAATCATGCTGTCCCTTAAAAACAGTTTGTTGTTATTTTCAAGTCTCTGAGCAATTTGGGTTGCAGGTAGCTTAGAACTGGTAGCTTAGGTAGTTCTCACAGGTAGCTTAGAACCTGTGAGTTCTTTATTGGCCTTCTCGAGCTCTGCCCCAAAGACATTACTGCAGCCAGGGATAGAGGAAGTACAAATTACTCATGCATAGGACTCGTTCTCCTCTATTCTCCCTTCCTTCCTCTTCCCCTACCACCTTTCCGCCCTTGGATTCATTCCAGAACATCAAATAAATGGCAGCATCTCAGAGTTCTGTGTGGCACCTTTACACTTTCCTGCTAGTTTTGTGCCTGGTCTAGTTCTCGTGGCTGGCGATGGTTTCAGTCTCAAAGTATGGGGCTTGGAGGGTTGATGTAGAGATGGGGAGAGGGAAAGCAAAGAGAGAAGGAGGGTTGAGAGAGAAATAGGGGAAACAAAAAGGGAAAAAATAGGCCTACATAGTACACATGACTTAGTTCTCTGTTCCTCTTAAAACCTGCTTTCTTTAACACACTTTCTGTTCTTTTTCTGTATATACGATGGTAAACAGCCAGAATACTGATGAGGCCAGAATGATGTTTGAATCTTTCTCTGTAGCCCACCAACCCACATGCTCCTGTTTATGGAGGGGGGAAGGAAGAAATGTATCAGCACTCCAGCTTGTCCCTTTACCAGTGGCATCAGTGAGTCAGAGACCGTCACGCCCACCCCCACCCCACCCCTGGCAGTCTGCTTACTAGGTGGATGTGCTGCTTGCCCAGCTATTCCACACTGGCTCGTCTCTAATTAAAGTACTTGCTATGAACGATTTTTAAGTACTGGAGCTTAATGAAGTTAGAAAAAGGATTTGGATGCAGTTTGTGAAGACTTCAAATTGTTTGAGTTTTTTCTCTAGGGAGAATCGTAAAGTCTGGAGGCATTCTGAATTACTTACAATGTATTCCATTTTGTTCTTTTCAAAAATTCTCTTTTAGTGGTGCCTAGCTGGAAAAAAAACCAAAAAAGCCCGCTGCCCGTCTTTCCCCCCAGGAGAACACTGTAACTCTTGCTTTGCAAAGTGGCTTCTTGGGAATTTACAAGTCTTTGAATACTGTTATCTAATTAAAGGGATCTTTAATTCTCATTGGCAGTTCTACCTTTGACCCTACAGTAGCTAGGAGTTGGAAGTAAAATCTCATTCATGCAAGATAACCTAAAGCTTGTACATTTGGATGCTTATCCCTCTAACTGATGCCTGAAGCTTCATGCCTCAGAGATACTCAGCTGAACAGGAAAAAAAAAAAAATGATCTGTATAGTTCTATGCAGATCTATGGCATGAATTTCTCTGTCCATTCTGTGATTTGCTGCTGCCTGGTAAAATGCTGGCTAATACCTTCTGTTAGAGATTGGAGTAGCAGTAATTTGTCGTCAATAGCTGTAATTAGGTTTATCTACCCTTTTAACCAATACCATAATCTTTACCAGATTGTTATTGTTTGGGGCTATTGAGAAATTCTGGAAAACTATTTTAATGATTGATTTCAAAGCCATTCAACTCTTTGGGGATGCTTCCTTTTATTCCTCTCTTATTCATTTTCCTCTCAAATATTCAAATGCTTTTGTAGAATAAAATGTCATGAAAGCATGTCATGTATCTGAAAAATAATTAATATAATTGACAGAAATGTCGGTTTTCTGCTGAGGTGTGTTTCTCCTAATCCTACTGTGCAATCTTTAATATTGATCCAATTGTTAGGAAATCTTGTCACTCTCCACTCACCCTACCTGGGCTAAATATTTTCAGGACTGAGGATCCTTAAACTACAGAATATTTACATCTGTATTATAATAATCACTTGACAAAAAGAGGTTTCCTTTCACTTATGTGCTGGAGCATTGTGTATATAACATTGATGTGTGTAAGAGGTATGTAGAGCATGTATACAGTGTTTGCCTGAATTTGACAGTTTATTCATTGTGTACATTGCATAGAATATTGCAAATGGCACATCAGAGTGTTGGAATCCAGGCAATAGGAGTTCAGCACTTAAAGTGTCCAGGTTGCACCTGAACTAGTTGGAGCCTGCCAGCCCCGGCAAGCCCACTGAGAGCATCTGTCTCGCCACCACCTTGCTCATGCTGTCTCCTCCGCAGGCCCTCCGATTCTTCTGACTATGAGCATAAATCATCCACCTGTCAGGAGCTCTTGCTGCCTGGATTATGCAATGTGCCTGCCTTCATTTGGAGGTGGTGTGAGCAGGAGATTGCTGCAAATGGTTTGCATTCATTTTAATGCCATCCCAGCATTTCTTGAGCTTTAATGAGGGGATTAGGGTGGTGACAATGACTTTCAGAGACAATGAAAGTCTTCAAGATTCTGGAATTCGCTTTGTATGTGGGAGATTGCTCAGTTTGAGATATCTCTCTCTCTCTCTCTCTCTCTCTCTCTCTCTCTCTCTTTAAAATCCCAAATAAACCAGTGGGTTAACATTTAGGCAAAGGAACAGGATGTTGCACAAAGCCAGCTGTCTATAGCTCTATGTATTGGCTTTATAATAGTTCTCTCCAGCTGACAAACTTAAAATCAGTCAAATTTATTGCTGATCTTTAATTAGTTACTTTTACCTTCTTTCAGGGGTTGGCTTTATACACATTGGGGAACCCTTTTCTCCTTTTTTTCCCCCTTTGCTGCCTTTTCTTACTCTGGAATTTTCAAAAGCCCTAGAAACTCTTCAATAATTTTAGCTTGACTAATTGTTTTCAAGTAAAGAGTAAATCATACTTTAAAAGAAATCTCTCTTTTGTGTTTTAAATTTTAATTCTCCTCAATCTATTTAGGATAACCTCTATTGCAAAGATTGAGATTTCCTTCCCCAACCTTTGAAATATATTAATTTTTAATTTAGAAAAAATCTCTGCTTGTGTCAGCTCTATGTATATGATATATACACAAAAGTGAACTTACAATTTTCTTTAATTAATAGGCCCTTTTGGCATATTCAGACCTCAACTCAAATGAGACATGACTAGGACGCTGTGTTTGTTTGAAATTGGGAGAATAAAAATTCCAGTGATAGCACTGCTTTTGAATAGCAGAAGGGTTTCGGACATGCTGTCATCACATGTAGATATATAAGTTGCAGAGATCAAAGTGAAAGGAAATATCATTTTAAAAATGGGACTTGTGGCCGAGTGTGGTGGCTTACACTTGTAATCCCAGCATTTTGGGAGGCTAAGGTGGGAGGATCACTTGAGGCCAGGAGTTTGAGACCAGCCT
>VBSM01002937.1:14511015-14558501 GCA_008086735.1 Cheirogaleus medius | reverse complement strand
AAAAAAAAAAAAAAAAAAAAAAAAAAAATCAGCTGGGTATGGTGGCGTACGCCTGTAGTCCTAGCTACTTGGGAGGCTGAGACAGGAGGATCACGTAAGCCCAGGAACTTGAGGCTGCAGTGAGCTATGATCATGCCACTGCACCCCAGCCTGTGCAATAGAGTGAGACTCTGTCTCTATAAAAAGAGAAATGAGACTCGTATCAGTGAGCCACCTGCTAAAGGCAGGGCAGTGAGACATGATGTTATGCATGTTTTGTAATGTCTTTAAAAAATATTTGGATATAGTTTAATATGGGACTATTAATGAATTACACCACATAGTAATATACTAGAAAGAGTATATGTTTTTTAAAATACAAGGTTCTTTTATTGTTACAAAGCCTGAAGTAAAGTAGGCATTAGATTCAAATTTCTACCTATGTTTTCCTTCTTAGAAGCCTTTGGGACTTCCTGTGTGTGTTTGTTTGCTTTCGGTGGTATTGAGGGCACCTTAGGAGTGAGAGAATGACAGTTCTCTGCTGGCTTCCTGTCCCCCTGCCTCCTCACCCCATCCTCCTTCCACCTCTTCCACTGTCAGCCAGAGAGCTTCCCAGTTTTCCTGGATGTGTGTGTGTGCATTTTATTAAAATCTGAAATACTAACATTCATGAAAAATAAACACTTTCATATTCTTTCCACTATGTGTGTATGTGTGCATATGTATAAGTATTACATATGTGTCTATAATACAAGTTCCTATGTCAAAATGCATATATTTTGCATTTTATATGCATATATACATACGCATGATAAGTATTTTATATAGACATACATATACTTATGCACATACATATATCCCTTATGAGAAAGTACCTGAATTAAATTTTTGTATTAATACTGAACACACTGAGATTCGGTCTATATTGGTGGGGAGAACAAAGGAAGAGAATTAAACAATGCTCTAGAGAACCTGGGCTTTTTATAATATAATTCTTCATAATTTAAAACATATTATTTTCTCCCTTAACAATAGTACTTTCCAGCATCTTAGTTACACTCAAAATTCTTTAATGTGTTGAAATGTGATGAAAATACATTTTCCTGGTATTCAGAAAACACACACAATTTACCAAGGTCATAAGTAACCCTCAAATCTTGAAGCAGGAGTTTTTTCCTTGCTATTCATATGGTTACAGATTTCCTCGTGCACTGAGGAAGTGACTATATGGCGACACAGTTCAAACATAGCAACTTCTGTGGGTATTTTAGGGAACGCAATTGGCCTTAGTGAATGGAGCATAGAGAATCCGAGTTCCAAGCTTGGAAGTTTATTAGGCGACTAGTAACAAGTTAGCTTCCTACTCTTCTTGCCAGTTTTTAATGTGCTAAAAAGTGTCAGTTGTTTTCTTTTGCTTGTTTGTTTGTTTCCTTTTCCCTCTATGGTAACCTGATAGACTCATCTTCCTAGAACAGAAAATGTGTTTCATCATCATTTTTTTTCCCTCCCGTCACTGACAAATCTAAATGTATGTATATTTTCAAAAAGAAAACAGGAACATTTGAAGAGATAAATGCAACACAGCACTGACAAAATCTGATGAAAAATCTCACTCTTTTATCTATGGAGAAATTAGGTTTATCATCAGGAAAGCATTCTCTTTTCATTTTCTGAAAGGTGCTTTTTGACAGACCCTTTGCAGTGGACGTCACACTCACAAAACATGCTGTCACAGGGCTATTTGAATATGGTGACAGGCTCATTATCATGTTGAAGACTCCTGACAACACCGCAGAGGGGAAATGGACAGGGCTGCCAATCAGCTGTTGAAAAGACTGTGGTTGAAATAGGGTTTTTTGTTCCAAGAACAGTAGTACAAATTGACTGCATTAATTCTTTTTATTATAGCCGTGCACACTGTAGTTAAGGGCTCGGGAGGGTTTCCATTATCAACCCCTGTTTTCAGCAGGTTTATTAGCTGGCCATAAAAATTTGTTCCCAGCTGAAATTTGGCAGAGGTAGAAGCCTTTCCCTATAAGATTTAATGTGCGTATGAGTGCGCACGTGTGTGTGTCGGTTTTACTAACAGTTAACAAAAATTGCCAAAATGAAATTTGATGAGCGGGTAGACAGGGACTTCCAAAGTCTTCTATGTTGGAAGAGAAAAATAATTCGAGCTGATAAGTTGTGATGGTGATTTGAGGACTTTGAAGTCTTTCTGATCACAGAGAATGAAAGAACCTGATGAGTTACAAACCAAAATTCACAAAAGTTGCTGTCATGAAGCAGATAGTTTTTTTATAGCACTTCCCTTAGTATTTATTTAAAGTCATCTAATCCTAACTTTGTTAGCAAAAAGCAAAAGCTGCTTTAAAGTCAAGTTATTTATTTGCCTGATGTTTTCAGTGACTTCACCAGGATTTTGCTTATAGTGGTGGTGTCAGAGTTTTCATTTTTGTGGGTATTTTGGGGGAAGTAATTGGCCTCAAAAATTGCTGTGTAGGGGCCCTTTTTCTTTTAAAATTTTTACAAGGGAAGAATTAACTTACTAGAATCTCTAAAATGAGAACATTATTCAAATAGTGTTTGAGGCCAACAATAGACAAACACAGGAATTGTAAACTGATATTTTTTTTATTACTTTGAGCCCTGTGACTACAGGTAAGACTTAGTATTTTACCTAAGTCTCCACCCTATGTGCATCTTAAAAAAAAGATCATTGAATTCTAACCTTCACATAAAGCAAGGGTATTTCTGTTCATAAGTTTTGCATATCTGTTTCTAATGATCTCTGTTCTGTTCAGTGCCTAAGTTACTTCCTGGCGGTAAGACACTTCAGGAACCCACAAGAGGAACATTAATTCTCCTCTGCCATTTGGTGTATTGCAGCATTTACACACTTGATTAGACTCTGCTCTGGTGAAAAAAAAAAGTTAGCATTCCTATATAAGAGCCAAATTCTCCCCAGGGAGTGACTTAGATATTGGAGCTAATAAGTCCAATAGGGAAATTGTACTTATCTTCCAGAGTTATTCCATTCTGACTTAACCCACTAAATATGTCTTAAATTTGCTTCTCACAGTGGTATCTTATATCCATATACACCCTACGAGCAAAATTTTGTGGCTTTTATACATTATGTTTAAGAAAAAAAAATTCTTCCTTCCCACTTTTATGTTTAATAAAACTGAACCCTGAAATGTCCATGGTCAGCTTATTGGTTCTTGTGCTGTTGCTTCCCTGGCTTCTTAGTTTCATTCCTTCCTTTATTCATTGACTCATTCAGCAGAGGTGTATTGACGGCTTCCTTTGTTCCAACCAGTATTCTAGGTAACGTGGATGAGCAGTGAACAGGAGTATAAGAAATTTATTGTCTAGCTGATGGTAGGGAGGGGGTGGTGGTGGTGGTGGCATGGTGGCATGGTAGCAAACGGGAGGGACATCTGTCCTAGTCTTGTGATGTGCAAAGTGAGACCTGAAGAATGAGCAGACGTTAATTAGCGAAGGGTGGTGGAAAAGAGAGCAGGTGTTCCAAGTGGAGGGGTCAGTTGATGCACAAGCTCAGAGGCCTAGAGAGAGTTTTGTTCCTTTGAGGAAATGAAAGTTGCTAAGAATGGCCAGAGGGTTATGGGTGGTGCAAAGAGGTAGGTTACTAATGATGAGAATGGAGTCAAGGACTTGATAATGAAGGATCTTGAAATCTATTTAAGGGTTTTGGACTTTGCTTGAGGTTAATGAGGAGTTTCTGAAGGTTTTGTTCTTTCTTGTTTTGGATCAGTTTACATTTGTGTTTGAGGAAGAATGCTGCGGCTATAGCTTGAGGAACAAATGAATGAGCCAGTAGTCTTGGCATGAGGATGGGATATGCCTAGACTTGCTGTCATTTTCAGAATGAATTTTATTCCTTTCCTTCCTAGATGATTTCTATGATCTTTCTGTCTCCAATCAGATTTTAAATTAGGAGTTTCTATCCATATGATGATAATAATCAGGGCCAATCGTGTGCTTTTCAACTCCAGAAGTGAGACCATAAGGGAGTCTACTCCAAATTGACTTTTCGCTTGAGTCTTTAAGATTTGATTCTGTCAGTTTCAACAGAGTTATTTGTATTCACAAGCAGAGTGTTCACTATGAGTATAGAAAGAGCATGAATTAATATTTGTGAATATAGACTCTAAGATCCTTTCCAGCTCTAAAAATCCATTTTTCCAATCATGAGGACATCATATTCAGATGAATCAGAATATATCTGAAGAAAATACACCATCAAGCTGTAGGTTTATTGTGCAGTTCATAGCCTATGAACACTGTAAAATAGCTATCTCCATAGAGGAATATATATGTTTTCCAAAGAACCATACTTATGCCTTTGTGATAAAATTAATTTTCACATAATTCCAAACATAATCTAGCATTCTATAAATACAAAGACAAAGCATAGGAATATTTTAATTTTCCTAATATTTTATCATCCAGTATCAGAAAAAACTTCTCAATGATCCTAGAGCATATTTTATAATTATAAAATAATTTATAATAACAACCTTACTAACAAAGTTTCCATAGTAGAGAAAATAATCATTTGCCTGTTTTCTATTTCTTGATGGAATAGCCCTTATTGAGCCTAATGCTTTTATTGGATTGAATGTGTTTCCAATTTCTTCAAATTAGTGTGCTGTCAGAATTACAGGTTTCTGTCTAGGTATGTGGAAAATGGGACTTAATTTATCCAACCAAAGCAAAAGTTCCCATACCTTTATACAGATTTTTGTTTCCTATGTTTATTTCCTAACCTTGCATAGCAGAGTATTACTTTTTTTTTTTTTTTTTAAGCTGGCACCACACTGTAAAAATAACATTCCACTAGATGGAGCAGAGTGGAAGTAGAACTAAGCAGGAGTGAGAGGTGTTGAGGGAGCTGAGTTGGCATCTGAGAGAGTAAGAACCAGATACAGTGTCACCAAAAAGAAAAGGAAGGGAATTCAGGGGTGGGGTGAGTGGGGAGCTGGAGGTAGAAGGAAGTGGTAAGAGTGACAGGATTACCAGTGACCAGGAAATTCATAAATTTTTTAAAATGGTACCTACAAAGAGATTTCCAAGTATAGAGATAAAATTTAACAATTTATAGCCACAAAGTAGTTATTTTTGTATAGATTAGAGGGGTTTTATTTATAATTGACATCCAAAAGGAGCAAGACTTTCTGGATCAAATCATGCCATTGTAACCATACGTAACATTTCTTCCAGTTCTGGAAAACAAGGGCCTTGGCGATGGGTTGGAAAATGTGCTCTATAGGGTTTTTTTGCCCTTCGATATATATTATTGGTCACAAACCCCAGAACTACTGCTGTTCTTATACTGTTTCAGTCTTTTAAGCATTGGCAGAGCCACTGGGCACAAAGATTTAGAAAAATAAACCTTAGCTGTATGGAATAAACTTACAGTACACTGCTGCTACTTCTAATTCCAACCTATTTGTCTATCCATGCCCTGACTCTTCCTTGAAGATAAATGACTCTACTGCTTCTCTTGCACATTAGCTGATCATCCCACTTTTGCTTTGTGGAGTCACACAAAAGTCTATATTTCTGTGTGTGTGTGTGTGTATATATATATATATATATATATATATATATATGTCAGTGCTTAAAAAATCAGAAATTGCTTATTTTTCCCCCTTCATGGTTTTCTAGGCTATTAGTTCTTCCCTAAAATTAGTCTCAGACCCCCTAATTCTGGTTGCCTTCCTTTTATTATTTTTTACTTAATAAAGGTCCCTCTTAAAATGATGGTTCTCAGACCTTTACAAAACATTGCTGCTTTAAGACTAAATATTGCCCACCCAGATCTGTCGGCTGCTTTTGACATTATAGCATTATAGCAAGAGCTTTGCATGCTGTTCATGCTGTTAATATTAACCTCATTAGCTCCAATCCTTAGGTGTTTTTTCCTGAATTATTTTCTATTTTTGACTCTCTTATTCTTTACTTACCTGATTGATTTATCAGGCTAATCTTGAACTTTACAGTTAGCCTTACTCTATGTATATTTTTTAATCTTCTTGGATTGGATCCTATAGAATCACTTTGTTAACCTCCTCCGAGTCACCTGTACGTATAATAAATTTGCCTTCTTTACCTTCAAATCATTGTAACTAATGTTGACGTTTTCATTTCATAAAAAATTTTAATCCACCTGTGGAGTTCTGCTTCGCTGCAAATTGACATCAATTCATAATGTATCCAGCTGTGGGTTTGCCTAACTCTAAGGTCACTCAGCATCAAATTCTTCTAAATTTACTGTTATCTACGCTACATGTTTCTGTCTTGTCCACAGGATTTTTCACATGGATTTTACTAAGTACTTTGTTGAAAGTGCTATTAGGATGTCTGTGGTATCCCACTCATCTACTAGGAGAATAGCCTTGGCAAAAAAGGATATGAGGTTTTTATGGCATGATATCATTTGACCTTTAATTTTTTTGTTCCATTTTGAAAAGATTAACTATATCCATTATAGAAAGTGAATGTGGAAAATACAGAATAGAAGGAGGAAGAAAAATTTGCCACCAGAAGACAGCTATTGTTTCTGTCGTGTGCTTGAGTGAGCACATGCTTACTCATGGGACTCTGAACCTAATTCACTCTAAAATTTGGTAAGGTGTGCACATCTGGTCGGTAGTTTCTAAAATCTTCTATTTCCACTTTTCTGAAGAGTGATTTCTTGAAGATTAAGGAAAGTACTTCTTTAGTTTCATGAGTACTTTATTCTAGTAGTCTGAAAGTGATTTCCCTGGGTCTAGAAATTTGACTTTAATAAAAGTGTGTAGGTGCTCTCTTACTATTTTATTTTGTGGTGTATTCAGTTTTGCCCTACTCTAGCTAGAGGATCATTCTCTTTGATGGAGGAAACAGGGAAAACACAGCATCAAACTAATTTGCTATCACTTGGCCATATGTTCTGTTAGACTCTTTTACCAGCCAGGGCTCTTGCAATCAATAAAAATTGACATTGGTTAACTTAAACAGAAAAGGACTAGATATGGGCCAACAAGATTGGACACAGGCATCTCTGACTTAGGCCACTGGTGCAGGATTTTACTGCCCCAGGGCGTCCAAGATGAGGAACAGGATGTGGGAGCGCAGGGGAGAAGGGGTGCATATCGCTATGACATAGTGAGTTGGAGGTGGGATAGACGGGCAGACATATCTGGTAGGCAGAATGGAGAGCTGGAAGAGACCTGGGCTGCAGGTGAAACTGTGGAGCTGTCAGTGTATGGATGATAATGGAAGCCATGGGGAAATTTGTTTAAAACATAAGATGAGAAGTGAGTTCAGGACAGACTCCTGAGGTTGCTAATAATAAGTCAAAGGCAGGAGAAGAGGAATTTAAAAGAGATTAAGCAGATCAGAGATGTAGGAGAAAAACCCAAGAGAATGTGGTATTACAGAGACCAAGGGAATGGAGATTTAAGGAGGAAGTGGTAAAAAAAAATGTGAAAAGCTGTAGAATGGTCCATTAAAAGAACTGAAAGTATCACAGGGTTTGGCAACAAAGAGGTCAAAGCTGATTTTGGCAAGAACAGTTTTTTTAGAATAGCATGGGCAGAAATCAGGTATTGGTACTTTGAGAAGTGCATGAGACGTAGAAGTAATGAGCATGAACAACTTTTCTCCCAATCTTGACTGTCAGGGAGGAGAGAGAGACAGACAGACAGACAGACAGACAGAGAGAGAGAGATGGGGACAGAGACAGGAAGAGATACAGGGACACAGAAAGAGACAGTGAACAGTGGCTAACAGAAATATAAAAACTAAAAATAACTGTGTTATCAACCGTGCTTTGTACACACTTCTAAGCACTTTATATGTATATATAAGCTCATTTGATTCTTACAAGAACCATATGAAGTAGATATTATTATTATCCTCATTTTACAGATGAGGATACCGAGACACAGAAGATAAAAGTCTTGCCTGAGGTCTTTTAACTTCTAAGTGCTGGAGCTGGAATTTGAACCCAAGCAGTCTACTCCAGAGTTTGGATCTTAATCACTATCGTATATTGCCTCCTACATGATCATCTCTAGCCACCTGCAGTTTGGTGTTTGTGTAGGGAAGTGTGATGTTTCCAGGTGAAAAAAAATTAGAAGCCAGACAGTATTGTAAGGATGAACCTCATGGAGAACAAGTGTTAATACAATTTTTTTTTCTTTTTGGCAACAGAGCATCAGTGAAGAGTTTTCCCTAATGTAGTCAGGACCAAAGTGATCCAGTGGTATTATGGGAACATTCTGTAGGTGATAAGGATTGATAGGGAGGGTAGACTGAGTTTAGAGAGAGATTACAGATACAGTGGTTGAGAGTTGATGCAATGGTTTTGAGCCAGTATGGGTTTTCTGAGAAAGGAGCAAAGCTATTATTTTATGAATCCTAATCATTAGGATCAGATGAAAGGGGAGGGGGACAGCTGGTAGTTGTGCTAAAGGAGGTAACAGTTTTATTGGCCCAGGTGTAAGGCGATCTCTGAGTGTCGTAGCATTCACAGAGGTAAATCGGATAGAGTTTGTGGAGAAGGAATTGTGGTATTTGGTTGAGTGTTTGAATGAGGCTCCAGAGAGGGAAACAACTTAATAAGACTCAATTATTTCAAAGAAGCAAAGTAAGAAACTAGTGGCCAAGAAACAGAATTGGGGAATTTGAGAGGGGAAGCTGGTATGAGAAGAAACAGCAATTTATGTGATGAATATTTAAGAGTGCTTTCTCTGTCCTATGATCTGAGTCCTCTGGTGAGTACTGAACGTGGATTCCTGAGGAGTTTAGTTAAGGTGTGCTGGATTTTTAGGTTAGTCATGGCATCTCCAAATCAAAATGACTTGCAAGCAATTAAAAATTTGAAGCTGGAATCTGGGTGAGCATTTCAGGGCTAGAGATATGAATTTGAGATCAGTAGCATAGAGATGAAAATTAGATCATGTGTTGATTCACGAATAGCCTAAACAGAGGAAGAATGCCCTTTTTTCCTTGTGTCTCTGTGTGAATTTCCATGTGGTATTGAAGACAAGTATGCTGAATATTCATTTCAAAGTATATTATCTGTTTCAGATAGGGTGTAAAAATGATGTCTTGATCAGCTGTCATCAAATATCTCATGGCACTTTTTTAGAGTTAGCACTTGGACCTCAGGGTCATGACCACCGTCTACCGTAGGTCATTGTTTCTTACCTCTGGGAAATTTTGACAGGTTTCTTAGAGGTCTGGAATTATTTCTGGTCTAAACTGTCTACTATTATTAGACACCGTTAAGTATCTGAATGTTCTTTCATCTTTGCACTGATAATTGAGCATAGTAACAGAAACTCACGGTTTTGCTGGAAATGAGCAAAGGCAAGTTTCTAGTCATGGTTCTAGGAATTTATTCCTCTTCAGCTTTTTAGTGCTCTAACATCCTACTGCCTGTGATTGATGGGACAAAGAGACCAAGGCCAGTCTTTGGTGGTCACTCATGGGTTTTTTGGGCCTCCTAGGGCTTTCTTCTAGATCTTAGTGGGAATGATAATTGTTGTGAGCATATTTTGGAGAAAGGAAAAGTATTCCAGATATTTTCCAAATATTCTTCTGAGGATATGGACTTGGCTAGTAGAGTTTGAGTCATAAATAATGATCCTGCTAGAATAGCACATTTGAGCCACATGAATATATACCCTTGAGCACAACAAATATCCGCTCCTGGTATGGACCTGTCTTTGTCCTACATTTGTTTGTATTTCTGTGTGTTGTGCTATACATGCTCATACAAGCTCTTTATGCCCATTCTTGCCTGTATACAACTCTAGCAAATCCTCAGTATGTTTATCATATATAGTTACTGTTAACTTTAACGGCATTCAGAGGGTTATGTTTCCTAGAAAGGTTAATAGTTTAATATGACATGGTTAAATTTTCAGTGCTACATGGTCTATTTGTCTTTGTCAGTATTTATAAGTCTCTGTCTAGTTTTAAGTTTCCTTACACACTCAAAGTTGATAAAGTAACTCTTCAAGTTCCTTGGGCCCTCAGTAGCAGAGCTATTATCATTGGTACCTTTTCTGCTTTGCTAGAAGAACAGGGACAGGGAATATTTTACATTAATATGTTTTGTTCTCAACATGTAGGTATATTGCCTACAGCAGCGGACCCCAACCTGTTTGGCACCAGGGACTGGTTTCATGGAAGACAATTTTTCTACAGATGGGAGTTTTTGGGCTGGAGGGGAAGCAGAGCTCAGGCAGTGATGTGCTGCCTGGTTCCCAACACTACTGGTCCACGGCCCAGGGGTTGCGGGCCACAGGTTTATAGGGTGCAGGAATTTACCAAAAAAACCAAACAAACCCCCCTGCCAAAATACCCCCCAAAATGGTATTACCTTTATGGGTAATGTTAATTGCTATAATACTGCAAGCGAGATCTTCTCTGTTCTGTATATTATATTTGTTCTTAGAAGTTAGATTTAAGTGATTTTGACTCTTGCAAAATTTAGTCATAGGTTGCATTGAATTGTGACTATAGAAGTAAATATTTTGAACTTCTATAGAAAAAAAACGACTATTTTAAACATGTTATCTTCTACAAGAGGTTTTTAGATTACATCACATGATTGTATCTCCCTTCTTTATTTCCATATCTCTAATTGCTAATCTCATCTAAAAATAAATCCTTTTAAAATATACTAGTAATTTATTTGAGCCTTTTGAAGGCTCAAATCAATGTAGACTATTTTGAAAAAGAAATCTGTAACCAGAGTGATTGCTATGCGTTTAAGTTTCTTCTTTAGGAAAATTCTGAGCTTACAAATTGAATTTACAAAAGGCAGAACACCCATAAAAGTTATGGCCTACTAATGAAATAATTATGTATACACTCTTGTGAGAAATGTGTGTGTGAGTATATATAAATTTATTAATAATTTTATTAATAATTGGAGGTGCTTAATAAAAAGGAGAAAAACATTTCTCTTAATATCATAGTAAACAAATTTTTTATATGTATAGGCTACTCTGATATGTACAGGGAATTTCAAGTGTAGGAGTCTGTGTCTATGAAGGGCTGAGGATTCAGTTGAGAAGGATCAAAGAATGCCTAAAAGAAAACTAATAATTCCAGAAAGCGTAACCAAGGTTCCATATAAATATGGCAGATGACAGCTATCAGAGCTCAGTTCCTGAACCGATTAAAGATGACTAGAGTGTTTTAAGAAGTCCTTTAGAAGTAGAATTTCTAAATTGTTCTTAGAACTGCAGAGATCAAGAGGAAGGACTTTCTCCATTGAGGTCACTATGTTCAACAGAGTCTCACCGGTTATAACTTCTGTGGTGTTTCCAGAGTATAACAAGTATCATTTTGGCCGGAGCCAAGTTTTGGTAAAAGGCTGAATTTGGAGATAAGGTCCAGGTCATGGGAGGTGTTGCTTGAATTGCAGGCCAGATCTTTGCCCTGTATCTTGTAGACCAGGTGTCCTCAAACTACGGCCCGCGGGCCACATGCAGGTGTTTTTGCCCGTTTGTTTTTTTACTTCAAAATAAGATATGTGCAGTGTGCATAGGAATTTGTTCATAGTTTTTTTTAAACTATAGTCTGGCCCTCCAACAGTCTGAGGGACAGTGAACTGGCCCCCTGTTTAAAGAGTTTGAGGACCCCTGCTGTAGACAGTAGTCATCCAGTTCAGGGCTCTGTGCAGGGGAGTCATACGTGCACAAGCGTCTGTGATGGGAGAATGGAAAGACGTGTAGACACAGTCTAGTGAGGTTATCACTGCAGATACTGCATGTGTCCGACAGTGAGGGCCCATATTAGGTTGGTGACAGTGGAACTAGAAAGAAAGAGATGGACCTGAGAAACATTCGTAAGGCAGAATTAACCTGACCCCGGTGCCTGACTGGTTTTGGGAATATTGTTGGAAGGAGCAATAATCGCTTCATCAGGAAACTCAGTGGAGCCATCTGTTGCAGTAGATTAATCCCCATATGCCATCAGTCTGCAGATCTGAACAGCAAAGCCAGCATGGCTTAGACAGTAAAATTTTGTCTTCTGTGGTTGATGAACTGCCCCAAATGACCTGATCAGTCATGGGGCAATTCCGCTTCCTCAAGACGGCAGTGTGCAAGTGGGGTTGTTGAGAACTTCACATGTTGACTAGAGATGACAGATATCTGGGGGAGTCCTTTCTTCTAAGGGGTGTGACTTTATCATCGCATACCCCAACCATGTGGCTCAAAATCTTTCTCCATCTCCCTCAACCTCTCCTAGCAACAAAATACAAAGGTGCAAACAGTGGCCACCTTTTGATGAAATGTATGGAATTGACAAAAATAATTACTGTGTGTGGCCCTCGATAGTGCACCTCTTTGTCAAAGGTCTTTTAAGCACACATCATTGGGATGTTTCTTTTAGTAGTGCCAAGAGCTACACAGGCCTAATTTTCCAATACAACATAAAGAAAAGAAGGTTCTTTCAATTGGATATGAAATTGGATTTTTGCCCATTTGGATAGGGGTAGGTCAGGGTTAGTATGAATTACTTTGAGTGCGTTAGCCTAGAATAAGTAAGCAAAATTTTATACATAAATATCACTTATGTGCCACTTACATTCAGTTTCTGCTGTGGATACATATCCAGGGCTGCTTCCAGGATCTTATCCATATTCATTGGCCGATGTAAAAGCAAAATGGGATGGAAATCTTCATTGGAAAACACCCTGTATCTTGACATCTGGTGTCCAAACATGATGTCAATATTGATATTTTCTCAAGGGATAGCAGATTTCAGATTGGTAAGCCAAACATGTTTGGAGATCAATCCCCTTCTCTATATCATTCTACATACTGTTCTGCCTTGAACTGTTTTCTTAAAATGGAGAATATTTAAGTAGAAGAGAGGCTCCAAATGGCAACTCTAGACACAGATCAAAGGATAGAGGATGAAGGGAGATTACCACCTTTCAGGAAAGTATGTTCTTGTAAAGACTTCCATTTTTTTTTTTCTCCAGGTGAAATAAAATACATCTTAAGCATTTTCCTGGATCACAAACAAGTGATAAACCCCATATTCATTTTGTTAAAACAGTGTAATGTGAATAAATTAGAGGTGAAGAGAGGATTGGCTTATATTAATTCAGTTACTCCAGCCCACCAAAATACATGCTTATTTTCAAGAGGAGGCCTTGCTAATTCTTTTTATTGGTTTACCAGTTCTTTAGTGGCAGGTGCTTCTCCAAATTCTTTTTGAGAAAATGAACAATTGAATGAGTGAGTGGATAAAAACCTGAATAAACAGGATTCTCTGAGGGCAGCATACTATTTAAACTAGCAAATCGGACTCACATATTGGTGTGATTTTTTAGAAATTATTATTATTCCTGATGGTATTTTGTGGAGCTGAATGCCAAGCAAAATTAATTTGCCTTTCACTCATGAGCCTAATAAAATGTATTAGGTCATAATGATCGTTTATAATTAGAGCTGACTGTGTGTTATAGGTTCTTATCTGTAATAAGTCATTAAGTCATTTCATCCTCAAAACAATGCTATGAATTCGATGCTATTTTCAACCCACTTTGTGGATGAGAAAATTTGGGAACAGATATATGAAATAATTTGATGATAATCACATAGCTGATAAATTACAGAGCTGAGATTCAGACCCAGAAATTGGCTTGTGAGCTGAAGCTTTTAAAAACTTTGCCATACTCTGTGCTATTATAGAATGGAGGGGTTCCTAAGTTATATGAAAAATTCTTTTCTACATGTATTCAGATAGATTTTTAATAACAAAAGGGATTAATTTTTACTTTTGAAACATCAAAAAGAACCACAGGTGGAGAAATTGTGTGCTGTGGATCTCCTTGACTCAGTGTTGTGTGCTCAAGGCTTTTCTAATTCCCACCGAATGAGCATTTCAGCCTAAAAACATCTTAAGATATTTGGCTGACTAGGTATTTCTAGTTAACTTTGACTCTCTGCTGGCCACATGTATTGGGTGTACCCTGTGGATCACTCAGTTATCAAGTCAGTTTCCCAGGCATCTGTTAACTCTTCATCAAAACAAAACATTCTATGTTGTGATTTTAATATTAACCTCAAAATATAGGACTGGGAAGATAAACACGCTTCAGGAGGGCCTATGTATTACTTTTAGTCTTTTGTCTTCTGTCATCATTGCATATATTTCAGAATATAGAAATACTTCTTAGCATTAGTTACAGTTTTGCAGGAAAAAAAAAGTTAATATCCTAACTGGAAAGCTCCTACAGCTGCCTTGTAAATTGTTGCTCAAGCCTACTTAATTGACAGCCAATGAAGGTAGGAGACCTTAATTCCCATTTCTTTGAAGAGAGGAGGCAGGGACAATGCAGATAATGGGCTTTTTGATGAATTTGTTATCCACAATAGATCGAAGGTGGCCCCAAATATTTCTGATGGTATCTTTTCTTTGCCTGTTTAGAGAAACTTGTGGGAACATCATTTGACTTTCATTTTGCATTTAATATTTTTTAATAAATTTCTGCTTGTAAGAGTCTCTGTGATTTCTCTAATTGTCCCTCTTGCACACATGTAAGTGTGCACACATGACCTTAAGCGTGTGCACACACACACCCCCAAACATCAGAACTGTATGATATTAGGAAGTCTTTCCCTTCTCTGATTTCATAACATTAGATATATTGTGAATGCATTAAACAAGTCAAAGAGCTAAGGACTCACATATTGGTGTGATTTTTTAGAAATTATTATTATTCCTGATGGTATTTTGTGGAGCTGAATGCCAAGCAAAATTAATTTGCCTTTCACTCATGAGCCTCAGATTCTGACAGAACCTACAGGGTTCTAGTGGATGTGTTGGCCGGTATATCATATGTTCCAAAGAAACCACGGTGACTTGTGTCAATGGCATGGCTGTTTGCAGAAGGCTTGGTTGTTGACCCCAGGCCACCCATCTTCCCTGAGTGCCTACATATATCTCTCTCTGAGAATTTCCAGTGACCCACTGTTCACTCCAGTTCATTGAATTTACAGCGATCACTCCTAACCTTAAACATGGAAGGCAAAGAATACAAATCCCACCAATTTTTTTCCTTTTATGCTCTTCCGTGGATTTGTACAAATTTGGAGAATCACAATTTTTGAGGAGTCTGTAAAAATCAAGTAAGTATACTGAATATCCAAATGCTTCAGGACTAGAACTTGCACAAATATTCTAAAATTTTGAAAATGAAAGTAAGCCACATATGTGTATACATACATATGTCTGGATAGTTATATGAATATTATTTATATATATGTAAATCAGGTGGGTACATTTGTAAGCTTTTACATTTGTAAGCTGAGCAAAATACAACACGATACTAAATAAGGCTAAGATTGCAGACTCAGTTCCTCTGTAGCTTGCTTAGTTAATTCTGTTCTTTATCGATAGATTGAACCCCTCTTGGTCAAATCTTATATAATAATATAGCTGGTCCAAAAAAAGACAGTGAAGGATTCAGTGCAACTCACCCCACTGTTGGGAAAACAAGCAAGCCTAGCAGAGCAGATCCATAATATATCTGTTCTTTTGAGGGCAAGTTTAATTTTACTCTCAAATTCAATGTGATTTTGATATTACTGTGTGAGTCTTGTTAAAATATGTAAATAGGGCATTTGCTAAACTGTCTTTATTTAGTGTTCTTTTAAGTGATCATAAAATTTTAATGACTATTATTACTGATACTCTAATAAGTACTTCAATGAATTTTTTGATGGTTAAATATAATTTGTATGTTACTCTAGAATCTCAATATGGGGATTTTAATATTGAAGCATTACTGTAAAATATTCATGCCATCACCCTTCCATATTGCTGTACCATAGAATAAATGCATGTTGATTTGAACTTAAATCTTTCTGACATCCAATGGTTTGGGTATCACAAAATCTTATAATGCATTAGCCATTCAGCTGAGGGAAAGTGACTTGCATTTTCAGAGTATTTATAAATTGATGTTAAAAACCATTTTATTCTAGCCAAGCAGGCTCTTGCTTTACAGTCTAATTTTGGACATATATGTGGGTTACTTAAATAGAGAGATAACATTAATCTTTCAGGAGCAACAAGTGCTGGGTGGGGTAAAGGCCAAGAGATTAGCATTCCTGTTATCAACATGCTATTGTTGGACTTAAGGACCGCAATATATGATCATTGCTGAATGTTCAGATAATTTGGATTCTTTCGAAACCTGCTATGTTTCCTCACATTGTAAGTCCCCTACCCTCAGCTTTTTTTTTTTTTTTTTTCTTAAAGACAGACCAGCAATTAGTAGGAAATGTTTCATCTTCTATGTCTGCGATTAGCTTGAGGCCAAACAAAGAAGCTCATTATACTGTGTTCATGCTGCTATTTATGTAGACATTAGGCACAGGAACAGGTTTTTAATAATATGACTGCTTGGGCTTTATGTTACACATCATGAAACATTTTGTTTATGCTTTATAAATAGTGTCACCTATTTATAACCTTCAGCCACTATTCTTTTAGTGGCATTCTCAAGTGGCCTTTGGTTTGGTTAACATCAGCCACTCATACGCTTCTGTTCTGTTGCTTGAGAAGTTAAATGTGAATATGTGAGGTTTAGCTGGCCAAGCTAATGAAACTCTGAGAAATTGTTAGGGTAAGGGAAGTAAAGATACAATTGACATCATATAACAAACATTGAAAGTGTTGAAAAGAAACAGATCGGATGAGTTTTATGTTATGAAAATGTCATCTGACAGACGCAGTACAGTAGTTTCATTTGAAAAGATCTCTACATACACTGAGAGCCTTATATTCCATTAAAGGAAGAAAAAGAAGAAAAAAACCCGAGGTGACAGGAGATTCCTATGGGGGGAAGAAGAGCTGTCTGTGCATATCTCAGGGACTCTTTGGGGGACATTTATTCTCATCTTGGAGGTAGAGGGAAGATTTTAAAGTTAATAATATTTCTGCCACCTTACTTTTTCCTCCCCTTGTGCTTACAGGCAAAGGTGAAAACCTGCCCTACGTCCCTTGTGTCTAATAGAGAATCTACATCAAAAGCAGGAAATGCTTTTAGAGATAATAGAGAGAAGAGGGAGGAAAGTGAGAGCAGATCAGCTCAGTGGTTTGTGGCAGGCTATAAAATCGGCAAAGGCCTTTCCTGAAACTGGAGCCAGACAGAACTCACAAAAAGTGCAAGTGCAAACTCTGTTAACAAACGCAGGCCAGCTGGCCAGCCTGAGTGACTGCCCTTTGTCGTCACCATAGGTACAGATCAACACACAGTCCTAACACATTTGCATTTATAAACAATGTAGAGAAATAGATGGAAGGGAGGGAGATAGAAATCAACCTTTCTAAAATTTGTCATCTGGCACTTTCTGACTTGGGAAAAATGATCGTGAAGAGGACATGAGGCAGACGGGCATTTTTTGTGTCAGTGCACACATCCCCCAACTGGTTCAGAGTGGAACATATACCTTTAATTTACTCCCAAACTCCTGGTGGGCTTTTACTGATAACAAAAGCCAACTGCACCCATAGCTTAGGGCACCTTCGTGCTAGTTACGTGCTGGGTCTCTGTGGACACACAGTAATGGGAGCTGGGATCTGGTGGACCATCTCCTGGGGATCACCCACTGCTGCACCCGCCTTAGTATGCCCATGACAAAACAGAGCTATTGGCTAGAGCAGGGGTCCTCAAACTTTTTAAACAGGGGGCCAGTTCACTGTCCCTCAGACCATTGGAGGACCGGACTATAGTTTAAAAAAAACTATGAACAAATTCCTACACATACTGCACATATCTTATTTTGAAGTAAAAAAACAAATGGGCAAAAACACCCACATGTGGCCCGCGGGCTGTAGTTTGAGGATGCCTGGGCTAGAGGCTCTAGAGCCTTCTTATGGGGGAATGAGATGCCTTTTTCCTGGCTGCAGAAAGCAAACGTGTGACTCCTATAATGTGATCAGACTGAGGTGGGAACCCTTCCTGGAACATAGGCAAGGTCTGTAGGTCTTATGGGCTGTATTCTTCCTCTCCACATATAGGTAACGAGAGGGCGATGACAGGCATTCAAGCCTGGAGAGGATAAAAAGGTCCATCATGATAAGGGTAGATGAGTGTCTGTCACAATACCATGTGCCAAAAAATGGAGATGACTTTTTCAGTCCCAGCTGATTACTTCCAAATGCCATGGTCTGCTCTGTAGCTAGCTGAGTTTCTGAAGCAAAGTCATTAATAGAGATTGTACATCAAATGGGACAGTTATTTTAAATGTGTGTAAATAAGCCCAATATTAAGGAGATGAACCAGGATGAGCTGAATAACCCAAGCATACCCACTTATGTAGATCACAGAATGTGCTACACAGTAGAAAAATATCTTATGCCCAAGAATCTTAAGGTATAACCCTATTTCTTTAGGAAAAAAGTGCTCAAAGTGTCTAGATATACTTTTATTCTTTGTAAACAAAGTTATTTCAGAGTGATTTCCCTGAAGGTTGCGGTTAATCTGTCTAAAGGTTTGTGGTCAACAAAAATCTTTTGGGAAAGATCTTGCGTCACTTTGAAGTATTAATAGAAAGTCAAGGCTTGTTCTGAAATGTGACAGGCTCGTAACCCCCACACAGGTCTGAAAGGAGTGGATGCATGAGAGAATCGACTCTCCCTGCCATTTTAGTAGTTTAAAATATTAGAAATGATCTTCAATCAGTCTCTTGAATTTATTTTCCCCGTTTATAACTAAGCCACCAAAAATAACCCAGCAGATTAGACAATTAAAACACACTGGGAGGTCTGTTAACTTATGTGGGCCATGGGTTCTATCGTGCATTTCTCAATTATTTCCCATAGTCAGTATTTCTAGAACCTGGCAATAACGTCAACTTCAGTAAGTTAAGATGCTGCGCTTCCTTCGCTGTTTATGCTTCGGTGCTTTATTAAATGCACCAGCTAAACAGAAAATGCAGTATAAATATGTTTCATGAGTCATTTAAGGATTCAGCCAAGAGACATTGCAATTGACTTTTGAGTCCATTTTTAGAACCAACTCTTTCAAGACTCTTCTCCACAGGAATACTTCCCCCTGCACTGGAACTGACAAGACTGTATGCATTACTTTATTTTGATACTGACATTTAAACAATAAAATAAAGCCATTTAAAACAAATAGTAGTGCTTTAAGTGTCTGAGCTGTCAAGATATCAAATTATATAACTTGGAAAAAATCAGAATTCATTGTTAATGGTATGCACTTAACACAAAGGGTCGCTGGAGTACTCACCAGATATATATTCAGCTACCATGTTGGAGCTAACAGGCTGTATTCCTTTAGATAGAATTGACTATATTCACTTAAATGGACTTGACTCTACTACAATCACTGTATTCAAATGTCAAAAAAAAAAAAAAGAGAGAAAGAGGATGTCACAGAGGGTCACAAATTATGTTGGATTTTGACAGATTGTAGCCTTGCTTTACAAGAGCAGTAACATCTCATTTGTCACCGTTTGATCTGTAAGTGCGGGAATGGGAGCGGAAGGCCCTCCATCTCCGCCACAATTTAATCGCTCTGAGGCCGACAGTGGTGGTGGGAGCCACCTGCCCGTGCACCGCACTGCTGATCTGTTTTAATTTAATCGTCCGTCAGCTGGATGAAAGCATAAATCGTCTCTCTTTGATCTGCAAAATGGTGTGTTTTTGTAAAGCAGGGTGTGGAATTCAGGGAGAAGGGACTCACAGTTTAGTGCAGCCTGGACAACGTAGCCCTCCCAGGACGCCAAAGTTGCAAACCAAGAAAAGACTCTCGCATGAAACTTATGACGAAGCAGGGAAAATAGCAGAAGGGAACCTGTTTGTGTTAAAAGGTTAACGATAAAATAAAAGCTTTGTGCATACGATGCTGTTCTCAGAAAACTAAAACTAGTTCTCTCATTCATATCCATCATCTTTCAAATGATTGTGTGTGTGTGTGTGTGGTTAGTGTTTGAACATTGACTGCAAGAGAAGCAACAGAAGAGAATATATGTTACAAGAGATTTTATATTGCCACTGTGAATGATTAGCATTATTAACGTTACCTGGAGTTTTCTAAGGAGGATGTGAACAGTAAAATACTGTTTTGTTAAAATTGGTATAGGTAGAGAGGCACACAATTTTGAATCAAATAAATGATGTAATGATGAAACACAATAAACTTTATATCACAATAGTTATGAAGCTTTACATGGTCTCATAGATAAATATTTTAAGGTGCTTTCCACATCCATTTGTAGTCTAATTCCCAGAATCGCAAATGATATATTTTTATAAATAAAAAGGAAAAACTTCATAGCACCTCTGCCAAAAATAAATTGGGTTATGAAAAATTGTCAAGAACACATTCTTTGTTTGGTAGTTTTTAAAATAATGACTTCTTACTGTGGAAATTGAAGCAGTAGTAGGGGTTTTCATAACAGTAAGTAGAAATACTTTTCATCATTATATGATGCTACTGTTACAATAATATTCTTATGAATCCTATAAACAGAAAATTGGAAGGATGCTATGAATCTTTATACAGAAATCTTCCAATATAAATTATAAAATTTATATTTAAAAAGATTTCTAAGGAAGACTCCATTTCAGGAAAAATCCCTAATAGTCACCCAGAAATTTCCAAAAGACTTCCCCTAGTCCACAGGGAATCACTCCACAAACTAAAGAAAAATTCCCCCTGAAATTCCTTTAAGGATACCATGGAAAGCAGAAACAATTTACAGTTCAATTCTAAAAGCTAAAAATTTCTTCACCGTTAGTGGTTCTAATAAAATTACCAGCAGAGGCGAAGGCCCCTGAAGACCAGTTGAGTCATCCTGCTTATTCTGGCCCATGTATTTAGTTGGCTTTCCCCTTCCATAATTCCCATTAATGGCTTTTCTAAGCAGTATTTGCATAGGAAACATAAAGGTGTCTCTGCCACTTGCATTTATTAAGTTATTCCACTGCGCTGCTGCAGGCTCAGAGGTAAACATCACTGAGCTTTTAGGTTAAATAAGTTCCACAAAGCAGTTTTGGAAGAACCTGGATTTTTATAATGGGATTGTGAAGAGCATAAAGTAAATTGTGGTTGCGACACTAATGTTACTGTGAGTGAAATGGGAGGGCAGATTATATGGATTCTTCCCGCCTCGTGGGACTAAGCTCTGCTCATATGTCTGGGGTTAGGACAGACCACAGAAACAAGAAAGGAGAAGAAGGAGGAAAGAGAAAGAGGAAGGGAGGAAGGAACTGTAAAGAGTTATGTATGTATTTTGGGAAGAAATGAAGCTGCCAACAAGCTCCTTTAGGTGCCTGTCTCTGTAACCCAAAATATCTGCTAGTCCACTTAAATTTCATGGCATCTTAGAATCGAAGCAATTCTTCCTTTGCCCGTCCCCCTTCCTTCTCTTTCTTCCTTCCATCCTTCCTGTGTGAGCAACAGTAGGTCTGAAGAGCATCAAGTACACAGACTACTATCATTAGACACATCCTGGAATTCATCCTTTTCCTAATTCCCTCCATCTCTTCAGTTACTAAGCCTAGTAGATTCTATCTGCAGGACATCTTTTGAATCCATCTCTTCCTATTCATCCCTTTTGCCACTTTAGTACAGATCACTTCCCTTTCTCACCTGGGTTACTGAAATAATCCACTGGTCTATACGTCCTTGGTGCCTTCTGCTCCCGTCTGTCCTTTGCACTGCATAGGCTAAAGTCCAAATTCCCTGGTGGCCATACAAGCAGCCATTCACAATTAGAACCTAATTTGTCTCCCTAGCCTGCTTTAGGCACCATATGTTTTAGCCACTTTTCTGCTCCTAGCATGTTTTTCATGCCTCCGTATTTCTGCTCCTTCATTCTCTCCCCCTGGAATGGCCTCCTCACTCTCATCTGTGCCTGGAGACGTTCAACATCTCTAGAAGAAATCACTTCTATTTTGTGAATCCTCAGGCAAAATCAATTGTTTCTTGTTCTACATCCCCATTGGATTTTTTACATACCTCTAGCATAGCACAAAATATATTACAGTGAGTTATTAAAGAGTCCCCCAGTGGATTCTAGGCCCTCGAGGGCAGGCAATAAGTTTTATTCTTGTCTGACCTCCTCCCCTCACTGCCCCTAAACCCAGCATAGTTTTGTGACCTGAGTCCATGTGCCATCAATATTGATGATAAACTCATTGGCTGTGGATATTCCAGGAGACTTTCTTTGGAGGCTTATTTGACTCTTGTGTGTGTGTGTGTGTGTGTTTTATATTTGCTTTATATTCATATACACTTTTATAAGATTTTGTATCTGGTGACCTCCTGCTAGGATCTGTAATACCAATTGGATAGTTCTTCAGGTTACTCTAAGAGAATCTGACTATTGGTTTATGTGAAAAGGGAACACGAGGAACAGAGAAATAGAGAGAACTTACCATTTATATGAAATACCGACCGTGTGCCAAGCTCAGTCCTAGGTGAGTTTCATAATGTTGATTATACCTATCAGAGGCAGTACAATGAGTAGATCCCAGTTCTGCCATTTGGGGTTGAGTAAACCTCTACATGCTTCTGTTTCCTTTTCTTTTTTTTCTCATAAGTTTATTGTAGGGGATAAACGAGTTACTACATATAAAACAGTTCAAGACATTGCTTTGCACATACATGATCAATATTGTCAACAAACAGGATATATATATATTTTTATATATTTATAAATTTTTTATAGCACTTACTATCCTCCTATCCTTCCAGATGAGGAAGCTGAGGTTAGAAAGTGTTTGGGTATCCTCCCCTATGTCACATAGCTGCTAGTAGGCAGCAGAGCTATGGGGAAGGTCAATTTCTGCATTTTAGGCACTTGTTTTTCCTATACTGCAGTGCACCTGCCTCACAACACTACTGATCAGAGGCTTCAGATGATCTTATCGCGCTGAAGCTAAATCAAATGGAAAAAACCAAAATGTTCCTCTAAATATTCTTTAAATGCCTTCAAGCCCTGAAGCCGCTTCGACTTAGCCTATTACAGATATGGGGAAATTAGGCAAGGATATAGTTGGTTGATGGGGCTATTGCAGGCCTATGTTTTTCTAAACTCAATGTTATCCTGCCAACAACAGAAATTCTGGTTTGGGAAATGGCAGCATCTTTAGGATCATTTTGGAACCTGGAGCAAAAGAAAATATATACATGCTGAATTTTGTACAATTATCTAGACTTTAAGGGCATTTTATGTTTTTAAAGATTACAAGTCTATTTTAATAACTTATATTTCTATTGCTAAAATGTGTGACCTCTAAATTGAAGGCACACCTGCCATCGTACATGCCACTCTGTACCAAATACTGCATAGGGAAATAAATGAGGGCCAGGCCCTTCTGTGACAGTGAACTTCACTTTCGTGGAGACTGATCACTCTTGAGAGGTGATAAATGCCAGTGGAAAGGCACAGTAAGCCATCATATATTAAATATGGAAAAGTACTTTTAAATAATACTGAAATGTGCAAAATACAAGCTGACAGCCACCACCAAATAGAATTGTAGGCCAAGATTTTGTTTGACAGAATTAACTTCTAATGAAGATTTTGACAGGAAATGCCACCATATACAACATATATGTTAACTGATGGGTCAACAATAATGCTATTTTTGTACTTATGTTCCCTCTCTTTTTCATGGCAGATTATTTTAAGAAAAAAAAAATAGACTAGTTACTTCTAGAGTTTTTAGCTAAGATAATTTAGTGAATCATGGATTATTCCATTTTATCGAATGTGATTTATGTAGTTAGGGGTCCCACCCTGCACTTTTTTCATAAACAGATATTGCCCAAATACAAAACCTGGGGTGTCACTTTTGTTATTTCTAGAAAGAAGTAGGAATGTAGAAGTCCTAGGGACTGTGCTCACCTGTGGTTCAGGGCTCTGCTGAGGAAGCCCTGGCAACAATGAAGTGTGCTCACCAGGGTAGATAAAGATGGGATCCAATCAAAGGCTCTCTCGATACAAGTACAGAATAAGTGTGGGCTTCTTTGAGCAAAGGTCTGTGTTGTCTTCCTTTGATGAACGTGAATGTGCTGGACATTGTGCTAGGCTTTAAGTTTATAATCAGAAACAAAAGCTGGCATGATCCATATTCTGGAAGAGCTCATAGTCTAATGAGTAAGGCTGACACACATAATCTCATGCGTAAATGTAGAATAAATGTGACTAGGAAAGTGCTATGTAGCAGAGGTCCCTGGTGCCACTGAAGTAAGTGTAACAGATTAACAGGCACAGCTCTTATGAACTTCTTATGTTCTATACATTACTAAACACCTATTTTTGAATAGATTTGTTACAAAGAAGTAGGTTTCATCAGAGATCATAACAATGCAAAAGAGAAGGTGAAAGAATATTCAAAACCAGTAACTGAGAAAGGATATTTGTGTACCGGAGACTTCTTTGAGCAATAGGGAAGACATGTATGTCATTTATTTGTGTCTCTTTCAGAAGATACAATCCTTCCTCCTTTTCTCCTTTTTTGTTTTTTTGCTACATTATTCTGGATACACTAATTTTGAAGGTGTTTTGTGTACTAGAGGAAATTGGTAAAGCTGTTTTTGTAACACAATGCAATCTGATTGCTTCATTAGATTTTAATAATATGCTTGGTGATTTCTACCTATTTTAAATGAGTTCAGAGCCCCAAGGAACCATCAGACTTGGGAACTGTGTAACTGTGCCTCTGGTTGGAAAGACCAGTTAAGCTAAAGGTGGCCACTCATCGGTATAGTAGAGCCAAAAATAGAACTCTGGCTTCTGAGTTCAGTGTCTGGGCACTAGAATATCCCACACATTCCATGCACAAGGGCCTAGTAATGTCCAGCTCTATTGCTTCTGTGAATTGGATACCAGAAGCTCCAGGGAGGATTAGGTTATGATTTAGTGAATCTATGATTCCCTAAGAAGGTCTTAGGATGTCTAAAAATATCTTCCTTTTTCTCTCTTGACACTTAGAGGAAATTTGCTTCATGATCCCCTCAGAAAGAAGACTGAAATGAATTTATGACCTGAATGCCTATATTAAATATTTGCCCTAAAAGCAATGAGACCGGGGTAAATCTGCATACATGAAATACGCATTGTTTCAGGACAGTGTTTTCAGAATCTGCAGTCATGACAAAAGCAATAAAGGAGGATAATATTTAAGTTGATAAAAGATGCAAACATGGCTTTATTGGGTTTCTAAATTCAAATTAAAAGAATAAATATTTCATCAGTGATACTAATTAAAGATTGGTCAAAGATTTGTCTGTGTCTCATATAGCAAATACCAATCAGAACTGATTAAGAGAAGTAACATTTATTGGACTGCTCAGTTATAGAAAGAAATGATTACTGTGAAGTCCATTTTACTGAGTACTGGTTATTTGATTATAACTTGATTTTCAAATGACATTAGTACTCCTTGATATCATGTCACCCTGTTCTTTCAACCGAGTAAAATTTTGACCTGGGGGGATAATACTTTGGGATGTTTAATTATATAAATTTTATTAGTGGTTTTGTGTGATTACGTGTGCTTTCAGTGTTTTCATTTGGTACCAACCTTTCTTCTTAAAAAAGCCACTTGAAAAATGGACTATGATATTCATGCACTTACCATCTGATCATCACAGTCACATATTTATCTTCCATTTTAAGTATACTTCATTAGATGCAAAATTCTGATAAAGTAGTTCTTGTTTTCAGTAAAAATAGTAACTGAGAAAATAGAGTAAAAAGGAGAAGAAAATTTAATATTGAGGTCATGGTCACTTGGCCTGGGTTGTCTGGTATATCAGATTAGAGTTGTTGTGTGGTAAAGTCCAGGGATTGATATTTCAGAAACAGGTGTGAGACTGGATGGAAAGATGTTACAGCATCTTTCATTCTTTAGAATTTTAAGCACACAAATTGCCGTACAACCGCCTACTCTGCCCACCTTTCCTGATCAATGTGCTAGCTCTGGATTTCATTTACTTGCATTGTGTAAGTGAGTCTATTGCCAAAATATTCTTGCTTGTCTACGTAATAAATGTAAACAAGGGTCAGACAGGTCATCATGGCCAAGCCTGTACTAATGTCAGCCTTGGTGGCGAGTTTTTCAACATCTAACTCCACCTGCTTTCCTCAAGGCCAGGGTCATGGGGATTGTGGTCAGCCAGGGTCATAGGGATTGTGGTCAGCATTCAGATGGAACTATCTTTAACCCTCTCAGAAGTCTGAATGTGACTCGAATAGACAAGAGATTTCTTTGATACTTTCTAGGGGAACATGCTTTCATGAATGTAGAAATTCTTTACAGTTTCCTAAGCACAATAAAACCATTATGGATTCAGTTGCTATTATATAACGAGAGAATTCTCTGTGAGCAGCCTCTTTCAACAATTCCCTGGAAGATCTACAGATTAATCTGTGGGTTTATCTAATGATGAATTACCTTCGTCTGTTAAGTCTGTTAACCAGACGAAAAGTACTAGAACATAGTGATACCTCTTCCTTCCCCCTCAACAGTTGTGCTGCACATTAATGTAGACCCTTGTCTACTCGAAGCTGTTTTTGCTGGCAAATATATGAAACAATGAAGAGTTAAAATAATTCTCAACCTGACCTATGCATGCTGCTCCCACGTTGTCTCTTTCTGTATGTATGTGTTACATACCAGGTACATTAAAATTCACATTTAAATTTCAAATGAGTTAAATACACCATTGCTTTCAAATAAGTGACTGATTTTTGTTCCTCTCATGTTATATTAATATTAATATTATGGAATCTTCTGTACCCTTGCGTTCCTTTCTGACTATCTGATAATTGGGTTGGAGGGGGAGGACTGAGGGTCATCTTGTTTAGCTTATCTCTGCAAGAGAAAGAGTGGCCAATAATAAGGGAAAGCGGCAATAAAATGGTAACAAAAAAAATTGAAAAGAAGATTTAATCTCTGGCCAATTTGAAACATATCCCAGAGAATCCATAGAGAAAAAGATAAAGTGTGACTATGAGTAAGTTAACTAAACACATTACACTGTGTGAGAGCAAATGGAGTTAGTCCATTGTACATGTTTAATTTCCTATTAGTCTCTGGCGTTTACTACCACGTCTGAGTTGGGGCATCTGTAAATTCAGTTAAATACAGTGCATTGTCTAAACATATCACAGCTCCAATCAGTCACCCCAGCTGCTGATAAGAAGTCTCTTGTATTATTGAATCTACAATGGGGAGGCTCTGCAGGCGCCAAGATAACAGCTAGGTATTTCACTTTTAAGGGTGTGGGGAGGAGGAAAGGAAGCTAGCTGCTGCCTTTGCTGTTACAGCTCTGACATTTATTACTGCTCTCAGATTTGCTTTATACTGGGGATGCGATTTTGGTTTTGGATGTATTATGTCTTTCTTTACTTTTAACTTAAACTTTACGAATCAAAGAGAAGGCGAGCAGGGGCAGCAAAGTATTGCAAACAAACAACAAAAAAAATCAGATTTCTTGTTATGATGAAGATAGCCTACAGCTTCTTCAGAAGGTTTTTGTTTTTTGTTTTTTTAAACTTAAGCTCTCTTCTTTATTGACTTTTGCTTTCTTCCAGGTTGGGTGCCTAAGGACGAAACTCAGTCTTTTGCTTAACTTTTCTCTTTCATAGTTGCATTGAAATTTTTATTAGAGTTCCTCTAATGGTTGATTCTCAGAAAGGAAATCATTTTGGCTCTAATGAACTAGAGGCAAGTCTGTGCAAATATAACAAAATGTCTTTTTCAAGTTCCACATACAATTTTTCTTTCCTTTTGTTTTTATTTAATCTTGTATAATTATATTATACGAGTCATTCTACTATTGGTGATAGTATAAATATATACATATAGTTATTTTTATATATAATTGCTATTTTATATTTTTAAAATTTCTTTTTGCAAGGAAGTTGTTAATAGCTATTCTCATTCCTGAGAAACATTCCCATACCGTTTTCTAAAATCTTATTCAGCTACTGGCTAATATGTTATGTGAAGATCATAATGTTACCTGTTTCACACTTTGTTTTTTAATAGAATGATTGATAATCTTTTACAAACTGCTCCATATGTCTAGCATTCGCATATTTGTGAAAGTACAAATCACATTGCCTTCATTTGATTTTATGAGTTTATATTTCCTCTTTCCCAAGCAGATGTTTTACTACAGCTGCTATTTGTTTAGTAAATGGGTTCACATGCCATAGTTCTGTTTTCATATAACATTACACATCGGACCAACAACATTAATGCAAAAAAAAAAAAAAGCAGAAGAAAATAGAAGAAAACTTAAGTCCTTTGTTATGTCCAGTTTAAGCTCTGTTTATTGGTTACATTTTCTGGCCTACTTCTGTGCTGTGTTTCTCTTTACAGTCGCGGCTTCATTGTATACACATATTCATACCTCCCTCCCATACAAGCATCTCCCCCTCCTCCTGCCATCCACCTGTCCACCTGGTCATAAGCCAAAGAAGCCCTAAGGCCAGACAGACAGAGGGCTAGAGTTTCAATATATTCCAAAGATGTATTCAATCTACTCAAAAATACTACTGTGTAGTTGGTGACAAATGATGATATAATCTGTCTTTTAATGTTAAAAGGTCAAGAATACGTGTTTAGATCAAGGAACAACAGATAAATATTTTAGATGCTATAGGCCAAGGAAAAGAATGTTTACGGGGTAGTTAGGGGGTGAACACTAGGTATTAGCAACAGATTATTGGATCATGAAAGTGACCCAATCCATTTCTAATGTCATAGGATGCACTTTTATAGAAAGGTTACTGTTTTTTAGAGATGAGGTTGATGATCCAGTTATGAAAGCCCTCTTAAGACTCTCTGCCCTTTATTAAGCTATTGTCTCTCAGCTCTAAACCCACTCTTCTTTGTGATGTGGGGGCTGGGACTCAAGATAGGAGGAGAGAGAAGGGATTTTATCCTTACGTTTTTTCCCTATTGACTTGTTCCTAACAGTGCCACCCTATCAAAGACCGTTTGCCCTGGCATAGATAGTTGGCACAGTTTCTGGCTTTTGCTGGCACTCTCAGAACAAGCTCCATCGCGTACCTCAGAAGACCAAGCACTAGCCACTGCCTCCCACTCCTCAGACGTCTGGGTGTCAGCCACAGGGCCTCTTTGCTGAGCTCCTGTGATGTGCTGAACTCTTCCTTTTGTTTCTATGATTTCCAAAGGCAGCAGTTGCCTCCTACAGTGTTTTTGCTCTTCCAGTTCTCCAACACCCTTTGAGTTAATTTTTCATGTTAAATTCCTCCTGTTGAAATGCCTACTGTGGTTTTCCTTTTACTGTCTGGACTTTGACAGTAAAAGGTGGAACAAAAATGTCCTAATTTTATATATACTACAGCTTTTAATATTACATCCTCATTTTCTCACTGGGTGCTAGAATATGTGACTAGGATGTTATGGCATAAATAATAAGTTTTTTCTATCTTGTTTACTGGGAGTCTCAGAGTTTTACAGAAGGGCTTGAAAATTACTGAGGTCAACGAACAACTGTTTTGTTTTTTATTTTTTGTTTATGTCAACAACTTAAACTGATTTGCAATGAATGCCTTTTGTGGAATATTCACAGGGTCCTTAGCATTCAATAGTGTCTTTTTCTGGAGAGGGTTAAATAGAAATCTATCCTCACCCAGCTAAGTCTACCCAGCTAAGGCATATAGGTAAAGTTATACCAAATATTTGCAAGCTACTTCAGTGAAAATTAAGATCGATTCATGGGTTGTGTCAGTCTTTTGGAGAATGGATGAATAAGATAATTTTGAAAAACTTTGTTTAGAATGTGGGTTTTGAGTTATATTTTAAAGTAAGCAAAGGAGTTTAGCGTTTAAAAAGAACAAGAGGAAATTCTAATGAAAGTGAAATATTTTTAAATTACATAGATTAACTCCCTTTAAAAATGTCATTTCAGCACAGTTAATGATTAAAATAGTAATGTCAAATATAAAATCAAGAAAATTAATGTGGTTATTCTTATCGATGTAGATAGTAGCTAAATCCAGTAATTCAAGTAAAAAGATAATGCTTTGAGATCTCTGTTATCAGATTTTGCTATCTATTGCAATCAAATTAAACTGAGTATCTTCATCTATTGTTTTCCTTGGTGCTATATAGCTGTAGTTTAAAACTAGGTTGTGATACAGCTGAAAAATTATTTTGTCTTAATTTTCTTGATGTAGGCAATGAAAACAATGTCAGATTATCGATCAAGCATAAAAGACTAAATTAGTGTGAGTTTATTTTCTGAAACTGAGCATGTGGAAAATCATGTCAGTGTTCTGTTAAACTGTGAAGTTGTTGCTTGGCTAGGCAATTCACTATATAATGATTTTCAAAACATAGTTCATATATGTGAAATTTTAAAATAATCCCTGTAGATCTTCTCTCCATTGCACCGAAGCAGCAATCCCCTTGGGAACATTTAACTCGGAATAGATAATCCAGGGAGGCCTGACATTAAAATGGCCAACGTGTTCCAGGTCAGGCTAGGGATTATACTGACACAATGGTTCATGGAAAAATTTTATTATCACCTGTTATAGTTGGCCCTAGCTCTGATTTTCTTATCCCAGCCTTGTTGTTTGAAAAGTGTAAAAAAAACAGATATGTTTGGTATTGAAGAATATTTGTTTTCATAAGCAAAATTTTATTTTTTGTATTAAGTTGCATATCAAAAACTTATATGTACCTAGAAAAGTCACAATGTCTTTCAGGTTCATGACAAGCTAGGGTCTGTGGGCATTTAGCCTCCTCGGATAAATGCAATGGAAGAGGAATCGTATGTAAAGCATAACTATTTATTCCTCATTGTCCCTACTAATCATTACAAAATCCCTGCAAATTGTCGAAAGCTGTATTCACGACAGCACTTTCTTGCTAATGTGGACAACAGCTTTAACTGTGTGTGAAACAACAACTATATTTAAAATGGAGGAATTTCATTAGAACCCAGGAAGACTAGGATTTATTCAAACATTTTCATATATTTTTATCCTATACTTATTTACTAGCTGTGTGACCTTGGACAAGTCATTCAACTACTCTGAGCCTTCATTTTGTTGTCGTCATTGTTGTTAATTGAAGGCAAGTTAATAATTCTCCCAAAGGCCATTTCAGTTGTAAGGGCTTTGAGCGGATTTCAGTCTTTAAAGATATATAGCATTTTTAAAAAATTGTAGAATCTTATGAAGTATGCTATAGAAAACCTGGCAGATAACTAATTATAGTTAAGGAGCCATATAACATATTTTTTTGTCTTGATGCAAGCCATTTCATCCTGTATCTTTATTTCCCCTTGTAAATTGTAGGTAATATCTGCCTCCTATTGTGATGATTAATGAAATAATCTTCCAATTTATGGGCAAAGGGGGAGTGGGCACAACAGCTAGTACAAGGGACGTGGGAAACAAGCCACTGAAGAGCAAGCAGCTAAGGAATACCAAGTGGTACTAAATGTATAAATCCCAAACCCACCACGGTTCTGCCCTGAATAAAGGCACACCCTTGCTTATTCAGGTTGCAGTGCTTTGTTTCTTGGACAGAACCAGAAAAACTCATGATCATTAATACTCTTCAGTAAACGTCTGAGATCATATACCCACTTGTGTTTCCCTAACACTCAAGGCGTGTTCCGTGCAGTCTCAGGCCCTGGTTTCCGGAGAGTCCCTCCTTGGCTGTCGCGGACGGAGTATGTGTGCCCGGACTCTGGCGAGGGCAGTCTGCACGCGCCCCGCCCTCCCCGGTGGCTCCCAGGAAGTCCCTGCAAGTCTGCGGAGGGAGCCCCTGGGAGGCCGTGGGGTTGCGCGCTGGCTGCCGGCCAGGTGTCCTTCACAGGGCGTCCCTTCCACCCAGCTGCCGGTTGTGGGAGCGGAGCCCTGGCCTGGCGCCCACCAGGGGGCTCGGGGTCGGGGGCAGCCTGCGGGTGGCCGTGGGCTGCGCTGGCGCTGGCGGTGGGAGCTGTCCCTCTCCACCCCCCACCCCGCGGTCGCAATCGCAGCTGCAGCCTGCGCTGCTGACAGGCTTCCCAGGCCTCTGCAAGGCCCGAAGCCACCGAGGGGAGGCAAACCGAGGGGTGGGTTGGGGAGGAAGGAATGCAGAAGTAGCTTGTTGTCCCTCGCAACTCGAGATACTACTTTATCTTTAAACATCAGTGCTCGGAAGGGAAAGATTGCACTGAATATATGTGTGTCAGGGAAACGGGATGCAGCCTGTATACAACCTGAAAGCCACACTTAAAGGTTGTCTGTGACCTGCTTTAAGGCCAGTCATTCTGCACTGTTAACTCTTGATGTATGTGCATTTTAAACATGGAATTAAATAAGGAAATCCAGGTATAAATGATGTAATTCAGAATTGTGAAGATCTTTTGCAGGACTTGGGTAATCCTATAGGATTGCAGGACTTGCAGTAATCCTATAGACCTCAGAAGTGGATTTATTTATTTGGTTTTTTTTAAGTCTGTCTTTTATTTTTTTAATAGACTTTATTTTTAAAGCAGTTTTAGGTTCACAGCAAAATTGAGCAGAACATACAGAGTTCCCATATATCCTCTGTCCCTACACATGCCTGGCCTTCCCTGTTATCAACGTTTCCCACTAGACTGGTACTTTTGTTAGAGTCCATGAACCCACATTGACACATCATTATTACCCAATGTTCATAGTTAATGTTGAGGGTTTAGTGTTGGTGTTATACATTCTATGGGTTTTGACAAATGTATAATGACATGTACCCACCATTATGGTATCACATAGAATAGTTTCAATGCTCTCAAAAGCCTCAGTGCTCTGCCCAGTTATCCCTCCCTCCCCCAACCCCTGGCCCAAAGTGGAGTTTTAAAAATAACATATCAGAGCAGAGGTTTCTCCCTAATTAGTTGCTTGTTTTGCTTGTGGACTGCTTCCGGCTCATAGAGAAGACATCATAGCATGAAACTATTCTTGCATGGTTTAGGTTTTGTTAACAGGGGCTATTAGTGTGTGTGACTTCCTAATCCCCCTTCTGCTGAGGGGCATCTCCAGCCCAACCAATTTTAATTAACAGGGAAATGCTCATATTATTTTGGTACACTGATTATAGGCAAAGCCTAAGTGGAAGTCAGTTTGGTGTCCTAAGGGATTTCAGTGTTAAAAATGCATAGGGTACCTTTTTCTTTTCTTTCTTTCTTTTCTCTCTCTTTTTTTCCCTGTTAATTCTCCTCTTCCATGAACTCCAGATAAGCAGCAGGCCCGAGCCAGATTTCATTACTATCACGCACTCTTCATGGTCATCTTTTAATATTTGAAAGGATCATTTGTTAACTGGAAATGGTCAATTTTTTTTTCTTTGGCTTTTGAAATATAATTTTCAATTTTTAATTTGATTCATTTAGATGAAATCATTAATCAGGGTTGAAACTGAGTTAATTTTCTGGAAAATAAATGAGGTTGTTAGAGTGAACATTATTAAGTGGGCTCTTTGTAAGAAAGGGATAATAGCTGAAAATGTAGAATACTTGGAGAACTGTCGCACTTGGGTAAAAATCGAAAGGATTTTTTTCCTTGTTAAGTGGAATAATTCATTTTAAAAATTAGTTAGATCGGAGGATTTTCAGCATTAAGCACTATAAACACTCCATTAATTATATTAGAAACTGTAAATAGCGAAGTTTCAAGAAATTGTAAGGAAAGTACTCTATATAAAAGTTTTTTTCTCGTTGGTGAGGTATTAGGATGTGTAATAGCTGATGTGTTTTTGGTCTTTCTTTTAAAATGAATTATGAACTAGTACTAGTTTTAATATACTTCATCTCTTATGTCTCTTCAGATTTTCAAAACCTTTAATTTTGGTTTTATTATAAAATAAATCAGAAACATTCAGTGAAACCCTTATAAATATCCAAACCTATGTGTTTAGTTTTGCAACACTTCCTTCACGACCTCATTTATTAATACAGCCAGTTTCCAGGTAGTCTTCCTTTCTTAAACTCATATACCATACGCATCACTTTACCCTAAATTCCTAGGTCCCTCTACCACTCAATGATTGAATTTATAACATATTATTTTAAATATTGACTATGTATTGCTTTTTAATTATCATATTTCTTTCTGTATGTCTGTTTTGTCTCTTTTAACTAAATTTTAAGAGCTTTGAATGTCTTTCTATGCCATAAGCTCATCTCTGTACACAGTAGGCATTCAATTACTTCTTTTTGATTGATCGATTCAGTGAATTATGGGATATTGATGAAGTTTAAGAGCAGTTTGGAAGCAGCTCCAGTTCCCAGACCATATTAGGCCTCTTCTCTGGCCCCCCTCATCTGAACCTGGATCAAATTTAGCCATTTAAGAAGAAAGCATATTTTACTAACTTGCTGTGGGGCACAGCATGACTTTAAGTGATTAGGATGGGGAGCAAAATACACTTCCCAAGAAAACAAAGAAAGCTGGGATTTGACCAGACATCCAGCCACCTCAATTCACCATTTAAGTGAGATGCAGGTCACTGGAGAATGGACTGCTCATTGCCTCTTCTAATTGTTGCCTCTATTTTTTGAAGATTTACAAGGTAGATGTTCCACATGAACAATTTCCTTCAGGGTTTTTAGTTGAATGTTCTGTGTAGAGTTCCCATTAATGCAACTCAGGATATTTTTATTGGCACTTACATGAATACCATATTATCTATTTGCAGATGCATGTAGCACCCACGATCAACTCAGTCCCCAGGTTCCAAGATAACCTGCTTAAAGCCTAAGTTTGGTTGGCAGGATAAATTACACCATCGATTGTACCTGTCCCTGTGTTTTTCTATAGTTTTTCTATTCACAGGACTATATTTCTGGTCCCATAAAACAATCTAAATGAAGGATTAAATTGAAATAATCTAAATGAAGGATTAAATTGAAATATTAGCCTTTAGAAGTCAACATGTTTCTCTAAGCTATCTTTTTACTCCTTGATCTTAGTTAGTTAATACATGTGAAGTGTTCAGGGCGGTACAGGTTCCACAATAAGCATCAATAAGTATTAACTTTCATTATTATTGTTATTCACTGAAACAAAAAAGAGGCATATAGTATATATGGTTGGTATATGTGTGTGTGGATATACATATATGTACCACGCTTCACACTGCAGGTTGAATGAAATTCTTTCTAGAGCACAACCATGATCAAGTGACCCATTTTCTCTCTTTTTCATTTATCCACACTGTGTATTCCACTGCTTAAATTCATCAGTGGCTCTTCAAGTATTATACAGTAAAGCCCCCATTTCTTTGAGTGGTTTCTCAGGATCTACAGGACCAGATTCCTTTATATGTTTCAAATCTCATAGCTTGTCACTTGGCAATAGTCTACATTCTCAAATCAGCACTGTCCAAAAGAATTTTCTGCAATGATGGGAGTGTTCCCTAACTGCATATAACTGTCCCATAGGGTGGCCACTAGCCACATGTGACTATGGAGCACTTGAAGTATAGCCAGTGTAACTGAGTAATAGCATTTTAAATTTTATTTTAATTAATTTATATTATTAAGCATATTGGACAGCACAGTTCCAGATCCTGTTTTTGCTTCTCTGCCACAGCTATTCTCTGTGACTGAAATGTCCTTCCATCTTCATCTGCATATACACCTTCAGAGCTCAATGCTATGATGCCCAAATACATTCCTTGACTTCCTCAGAAGGAGCTAAATTTTCTTTCTTATGCTCCTTCCAGGGCCTGGCCAATACTCTTATTAAAAAGCTAGCATTATATAGCTGTTATTATTTATCTGTGTGTCTCCTTATCACTAGACTGTGAACCCTGGAAGGAATGCCATAGTATTGCCTACAACAATGCCTAGCACGTAATAAGCACTTCATACATATTTGGATAAATTGAACTGGATGAAGCCAACAGATAAATTCCTCTTAGATGTAATAGACAATTAAATGTGTGTTTCACTTATTACTATTTTATTATTATTACCATTAATATTAATATTACCATTAATATTTGCATGGAAAAAGTTTAAGTATTTTAGAAATACAATAGAGAAAATCCTCTAGTTGGTTGGCAGCCCTCACCTTTATCACAAACATGGTAGATACCCAAGGGGCCAAAAAAGCAATGTATATCCATAATTAACCTGTCCCCCTCTGGTGTTTGCAATCAATTAAACACCAGGAATTGTATAGCCTTGGTACTCAGGAAGCCATGGCCAGATCAGATTTGGCCCAAGTCATATTGTAGGCAGATGCAAACATATGCCACTGATTGCAAAAAAATTAAATTTAGTTACTGTTTGGACGAGGACGCCTAAGCTGGGATTCACTTATTTCGGAATTGACGGCATTGTAATGGTTTAGCCATCTGTCCCACATGTGAACTGTTCAGCTCACGTATACTTGGAGCATTGATATTGGCTAGTGGTGTTGGCCAAAGTGAATGCAAATGTTTAATGTTCACGAACAGAAATTGGTTTAGAGATAGCTGGTCTGTCCTCCTCCCACTCTCCCTCCCAGAACTCCCAAGGCTTCAGGCATTGTAAAATAAAAGTGAGGCCAGTGGAGGAGTGTAATGACTCAGCTTTAACTTCCTTATTCCAAGGGAGGCTCCCTGGGTCAGTTTCAATCCCTTTCAAACATCCTCCTCTGACTTTGAAGATGGGCATTGGCCCTTTTCGTTTTCGCACACTGAAAATAAAGTGTCCACATGAGCTCATTTACAGAGAGTAGAGTTGGCAGTCTTATCAGGAGAGGAGAAAGGAGCCCTGAAGATGAAAAGCTCTCGCAGTGACAGAAGTCTTTATTACTTTGGGCAGTAATGGAATGCGGTGTACACAGGGTAAAGTGACGGCTACCTAGAGCATTTAGGGAAAACTAGGGCAGTAATCGTGTTTTATGTTGTTCCTCATCTGACTTTCTCGGTAAGCCAGTTGACCCCAGGGATGGGGCTTGTAAGGGTTGGAAGCAATGTAAGAAATGCATGTTCTTCTCCAGCGAAAACGGAGTTGCTGGTAATCCCTGATTGCTCTTTGAATTGGCTTTGGGGCAGCATGCGTCAAAATCGTGCATACGGAAACATGGCAGTACACCCTTGTCTTTTCTCTGACACAACTAAAAACACCCAACTTGTTGCTGAGTTTTATTTTTAAAGCCCGACCACTTTTCTGCCAAAATTATGCGGAGAAAAAAAAAATGCTGTTGATGCTTTGTATAATTGTTTTCATAATCCTGCATTGTAGAAAATAAAATCAGCACTTGATCCCAAGGGCTTTGAGGCGGTTTAAGCATAAATTCAGCATTCTTAGGAATCAGACGTTGAGAGGAAACAGCCAGGAATGCCCTTAGCTTTTTCTCTGAGTTGTACTCGAAGAGACAGCTAATTAGGCTCTCTCAAAATTTATTTTTCTCCAGAAATAGAGAAAAGGTGCTAAAAGCATAATAGAAATGAAATGTGCTGCACCCTTTCCGAGAAATTGACATTTTATGCATTTGACATTTGACATTTGATGCTAGCAGTTTATTTTAAAAATTATTTGATGTTTAATTATCTGAAATAATTTAAACAGGTTCTTATTGTACATGTTTCTCAATGAATTTCCAGCATATATTTTATCAAGTGAAAAATAAATCCAATTATGATTGATTACATAAGAATATAGCATTTGTGCCATATTGGAGTTTCCTATTTCTATATGTATTATGGCCCTGTTATTTTTGAGCTAACCTGATTCTTAAAGTGATGAGGGCTGAGTGTCATGAGGTCTAGAGGATTTTAAACATCAAGTAAGACCTCTCAGGTAATAATATCACTCTTGAAAAAAAATAAGCCATTTTCTATTATTAAATATTTTCCAAAATGTGCTACATAATGTTTAGTTTTAATCATACTAGTTTTCTCTTTTCTAACATTTGCCTAGAAAACAATGTCCCTTTCCTCTTTCTTAGAACAAGGAGAGATAGATTCCTACTCTCACACAAGTACTTGCAGGACTTTTCCTAGACAGGTTTATGGAAACATCATCTCTAGCCATAGTCTGCCTAGTGTGCTTTCTGGAGGGTGGATTAAGTGGTTGCTTATTGTGATATGACAAATGTTAGAAATGCTCCAGGCCTCAAAATATCATCTCTACCAAAGTGCTACTGAGCTCCTATGTTCCACCAATAAAGACTAATTTCTTTGCATTGCGATTGTTTCCTTCATGTGTGTTTCCTCCTGGGAAGGAGTGAAATGAAGGCCATAGGGAATTAATACTTACTAAGTGTCTGCCATGTTCCAGTTACTGTGCCTTTGACAGTGCGTATACGTACAGTGTTGTTTTTCTAAATCCCCACCCTAACTCTCCAAGAGCGGAGGAAAATGATACTCAAAACCGATCATTTTTTCCACTTCACTTTATTGTGAATTGAGTGCCACATTTTATTAGTTGGTTCCAGGATGCTGAGTGCTCTGGTCAGCTGGTGAGGTGGAGGTAGAGGACCCTTTTGAAAGCTGGGGGTGATAGAAGACAGTTTGCTGAAGGTCTTGCTTCTAGACTGGATCCTGGGCCACACAATAGGGTTGATGCGACCATTGAGCAAAGAGATATTCCTGGGCCCTTCGCTGCTTTCAAGATATTCCAATCTGGAATAGTATTCAAAGAGGTATAGATAATATTATTGTCCCTAAATCGCATTAATTTCTAGAAATGAAGGAATTTGAAAAACTAAAACTAGTCTAACAGATAGTAAAGTGTATTTGTAAATGTAGTAACAGCTAACATTTTGTGTACCAGAAAGATATCATCTCATTTAGACATCATGTGTCTGAGAGCTACATACTCTTTTTATCCTCATTTTACAAATGAGGGAGCTAAGGTCCAAAGAGATGAAGGTCACATTTCTGTGAAGTGAAGGACCAGGAATTTGACCCCAACTCTCATAAATCTGAAGTTACAATGTCACCATTAATTGCTTCCTCATACTAGTTGTAAGAAGTTTCCCTTGTGTTTCAGGATTCATACTTCTATTAAAATATAGTCAGCATAAATGAAATAAATCCTAGAATCATTCACTGGAAATGCATTCACTTATTTACAGTTCCTTTTGGTTTCATATTTGCCAACTCTATCAACTTACTTTCAACTTGATTACTATCCAAACTTTACAGAAGTGTACTAAGTGGTAGACTTGTAATTAGTTGGATTTTTAGAAGAACAATTACAATACAGGTAGCTATTTACAATTGACTGTTATCAGAATCCCATCTTCTAAACTGTGGTTAGTCTGGTTGTCATAGATATTCCACTTTAGAAAGACACACTTGGGGTATGGGGGAGGGCCAATGTCAGGGTTTGAATTGTCTTTTTATTGTTTTTCAGACAATGGGCCTATATTTCCATTTAATTAAAACAGTAAAGTTGTGCCTCAAATATATGGAATTCTACCAACAACTGTAATTGATTTTGTTCATTTTCTTTTTTTTTCTCTTAACTTCTTTAAAAACACACACACACACAATTAACAATAAAGGACTGTCTATTTTAGTTAAAAAGCTAAGCAACAATGGAAAAGAAGATAGATTACTATAGTCTTCCATTCGTTAATTGAGGTGGCATAGTGACTGTTATTCATTCACATTGAGCAACCTGAACAATACCAACTTATTTAAGTGACAGTTCTTTCTCTAATAGATTTCTTCTTCTTTTTTTATAATGCTGAAATGCAGACAGTCCCTTGTATCTAAGGAAGGCAGCTATGTGGTACTGATGTTAGAAGTGTTTACTGTGATCCGCAACCTTGTAATGGATTGAATCTGCCTCAGTTTCCTTCTTTGGAAAATGGGAGGCATAGAAATACCTATATCACAAAGTGGATATGAGAATCAGATGAGGTCAGCTAGGTGAAGTGCTTTATGAACTGAAAAGCACTATACAAATTTTCTTCAAATTATCACCTCTGACAATATGGTAGCACCATCTGAAAATTGTAGCAATGCTAATGTCATTAAAATCAATTGAACAAACAGATCAGGGTGTGGGGAAAAATCCAGATGTATCGGAGGTTAAATGGGCGTTTTGGTAATATTGCTCCCAGGTAACGCTAACTTTTTAGAGTCTGGGGAGAAGGAGAGATGTGGAAAAAGGAGAGAATGAAAGGGAAGAGAGAGTGAGCCACGTGGAAGGAAGTAAAAATAAAGACGTTCAAAGGATACCCTAAGAAAACTCTAAGACCAATATAATGTCACTGCAACAAAATATGGATTTCTAATTAAATTTACATTCTTTCCTTGACTTTCGCGATTAGCAAATTTGAAGGTTACAGGCCAGTTGTTTTGCAGAATGTCCCTCAGTTTGGGCTGTTAGGGTGTTGCTTCAGGCTCAGGTTATGCATCTTTAGCAGGGATGTCACAGAAGTGATGCAGTGATCTCCTTGCGTCACATCAGGTGGCACAAGATTACCCTTTGTTTCATTACTGATGACATTAGCTTGGTCACTTGATTGGGGGTATTTCTCAGGCTTCTCCACTGTAAAGCTGCTCTTTTCTTTTTTGAGAATAATAACAATTTTGTGATGTGATAATTTGAGACTATGTAATTATTCTATTCCCCGTCAGTTTGTTTGTTTATTTATTTATATCAGTATGGACTCATGGATTCCTATTTTACTCAGGGAGTTATAATCCATCGCTGTCATTATTTATTTTGATGCCCAGATTGTCCCAGATTTATCCAGTGGGAACTCCTTCAAACTGATCTCTTATGACTTATTGACACATCCCTGTCATTCTTGGTTCACTTTCTTACTTTTCTGGCACAAAAGGATGAATCCAGGTTTTGTTTTTATGTGTTCCATGCCACAGCCTCAGTGTGAGCCATTTCTCCACGGAGCTTTAGTTCTTTGTGGTGTAAAATGATATTAAGAAACCACGATCTAAATACTATTGTTATTGGATTTTTGTCATTCTGGGAAGTTTTCAACACCACCAGCCAGTTCTCTGGTTGTCCAATAATTCAGTTCAATCCTGATGCTATCTACCTTGAATTAGCAACAGATCCCACAAGTTAAGGGCTCAGTCATGCAAGACTGACTGGGAGGGCACAGAGCTTCCATGCCCTCTCTGGGCACCCTCCCACCACCTTGATGTATTCACCAACTTGGAAGTTCTCCGAAACTCATCTGTTCGAGGGTGTTATAGAGGCCCGTTAGGTAGGCATGATTGATTAAATCATTGGTCATTGGCGATTAACTCCATCTTCAGCCCCTGTCCCCTCCTTGGAGGTTGGGAGGAGTGAGGTTGAAAGTCCCAAACTTCTAATCAAGGCTTGGTATTTCTGGTGACCAGCCTTCATCCTGAAGGGGCCCACCAGGAGTTACCTCATTAGAACAAAATAGGTTCCCCTCACCCTTAGCACTCAGGAAATTTCAAGGGTTTTAGGAGCAATGTACCAGAAACTAGAGACAGAGACCAAGTATCTTTCTATGATACCACAGTGGTGGTGGTTTGCTTGTTTGTATAAATGAAATATCACCTTATCCACAAGGTTGTGGTCATGAATCAGTAAAGCTTAAGCTTTAGAACGTCATGTGTCAATAAAGTGTAAGTTTTAGGAGACAGTTAAAGGAGCACATGTTAACATCCCATCCTTTAGTTATTAAATTTGAATCTAATTGAGACACTGTCATGTAACTTATAACTCTCTTGTATGAAAATAGGTTGAGTTTGTATTAAATAGTTCTCATGATACTCTTCTGTACTCTCTAATATTGTATCAGACAATATATTGTATATTGTATATTGTTTCAGACTGTATATATTTAAAGACTTGAAATCACAGAATAATATTCAGTCTTTTGGGTTTTCACCATTGAAACTAATTCTGTCTTCATTTACTCCAAAATTCTGTAACTAAATCTTTACTTCAGAAAGCACACTGGTGTTCTTTGTAAGTTAAACAAAATGCTTCAGGGTGTAAGATTTCAGTAGGCTTCTTGATTCTTAAACTCCAGAGAGGAAAGAAGCCAGTTTGAACTCCTTTACATGTATGCATCCAAATTGTTTTGTCCATTCTTAAACATACGCAGCATGCTTACATAAGTCAGTGTTGATTTATAGTTTAAGTTCCTAACCTTCAGAGTACTTGCATGTACTCTGGAGTGGTACCTCATATAAGTGATTCTTTCTGGAATTTAACAAAAATAACAGAAATACCGAAATTAATCAGGTCCCATACCATGAATCTTAGAACTGTTCATAATGTGAAGCTTTGTGGTTTTTCTAGAAGATATTAGGCTACTAAAATTCTTTACAGTTTAATTGTGTATTGATATATAGTCCTCTGGCTTTGATTTACTTGTTTTTTTCCATAATGTGTTAAAGAAAACACAAGGATATATTGCAACCTAAACACTAAAGATTACCTTTAGCAACTCTGTCGTACATACAGATAGAGCAGTAAGATAGGATGTAATATTTTCCCTTTTGATATGATGCATTATATATTGGTCATACTATTAATCAATAATCATGACTGTTAGAAGAGTTTTGGTTTTTAAAGGATCTGTGATATTGAATATATTTTCATCAAGGTTGATTGAAAAAAAATCCTGAAGAATATGCATTTATACTATTTTTAAGATACTCAATGTTATCCTTCCTTATAGTAATATTGCTGTGTTTTCATTGTCACTGTTATATTTTTTCTTCAATTTTACTCTCTCCATTATTTGGGCTAAATTTCCATGAACCGCACAACTTAATGGTTTCTCTTCCCTTGGTTTGCATGGTACAATAGTCACCAATTTTCCCCCTCCTACTTTCCTTTCTTAGTTGCCTTCTCTGGTTATTGCTTCTCCTCTATATTTATGATTAGTTCCTAAGATTGGTCCTAGTCTTTTAATTCTATTTTCTCTAAAACAAATCTTCATTTATATTTTCAAATATCTGTATTGGTGGCTCAGGTTTACAATGCTAGTCCTTTGTTCTTACCTGAACTTCAATTTTGAGTTCTGTATGATATATCCTGGATTTTCCAAAATCATCTCAAACTTGACATGCATAAAGCCATACTACTTATCTTTTTTTTAGAAACTGGTCTCTCTTCCAGTTTCTCTGTTTTGGTCAGGAGTATTTTTTTTTCTTTCTTCTAGGATCTAAATGTTGGCATTTGCTTTGAGTTTATCTTCTTTTCCCCTCTCCAGTATTCAATCTTGAAACTTAATGATACATACTTCATATCTAAGAATTCCTACCTTTTACTTTGTTTCTATTCACTGCAAGTCCAAAGAGAAGGACCCGATAGATTCCTAAAGGGCTTGTTTTGTGGGGGTGGGAATCAATGAATGAATTATTTCGTTTTCTTTATTCTTTTTCTATTTCTTCTTATTTTTTAAAAAAATTTTTTTAGAGTTTCGGAAAATTGAAATATCTATATAATAGTATAAAGAGGCCTTGAAATTAGAAAAACAGGTGCAGAGTATTAATCATAAATTGCTTAACTTCTCTGAGCCTATAAAGCAAAAGTAATCCTGTACTTACAATACTGAGTTGTAAGAATTAGAGGTGATCTACATGAAAGTGCTTTGTAAACATTCACAAATCACTTGGGTGTAATAACTGATTGTATTCCAAAGTCTGTGAAATGGAAGTGGTTAATGTATTTGAAATATCTAGAACACAAAGGCCTTAAAATTATAGTTATTTATTTTTACTTAGTATAGTTAATAATGCCAAAATTAATTCATAATATATGTATTAATAGAAATAGTACAGATTGCCTGTCTTTTTTGTTGTTGTTTGTTTTATGTATTTGTTCCTCACTGTTAGGTCCTTGCATATCAAAAGGTTATAGAAGAAATAGTAGCCCAAGGGGACAAGAGCAATATAATTTGCAAGTTTGCTAAACTCAAATAATACCAATTTCATATGTGAAAATCCCTAATGATCAATGGCCAATCACTCAAACCATTACATTGAAAATAAAGGTGAAATCATAGGTATAATTCACTTATTTATTGATACTGGGTCACATAATTGATGATTAAGCATTACCCAAGGGGAACACATATTAATGTGCCATGGTCACAAAGACACAAATGAATTCACACCACTATCTATGACACATTTCATATTTGTTTTCTATTTTTACTGTCACTGCTAAAATAAGATCTTACTCTTCAGAGCTCACACGATTCCAAAAGATGTTTAATGTAAAATTAGGATTAATGGCTCAGTGTAACCTTTCTAAATAAAGAGTCATGCTTAGGAAATGGACACCTCAGCAATAACATACTGCTTGCGTGGACACTAATTGTCATGTATTATGTTCATATCAAGCACTATAGTTAGTCTGCAGGCTATTCTTGCTTTAAGAAGGTCTATGCCTAAAGGGTGAGGGGGGAGCTATACATGTTTCTTACTCCTTAATGGTTTCCTTGCAGATTCTTTTCCTTTTGTTTCTTTCCAAATAGTTTCATTTAAAAATGTGAATTTTTTTTTTGAAACTCTAAACATAAATGCTTTTATAAAAGGGGGAAGGGAGCAAGCCTTCTCTTGTGACAACAATTATTGTCCTTATTTTTCTATTTATTCATTTTTGGGTTAATTTAGTCTGGCTAAAATTACATACATATTCATGTTTCTTAATAAGAACAAAGCTTTACTCTTGGTTATTTTCCATAAATTTTTCCTCATAAGCAATTTGATAGGCATGTACTTTAACTATTAGAATGAAAGTTCATAGTGAATCCATGAAACCTGGTCTCAGATCTACAATTCATTAACTCTTTCCCCAAAGGTTTAAATGCTTCTTTTTCAGATTACAATAAAATTGCTACTGCTTTATTTTTAAAGTTTATAATGCCCAATTTATATTGAAGCATCAGTATAAATGGGATACTATTTATTAAACTCTCACTCATCTTGGTTGGACAGCAGATGTCAATTGTAAGTAGGATAAAATGTCATCTTAGGCATTATGATGGTGCTAATAAACAAAAGTGTGGAAAGCCCAAAAGTTACACAGGCTATCAGTTTCCTTGTACAAGTAGCAGTTAACATAGAGTTCTCTATGATTTCACTTTAATAGTTGTATAATTATTATATATTTGAAATAATTATCATATTCCTCTAATGGCCAAAGTTAATGCACCTTTTAACTTTGCCATTAATTTGCTTTAGGCTTGATTTAAAAGAAAACATTAATTATTTTTTTTAAATGCAGTTGTTTCATCTATGGCAAAGATTTCTTTAGAAGTCTTTATTTTCAAATATTTTTAAAGTTCTATTCCAGAGTCCTGAAAAAATTATGCTGACGTTTGTTTTGTTAAAGAAGCTGAAACCCAGGTAGCTTCAGAAATTAGGCTTATGCAATACAGGCAGGTGGAAAAGGTGAAAAGATTTGAATTTTTAATTTAAGGAATCATTACTCCGGTTGCAAATTATTTGTATGTATTCCCATTTCATTATATGAAGAGTGGGATATTGTTACTTATTAGAATTTTTTTTGAAAGAACTTTTTAAATGTAAAAGAGTTAGCTTTATTTTTACGTATGCGTTATTAGAATAATATATTAGGACTGATACAATTTATGTAAATGGGTCTATTTTCTATTTATGTTCCTTATTCAATATATTATGGGGATGTTTTTAACTTATGAACAACTATTCACAAACACTTATTTTGACATTGTTTAAAATAAGTAACATTCTAATTTTCAAGATTTTTTTTCTTAAAGATGTTAGATCAAGTTTCCTCCCCCATTTATTTATTCAGTGACTATTTTAGGATTTATTTACTCCTTTATTCTTTACTTAACTCTTTGATTTCAAGAGGAATTTTACAATTATATATTCTCAATTCAAATCTGTTCTTCTTATTCTCTTTAAATAGGCAAGATATGATTCAGATTTAGAGAATATAATTTAAAAGTAGTACATTGGCGCAATTCCATGCAAAAGACTTTTACAGGAAAATTCAGAGCTTGTTGGCAGTTTACTAAATGTGACTTAATATAAATCTACAGAGTTTATGCCATATTCTTTATTTTCCCAAATTTCTTTAAATGTATCTTATTCTTGAAAAACAATATCCATAATAAGCACCAGGGAAACATAAAAAGTACCAACCAGTATTTTCTGTAGATTTTTTATTTTTTACCTCTGTAGCAGGTCACTACCATCTTAATTAACTTTTTAAACTTATCTCAATTTTGGGCTGAATTTGATGAATGAACTCTCACTTTATTAGAACCAATAATTAAAATAATTCCTGATATTTTTATTTTCCTCCCTGTTAACAATGAATTTTTGTTGATTTTTATATATTTTTGGTACTATGAAACATTTACTACTTACCAGTATTTAACATAGAACTGGTCTTAAAACTATTTCATTACATGTTCATATTATTCAATCATAGCCTCAGCAATAAAAAAGTAAACCATGTTATGAAGATGTATATAGAGAATTATAGAGCTGAGCTCTGTACTCCCCATCTGTAACACTGGGTTAATAGTACCTTTCTTATTTCCTTTGATTTTGTAAGTAGCAAATAAAATACATGTAGAAGTGATGTGAAAATTTTTAAAGGGTATGAAATGTTTCATTGCTGGGAAATTATTTGAAATCTGAAATAATTTGAGTAATGGCTATGCAAGGAATTCTCAGTAAAGTTTACTAATGAATTTATGATCTTCCCATTTGTAGTTTCTAAGTTGAAAAATAATTTTTTTAAATAGAAAAAATAGAGTTCATTGACTTAAAAAAAAGAGATAATTTTAGAAAGATATGATTGGTCTTGTGCTTATGTACATAATACATCTGTATATACTTTTTTTTTATTTCCTCATATTGCAGGGGCACAAATGGTTAGGTTACATACAGTGCCTTTGCCCCACCCAAGTCAGAGTTTAAAGCGTGTCCATCCCCCAGATGGTGTGCACCGCACCTATTAGGTGTGAATATACCCATCCTCCCCACCTGCCCAACACTTGATGAATATTACTACTAAATGTGCACATAAGTGTTGATCAGTTAATACCAATTTGATGGTTAGTACATGTAGTGCTTGTTTTCCCATTCTTGTGATACTTCACATAGCAGAATGGGCTCCAGCTCTATCCAGGATAATACAAGTGGTGCTAGATCACCATTGTTTTTTGTGACTGAGTAGAACTCCATGGTATACATATACCACATTTTATTAATCCACTCATGTATTCATGGGCACTTGGGTTGTTTCCATATCTTTGCAAATATGAATTATGTTGCTATAAACATTCTAGTGAAGATGTCTTTTTTATAGAATGTCTTTTTTTCCTTTGGGTAGATGTCTGGTAATGGAATTGCTGGATCAAATGGTAGTTCTACTTGTAGCTCTTTGAGGTATCTCCATATTGCTTTCCACAGAAGTTATACGAGTTTGAAGTCCCACCAGCAGTGTATGAGTATTCCTATCTCTCTGCATCCACGCCAACATT
>VBSM01002937.1:14445296-14510915 GCA_008086735.1 Cheirogaleus medius | reverse complement strand
GTCCCACCAGCAGTGTATGAGTATTCCTATCTCTCTGCATCCACGCCAACATTTTTCGTTTTGGGACTTTTATTTATTTTATTTTTTAGTTTGTTTCAGTATATTATGGGGTACAAATGTTTAGGTTATATATATTGGCTCTTGAAGTTTTGTTTTTGGACTTTTTGATAAAATCCATTCTCACTGTAGTTAAGTGATATCTCATTGTGGTTTTGATTTGCATTTCTATGATGATTAGAGATGTTAAGCATTTTTTCATATGTTTATTGGCCATTTGTCTTCTTTTGAAAAGTTTCTGTTCATGTCCTTTGCCCACTTTTTACTGGGGTTGATTTTTTTTTCTTGCTGATTTTCCTGAGTTCTATATAGGTTCTAGTTATGACACCTTTATCAGATGTGTGGCATGCAAATATTTTCTCCCATTCTGTAGCTTGTCTATTTGCTCTCATGATAGTTTCCTTGGCTGTGCAGAAGCTTTTTGAGTTGGATCAGGTCTCATTTATTTATTTATTTTTGTTCCTGAGATTGCCCTGGGGTCTTCTTCATAAATTCTTTCCCTAGGCCAATGCCCATAAGAGTTTTTCCAACATTTTCTTCTAGAATTCTTATAGTTTCATGCCTTAGGTTTAAGTCTGTTATCCACCACCATGAGTTGATTTTTGTGAGAGGTGAGAGGTGTAGATTCTGTTTCAGTCTTCTACATATGGCTATCCAATTTTTCCCAGCACCATTTATTGAATAGGGATTCTTTTCCCCAGTGTATGTTTTTGTCTGCTTTGTCAAAGATCAAATGGCTATATGAGGATGTTTTTATATCTGGGTTCTCAGTTCTGTTCCATTGGTCTGTGTCTCTGTTCTTGTGCCAATGACATGCTGTTTTAGTTACAATAGCCTTGTAGTATAGCCTGAAGTCTGGTAAATTGATGAATTGATGCCTCCCAATTTGTTCTCTTTGCTTAAGATTGCTTTTGCTATATGGGTCTTCTCTGGTTCCATACGAAGCATAGAATTATTTTTTTTCCTGGATCTGTAAAAAATGATGTTGGTGTTTTAATAGGAATTGCATTGAATCTGTACATCACTTTGGGTATAAGAGACATTTTAACAATGTTGATTCTGCCACCCCACAAGCATGGTATGGTTTTCCACCTGTTTACGTCCTCTGTTATTTCCTTCCTCAGTGTTTCATAGTTCTCTCTGTAGAGGTCTTTCACCTCCTTTGTTAAATATATTCCTAGGTATTTTATTTTCTTTGTTGCTATTGTGAAAGGTATTGAGTCTTTCATGTGGTTCTCAGTTTGTTGTTGGTGTATAGGAATGCGACTGATTTGTGTACATTGATTTTGTAACCTGAGACTTTGTTGAATTTGTTTATCAATTCAAGTAGTCTCATGGCAGAATCTTTGGGGTTTTCTAGATGTAAGATCATATCATCAGCAAAAAAGCAATCGTTTGACCTCTTATGCGCCATTTGGATGCCCTTGATTTCGTTCTCTTGTCTGATTCCTCTTGCTAGGACTAATTAAATTGGTTGGCCAGATGGGGAAGGAAGAGAGAATGACAGGAAGAATGGCCTTTCTATGTTTTCCCCCAAACACATAAACACTTGGCTTTGCTGTCTCCTTTAGGATGTTGTTACATGCATGAGTAAACCAAGATATATGACTATCCAAAACTTTTTTTGAAATCTAAGTGTTGTACTTTTTTCCAGTCTCAACATTGTAATAGAAATGTTGTTATGACATTAAATATGTTTCTGGGCTGCTTTGGTGGTCCAGTTGCTGCACTTTCTTGACCTGCCATGTGGTATCTTGGGTTCAATTTCACGGTCTTTCATTTCCTTGGCCAGCAGGGACTCTGAGTGCTGAGAGGCCAGCCATGAAGCCCCTGTAGATGGAGGGGGGTGCCTCATGCTGCCCGATAGCAACCTTCTTGACTGATTAGGGCACTGTGATGACAACTTCCAAGGGAATTCCTATCTAGTTCTCTCGATGGCAGCAGAGATAAGAGGCTGTGAAATGTGAGTTTCTGAAATTGGTATATTGGAAGAAGCCAATACCTCTCTGCCAGAGGCCCACATTGCTGGAGTACTTGGTGTTAACAGGAATTATAGAATAACCATTTATTTCAGTAGGTGTACACAATTGATTTTCATCTTACTTGATAAGTTTATACTTTTACTGATGCTGACTGTAATGACACTGTTATTATGCTGGTCTAAGACCTATTGCTGGCTGTCCAGTATGTGTCATGGCCTGTTTAAGATTTATTTTTTTCACCCCATGTAATATGTCATGTGGCATATAGAAAGTTCTCCATAATGAGCTTGCATATTCTTGAAAAATTAATAGAAAAATGATTTTTACTTCCTTCTTTCAAACGTACAAGTTTTTTTTTTTAAATAATCAAGAATATTTTAAAATTAAATTTCCTTCCCATTTCCTTCTCTCATAAAATCTTTGGTAGGCACACTGTCTTGGCCATCTCCCCATGCCCCTTAGTTTTTCTATTGTAGCAGCATCTTCTGCTCGCTCTCTCGTACTCTGTGATGGATTGCCACAAAGGAAGCACTGTTACAACCTGATTCCTTCTAGGACTATCCAAAAAGGATTCAGCATCCTCTTTTGCCACTTCAAAGACCTTCTCTTCTACATAATGCAAGCAGTTGGAGGAGAAAGGGTCTAGACCAACAGAAGAAAAATTCTTTATCAGCTAATTCTCAGTGATGATTAATTTGTTATAATCGTAGTGACAATGGACACACAGCAATTGTCCTTCAGGAATTTGACTTGCAGGTTCCAGCAGATTTCACTTGGCAGAAAGACATTCCTTCAAAAAGTGAAAACATTTACTAACCATAATTGATGAATTTAAAGAAAGCCATTTCTGCCATTTGCTATAAATACCTACGGAGACCAGTGCTTAGTAAGAAATTCTTTAGGAGGGCTTATTTGGATCAAAACATGTCGGCATTCTTAACTGACAGGTGCTAGGTCTGGGTGTGGATAATTAAATTTTTACTCTTGTTTGAAATGATTTCTAATGAAAACCTTTATATTTTATACCTTATTATTATACCTGCACCCTTATAAAATAGCATTTTAAAATGAGAATTTCAAGATGTAGCCTATAGACCAACTTAAGTAGTTAGGTAATTTGATTTATGGTGATATAATGAGGGCCTAATAAAATAAAAAGATAATTTATAAATAGCTACCAAGTTATAATATGATTAATTTAACCAGCCAGTTGTCAAACTTGGCTTCTATCAGGGAACTTCTAACAATTAGCCCCTGTGTAACTTTGGTATAGACACCAAAGATTATATACTGGCAGCCTGAGGGCTACACGATTAGCTAAAAAATTGTGGAAACACTTAAAAATTGGATAATTTTATATAAATTGCTGGCTTCCTTTGGAAGTGGAAACTCTGATAACAATGGACTCACATTCAAGCTTGCCCACCACACTCCCATAAGGCAATAAATATCTCATTGCTGCTGAGCAGTGGCTGTGTACTTTTGGGGGCAAAAGCTCTCTGGTTCTCCTCAGTTCCACCTGTCTTTTTTTTTTTTTAAGCACATAGTTCATTTCACTCACTTTATGTAGGTAGTGCTTGTAGTAGTTTGATGTTGCAACTGCTGCTGTAAATATTAATATAAACTCATATAGTATGAGTTGTCTTAGAGGGAAAACTTTGCAAATGACTAATTCTCACAAGATCATTTGGCCTGGCCAAATAGTTATCAGAAAAATAAAGAAATTGAATAATGTCTTACTGGTTTAGAATTGTGTTTGTATGTGTATCTCTATCTATATCTATGTATCTGTGTGTGTGTGCGCATGTGTGTATGAGATGCAGAGTGATTCTGAAAAAAGGGTGACTATAGACATTGAGATAAAACATTCCTCATCGTGGTGTATTAATGAAATCTGGTCACATACAGCCAAATGCCCAGATGGAATTTAGTTAAAGAACAGAATAACCATCATCTCCTCCTTGGTTGCTTTCAGAATATCTATTATTTGGTCCTGTTCTCCTCAGCTTAATCTAGACTATATATTGTAAAATGCCTGCAAATCTGAAGCTGCTTCTGATTTTCCATACTTCAGTCTCCACAACGATGTGCAACAGACATTGATCTTTTCCTAATGCAGTAATAGGCTAGAAGCATTTTTCAAACATGAGCACTTTATTTGCTTTATTATCGTCAAGAACAAAAGGAAATGCGTTTGGCCAAGGTCAGTATGAGGGGAACACTGAGACTTGTGCCAGAAAGCCTTCTGATCCTCTGGTTCATTAATGCCATCCATTTGGCTCTGGTCTTCCCTGATTTAAGATATGAAGTATGTTGATGTTTCCAACTGCCAAGGCAGTTGTCGGAGTCTGAATCTGTGGGTCAATTCCATCTTTTTAAGTACACCATTTCATTCATAGACTCTTAGAACTGGAAGAGAGCTTAACACGTGATCCAACTCATTCATCTGCTTCCAGGCAGGAGAGCAATAAAAATGTCTCAGGAAGAGAATGGGTTTTTTCATTTGTCAAACTTCCCAAGTGTAGGGACCTCTGGTCTTTCTCGTTCAATATTCAATATCTAAATATCATTCTCATCAGTCAGTACTTCTTAATATCTAACTGAGGTTCTCCCAGAAAATCAAATGCTCCCTTCTATTATATTGCCTAGGTTGAGTATTCAAAAATTAAAAATTCCGAGGTTCTCACTTTCAGCCAACTTCTTTTTTTCTCCAGTGCATCATGCTATTTTGTTGTCTTCAAATTTTCTATACCTTTCTAAAGGTACTAGCGCATTAAGAAAAACATGCCAAGTAAGAATTACTGAGAAAATTGACAAGAAATTCGTATCTTTCTGTGTGTACATTCCAGGTTTAGAAGTACCAAAAGAAAAATAAACAAACCCTGATTGATACATGACTATAAAGTATGCTGTAAATTTATGTATTGCTTCACTCAATATTTTTGAGTGCCTCCGATGTAGCAGATATGTGATATATACTGCATGTGAAATGATGATTAATACATGATTAAAACATACACCAAAATCATTTGGCTATGTTTTGATCCTTTGAAGCTGTTTTAATTAGTATGTCCTTTCTCACCATTCCTTCAACCCTCAAATTTTTGTGAAATTAAGCTGAATGTATATAATAAGTAAAATATTTTGATGTTTGCATTTAGGCCAGGCTGTGTTTCAAAACTAGAGGGAGAGAGAGACAGTTGACAGGAAAGACTAAGAAAATTTGGTTTGCAAGGAGATGTTCATGGGAAATTCTGCCTCCTCCTCTGTGAGGTAGTGACAATTGGAATCTTTACTTCCAACCTCTAGCCTTGAGCTGCCTTGTGAATGGGAAAGTGTGTTTGTTTTTTCTTGGCACATGTTGTAATTGAAAGATTTGTCTTGGCATGGAGGACCATTCTGAGCAGCCCGGCAGTTACACTCCCGACTAACCCCTCATGTAATAACCATACACGGGAAGTCTGTCAGGAAATTCATGACTTGGTACAAAAGCAGACTTTCCTCAGCCAAGATTGTATATTTGGCACCTGGAAATATCGTTGGTGTTTCCTATATTCCTTAACACTCTTGACTCATCCTATTTTAAGAATAAAAATAAGTGCTATGAACTTCACCCTTCCATAATACTTCAGATATACGGTTTTCTCATTGGCCCTCAGAGTTTGCACTTTCCGAACTGTGAATGTCTTTGACAGAAAATTTTGATATGTTTAGATGTATATATAACTATGTAAACGCTCGCTCAATCTTTAACATTATGTATCAATTAAATATGAATCTGGAGTGGCTGCTTATTACGAGCTAGTTGTTCAGAGTAGTAAAATAAAATATCTTGGAATATTTGGCTTGAAAACCACATGTGAAAAAATAATGCCTTTCATAACTATTTTGTTTGCATCAAAGCAAACTGAATTTATAGTCATCTTGCTGAAACCAGGTAGAATGGTTATTCTGAAAATATTCAAGAGATCAGAGGATGATAAATAGAAATTAATTGTATAGGATTCATTACTTATTTAGTGTGTCTATCATTTATAGTCTTTTCATACTTGTCTCTTTAATTTTAGTGAATATCGTTTATATATACACACTTTCTTATTGTTACTGCCACTCATCATTCTTCTACCTCAGTTTTTCTCATGAGGTCTTAAATTCCTCAAGAGTCTAATTGTCAACTCTGGGAGAGGAAAATTATATATACATATATATATATAAATATATATATATATATAGAGAGAGAGAGAGAGAGAGAGAGAGACAGTCTTGCTCTGTTGCCTGGGCTAGAGTGCCATGGCATCAGGCCAGCTCACGGCAACCTCAAACTCCTGGGGTCGAGCGATCCTCCTGCCTCAGCCTCCCGAGTAGCTGGGACTACAGGCATGTGCCACCATGCCTGGCTAATTTTTTCTATGTATTTTTAGTTGTGCAGCTAATTTCTTTCTATTTTTTAGTAGAGACAGGGTCTCACTCTTGCTCAGGCTGGTCTTGAACTCCTGACCTTGAGTGATCCTCCTGCCTTGGCCTCCCAGAGTGCTAGGATTACAGGTGTGAGCTGCCACACCTGGCTGAAAAATATATATTAATTGGCTTGAAAATGTGCCCTCAGAGGCTATGTGCTGTTGTGTCTCAGGGCTTAAGGCGACTGGGAATGCACTCTGGTTGTTTTGTGCTTTTTCTCTCAATTTTTAAATCTCTACAGAGCTTATATCTTTCTCTCATAATCTCTCCTGTTTTCTTTACTTTTATTAACTTTCCTCACGAATTTTTAGCAGCACAAGTGGTAGCTGAATGGTGGTTAGTGATGGTATATAAAGTTGGTTGAGAAGGGGATGGAAATCACTATATTTTCTCTATTTCACATCAGATTCTGAATCAACCTATTTTAGAGTATCCCTCTAACTCCTCTCTCATGTTCTTTCATTACTTATTTATTCCACTAAAGACTTATAGTGGAGTCATTAGCCTCCACTGTATTTGTCTCCCTTGACTAGAACAAAGTGACTGTGGCTCACAACCAAGCAACTGGAAAACCAGCTTGTTTAATTTCATATTTAGTTCATTTTTACAGGATATTTTTAATTTTGAATAACATTTGTGCTTCTGTTTACACAGAGCATCCGGTGCATTGTTTTTGCTATTAATATGTTTAACTAGTTGCTGTTTAACTAGTTGTGTTTAACTAGTGTTTAACTAGTTGCTGCCAGTGTAATAAGAAATAAATATCACAGTTGTCACAAGAAATCTTTCACTTTGAGAGATTTGGGTAGGTATACCTTAATATTATATATTTACATTTAATCTCTTTGGAACTGATTTCATTCTTACCGGTTTTTTTGTTGTTGTTGTTTTGCTTTTTTTTTTTAAACAGAGTCTCTCTCTGTCACCCAGGCTACAGTTCAGTGGTATGATCATAGCTCACTGCAGTCTAGAACTTCTGGGCTCAAGTGATTCTCCTGCCTCAGCCTCTTGAGTAGCTGGGACTACAGGCGTGTGCCACCACACCTGGCTGATTTTTTTTTCTTTTGGTAGAGACAGGGTTTGGCTATGTTGTCCAGGCTGGTCTCTAACTCCTGGCCTCAAGCCATCCTCCCACCTTAGCCTCCCAAAGTGCTGGGATTATAGGTGTGAGCCACTACGCCTGGCCTTCCTACATATTTTATGTATTAGGTATAATTCTCTTTACACATGACCTGGGAATGTATAATATATTCTTTGTACTAGATTTAATTTATTTTGAATTTCAACTTTGCCAAATTATAATGATCACCAGAGAAATATTATTAAACACCATGCTTTTTTTTTGTTATCTCGTAACTGGCTCTCAGAATTTCTGCTTGAGTCTGGTAATGCATTTTTACTGTCTTCAGTGAATTACTAACAAATTGGCCAGGACTTAAAGTTTTCCCCTACTAGAATTTCCATAAGCTTCTCTTTGAGCTTCATAAGCTCTTCCTAGGTTGCCCATGTGATCTAGATTCACACATACTCAAACCAAAGGACCTCCTGGTTCACATGGCACCTATTTCTTTTTATTTGTTTATTTTTTAACCTATTTTCTCTTTGAAATCTGTCTGCTTTTTGGTCATTAGACTCTGCTATGTATCTCTTTGAATGAAACAAAGTGACTATAAGCTCTCAACCCAGCAACTTGTAAACCTGCTTGGTTGATTTCATATTTAATTCATTTTTACAGGGCACTGAATTTTGCATAAATAATATTTGCGCTTGTGTTTATACAGAGCTTCCCCATGGGGTGCTGTGCACTGTCATTACTATTATTATTGTGTTAAACGTATTGCCGCCAGTGTCACATTTAATTGTGAATTAGTAGAATCACTTTTCCTGATGTTGATGTACAACCCCATTGCATGTCTTTACCGACTAATTCATAACTTTATTCACATGGGAAGGCAATTTCCAAAAGGATAAAGGGAAGAGTCACCCGGCTTAAGTAGTAACAAGACAAAAGATAGTTTAGGCATGTGTAAACTACAGTTATATCTTTTTCACTAGTTTATGAAATTTTTAACAGGAAAAAAGAAGGAAAGAGGAGACTTTCTTTTTCTCTTTAAAGACAAGTCCCTGTGTTTAGCAAATGCAGGCCAAGCATGTGCTCGTGTACACGTGGTCTCTCTCTCTCATCAAGCCAAGAAATAGTGCCTTTTGAATAGGAGACTTCCTTTAATTACATTGGGGAAGTGATAATAGTAGGTATTGCATGTTTAATGTAATGTTCTGGTTGCCCCTTTTCTTTCTTTCTGTCTGTCTTTCTTTTTTTTTTCTTCCCTTCACAGCCACCTCATCTTGAGCAGAAATAAAAGGTTCAAGGCTTGTCAGCATCAGTTTATAGATAGCTGTTTAAAAATAATGAGATATTGGGTATTGTAAGGCTCAGGGCTGTCTTGCCAGACTCATTTATTTCCATTCACCTTTTGTCAGAATTGCAGACAGAAGACATTCAATTAAAACTTGTCACCTGTTGCAGATGACCTAATTTGTACTTGTATGTGTCATAGATTAGGGCTCCCTGCTTCACACGAAGCAATGTTACCTCTGGTAGAACAACATTTCCCCTGCTAAATATTTTGTTTATGGTTATTTAAAATTTCTGTCATTTCAATTTCGGCTCCAATCCAGATTATAAATTTAGCACATGAGCCTCAGAACCAGCCAAGAGCAGTCAATCACACCGTGGAGGGAAAGGAAAAAAAAAAAAAAAAAAATTGAAGGGACTTCTTGGGGATTATGTCCTATGCCCAGAAATCCACAACTGTATTTTGAATTTAACTTGAATCTGAAACGGAGGGAAGCCTTTGTAATTTCTTATGCAAGCCTCACATGTTTAATAGTCCAGATAGCTATCAGGAGACCAAAACGAAAGACTTCCCCTTGCTAATTGTTAATTCATCTGTAGAGCAAGGAAGCTTTAATGTGAGTCATGGCTTTTATCTCTTTTAGTGACTGAGGACTCAGTTTAAAAAAAAAAAAAAAAAGCCTGCCTAATGGATATGCATTTTCTCTCCCTCTGTGATTTTTCTCTTTTATATCTTCAGACATTATAGTGTTTCCGCATGCAACCAAGCAATTTCCAAAGTTCCTAAGTTGTTGTCATGATATTCCAGCACAAGTAAATGTAATCACTGGCCAGGGGAATGTAGTGGAAAATCAGCTGTGTGGGCCTCCCTTCTGAACTATAAAATCTGCTGGAATGTTCCTGTCCCTCTACGGCCCTGCCAAAACACACCTTGTCTAATTTGCAGTGCTGTTTTGAGGGAGAACCAGGAACAAGGAAATTAAGATCTCTTCTCTCAGTTGACAGGCAGAGGGATGGAATCATTTTATCACTTTTGGTTTGTTCAGTCTCATAACTCTAAACTTTTTTAGGAGAAATCCCCTTACGGAGTTGCAGATACAAAATAGCCCTTCCATTGCATAAGAGGGTTCATTTTTTTCCCCTCCTGCTAGTTTTGTCATTCTGCCTACGTTTTACATGTGCCCCATATCATGTTGCAAATATTGTTTCCCTTAATAATTGATTTTCATCTGCTTGCACTTCTGATTTCGTAATATATACCAAATGTTCTTTTCCAAAAATAGACTTTGATGGCAGAGAAATAGTACAAACATAGTGCTTAAGAATGTGGGTTCAACAGCCATTCTCCCCAACTCTCCCACTCCTCGTTCTGCCTCTTACTCTCGCTAGTTCCAGTTTTCTCATCTGCAAAATGGGATAAAAATATAGTACGTGCCTCATATGGTTGCTATACGGATTGAATGTGTTAATATATGTGAAGCCATAAACCCATTGTCTAGCATATGATAAGCTCTCAATAACCAATGACTGCTAGTAACTGGCTACTATGTTGGCATATTCCAAGATACTTCATGCACAGATTGATTCATTTAATTAACAGTGAAGATACTGCTTGGTAGGGAGAGGTAGGTTTGAGAACTCAAAGACTGTTGAAACAGGAAGAAAGGGACCAAATCATGAAGCCATATTGAACAGTATCACTGTCTATTTGGAGAAAGGGCAATATGAGTAGAGAAAATTATCTAGAGATTGGTTTCTTTTATTGTCTTACATGATCCTCAAGAATTTAAGATTGTTAAATAAAGGGGGACAGATTCTCCTTGGAGTATATGTGTGAATATACAAATAATTTTCACTCATATCCTTACTGAGGAGCCTAAAATATCACAGCTACTCTGGGTTAAACTGGTGCACTCTGTCAGGATATTGTCCCGAAGGAGAACCCCGTCAGAAGCTGCCACTAAAACTCCCGCTGCTGTGTCTGATACTGCTAATCTCCCTTTGCTTCTTTTCCTACAGCTCCTCAAAGGGATTTGCTCTATCCTCTGTGTATGATGGTTCCCTCATAGAACTCTCAGGGGAATTCAAGGGCGCGGTTAGAAATTTCTTTTCCTCAAGGGAAGGAGGGAGGTTGTCTTAGGCAGCAAAGAGACCTGCAGTATCAGGAAGACACACGGTGCAGGAGAAAGTTCTCATCCTTTTTACCCAATTATTCCAGAAGTCTTGCTTTTCCAGTCTGCCGCCAATATTCGCCTACAATCCACGTTTGATGATATTTATTTAATACAACTGGTTATTTAGTATTTATTACCTTCAAAATATTTAAAAGTATTATTTTAATATAACCATTTGCATTTTTCTTCAGTCTTCCAGGGGTCTGTAGTAAGTAATGCTTTTTAGAAACTTTTGTCTGGGGACAATATAATCAATGTCTTTATCTCTAAATTAGGAAAGTAGGCTAGGGTATCCTTGTGTAATTCTCTAAAGGGGAGATTTTTTATTGTCCTATGAAATGGCTCTGACTTTGTGTAATTAAAATGTAAAAAATACTTTTGACTTTAGACTATAGAATATTATAAAAATTTGCATTTGGGCATAAAATGTAGGCTTAAAATATGCTGACCTAAGAAGACCTTGTGCTGAACTGTCTTCTATTGGTGTTTATTTGCCTCACAGCATTTTTTTTTTCCTCCTTGCCCTACTCTTGCTTTCTCAATTTTGTAAATTCTGACAATGTATAAGATTTGTAATTCCCTTGTGGCATTGTAGACATATGCAGTATTTGGAAGAAGAAACAATGTGAAATGTTCTATTAGGTAGGTAATGCCAACTCTTAAAATCTTTTTTTTTTTTTTAAAAAAAAGAAGATAATAGTAGTCTCCACATGAATAGAAAATCCAATTGCCTTAATTAACTTCGAATCCTGTCAAACATTGAACATTGCAGGTATCTTATTTCCTGGGAGAAATCTTATTTTTAAACTTTTTCAAAAGTGCTTTACAAGTGAAGTCCAAACAGAAATTGTTTGTATTTAAGATTGTAAAAGTATAAGGAGATAGGCTTTGTCACCTTCAGGGGAAATATTTGGATTATATTGATGTTTGTTTATGACAAATCTGGATTTCCCAGGTTCTGATCATAACTATTATTGTTGTTTGTTCCTATTAAAATGGTTAGTTTGAGTCTTTTAAATATGTTAGGTTAATTGGATAATTATAAATTCTCTACTTTGTATGGTGTATTTACTGCTAAACTCTGGGAAAGCATCTTCTTTAAAATAGAATTTTTGTTCATTGCTGTATCTCTTCTAAGATAATCACATATCTAAATGATATTATTAGTGACAAGAATCAACAGTAAATAAAATGAGATACCAGATATTTCTATAAATTATTTAGACATCAAATAGTGTTAATTATTTGGCTTTTATCCTTTAAATTATCTTACGACTCCACCATATCTCCAATCTTTTTACCTACAGAATTGAGGCGGGATGGAATGTTGAACTCCATGTGGATAGATGTTCAATACCGTGTTTTCCCGAAAATAAGACAGGGTCTTATATTTATTTTTCCTCAAGAAGACACCCTAGGGCTTATTTTCAGGGGATGTGTTATTTTTTTCAAGTATGGTACAACAATCTACATTTATTCAAATATAGTTAAGTCGTCTTCTGCTGGAACATCATCATAACTCTCCAAACCCCAAATTCCATCCTGAATTTCTTGCGACTCTATTTCCTTTAGAACCATTGGCCCCAATCTCTCACGTCGAGCAATAGAGCTCTCATGGGGCAGATGAGAAGGGCTGATGGTCTTCTTTACGGCTCCCCTACAAAATGCATGGGTTGTGCAGATACACTGCATAGCCACGCCCATCACTAGGTCTTATTTTCAGGGTAGGGCTTTTATTGCGCAAATGCTTAGAAATCCTGCTAGGGCTTATTTTATGGGTAGGTCTTATTTTCGGGGAAACACGGTACATGATCATGATGCAAAATATATTTCAGTAAAACAATATAACAGTATTTCAACAAAATAATGATGTGATTAAAACCTCCGTATTAGTACTTGGCATTTTAAGGTTAATAAAATATTTATTTATTTATTTCATTTCAATAGATTTACAGGGTAAAAGTGCAGTTTTGTTACATAGATATATTGTACAATGGTGAAGTCTGGACCCATCGCCACCTGTCACCTGAATAGTATTCATTGTACCCAATAGGTAATTTTTCATCCCTCACCTCCTCCCACCCTTCTGCCTATAGAGTCTCCAGTGTCTATTATTCCATTCTGTATGACCATGCATACCCATAGTGATCTCCCACTTATAAGTGAGAACATGCATTATTTGATTTTCTATTCCTGATTTACTTCGCTTAGGATAATGACCTTCAGTTTCGTCTAAGTTGCTGCAAAAGACATTATTTCATTGTTTTTTTTAATGATTGAGTAGTAGTCCATGCTGTACATATACCACATTTTCTTTATCCACTCATCAGGTGGACATTTAATTCCCTTTCTTTGCTGTTGTGATTTGTGCTGTGATAAACATGAGTACAGGTATCTTTTTGATATAATAACTTCTCTTCCTTTGAGTAGATACCCAGTAGTGGCATTGCTGGATTAAATGGTAGATCTACTTTTAGTTCTTTGAGAAATTTCTATGCTGTTTTTTGTACAGGTTGTAATAATTTACATTCCAACCAACAGTGTATTAACATTCGCTTTTTACTATATCCATACCAATATCAATTATTTTTTGACTTTCTAATAATGACCATTCTGACTGGAGTAAGGTAGTATCTCATTGTGGCTTTAATTCGGATTTCTATGATTAGTGATGTTGAGCTTTTTATTTGTTTGTTTTTAGAGGCAAAATCTCACTCTCTGGCCAAGGCTGGAGTGCAGTGGCCCAATCATAGCTCATTGCAGCCTTAAACTCTTGGGCTCAAGTGATCTTCCTGCCTCAGCCTCCCTAGTAGCTGGGACTATAGGCAGGTGGCCACCCTGCCCACCCAATTTTTAAAATTTCTCATAGAGATGGGGTCTCATTATGATGCTGGTCTCGAACTCTTGGACTCAAGCAATCCTCCTGCCTCAGCCTCCCAAAGTGTTGGTATTATAGGCATGAGCCACCATGCCCAGCCTGAGCATTTTTTAATATGTTTATTGGCCATTTGTATATCACCTTTTGAAAAATGTCAATTCATGTCACTTTCCCACTTTTTAAGTAGGCTATTTGTTATTTTCTTGCTGAGTTAATTGAAGTCCTTATAGATTCTGGATATTAGTCCTTTGTCAGATGCATAGTTTTCAAATATTTGCTCCCGTTCTGTAAGTTGTCTTTACTTTGTTGATTATTTCTTTTGCTGTGCAGAAGCTTTTTATTTTAATTAAGTCCCATTTGTTTATTTTTATTTTTGTTGCATTAGCTTTTGGGATCTTTGTCATAAATTCTTTGGGTAGGCCAATTTCCAGAAGAGTTTTTCCTAGGTATTCTTCTAGAATTTTTATGGTTTTAGGTCTTACATTCAAGTCTTTAATCCATCTTGAGTTAATTTTGTGTATGGTGAGAGATAGGGATCCAGTTTCATTCTTCTGCACATGGCTATCCAATTTTCCCAGCACCATTCATTAAATAGGATGTCTTTTCCCAGTATATGTTTTTGTCTGCTATGTTAAAGGTCAGTTGATTCTAGGTATATGGCCTTAAGGTTTATAAAATATTTTAAATATGCATTTGTGTAATATCTGTGACATAATATTATTAGATCATTATAGCAAAACATCAGGGAGCATATTCTCTTTATACCCATCTTATATTTGGAAAAGCAAATAGGTTAAGGGACTCATCAAAGTTTACAGAGCTATTTATTGGAAACGCCAGAAAAAGAACTGAACCATTCTGTCTTGTACATTATGCTTTATTTACTTTGACATATTCTTTACATAATATTTAAGAATAAAGTATTATCACAATTGAAAACATTAAAATGAGAAATTTTAGTCATAAAATCATGATTACAGATAATGGACCAAACTCATAGGGATTTATAGATTAATAATTAGTTATCATTAATTTTGATATATGCAATGCTAAAAATTTTAGGCCAGAGAATACAAGAATTATCTATAAATTAGTTGTACTTACAAAGAATTATGTAAAAATATCCTTCTTTCGTGGTTTTTATTATCTTTCTCTTTCTCTCTGACCCCTTCTCAATTTTTTTAATGAATATATATTTATTTTTTAACTCAACATATCATTTGCATATATTCCTACTAATGAGAAATCATGGCTTAAGTTTATATCCAGGCAATTGCAGTAGAGGTAGAATTTTCATTCAATGTGTTTGATTTACAGGATTTTAAAGTTCAGTGGCATTACTCTTTGGCTAAATACTTTTGTCATTTGCAATCTACCTTTTCTCGCTGTGAAATTAGCTTCCTCATAAGAAGTGTTGTATCCCAATTGTACAGTTTGTTTTCCATTGAGTCTTCTTAAAATTATGAGAGATGCTTTTCATTATCTGATGTTTGATTTCCTATAATCCTGTCTTATTTGTGACATGGTGTTTTAATAGTATTAGTGTTTTTAATTTTTTGTTTTTCTGAAAAATAATTTTAAAAAGTTATAGAGATATCTTAATGATTTCTGTACAGTATTTCATCAGATCACTTAAAATAACATTATTAAATTTAAGTATATATCCTATGACTCACATGAAACCTGCTTTCAAAGATATATGAATAAAGAGGCTGTTAAGTGTTTTTTCAAGCTACTAAAAAAAAAAGAGAGGCTCTGTCCACATGTTTGAAGATATATTTTGAGCTGATTTAACTTCTAGATCTATGTCACGTGTGTGTAGGTGTGTTTATGTGATTGTTGTTGGTGGGGGAGGGAACTGGTACTATTGGGTGGTATTTTCCCCCCACAGTAATTGAATAAACTGATGAATAGTTTTAATATGATGTAAAAGTAGTTGCATCTCTGTGTTACTAGGATTTTGGTTTGAACATTTCACTGAGCATGAGGTCAGCTAAACCAAATAATAATGACGATAATAATAACACCACTAGACAAAGCACAAATGACAGATTTTCCAGATTTTGAAAAGAGGTTAAAAGCAGTAGAAATATTGCTTACTTGGCTTGAGTGTTTGAAATTGTCAATATCTGCCTGCTTTTGAGAGAGAATGAAAATTTCACATGTTAATTATTATGATCTTTTAAAATATATTGACTCTAGAAATGTTTACCATTAACTGTTATCTAAACTTGGTGGGAAAATTTTTCTCCATATTGAGTCTCTGTCAACTTTTACTGTATAATTATATAATTTTTTATGAGTATCAATATCTAGATTTTTTTATTCTAATGAGTATCATATAAATAAAATTACAAATCATAAAAGAATGCTTTGTCCAACTCATCTTTATTTTAGGAAATGAAGTATAAAATCATGGCTTATGTGAAAAATCTTGAATATTTAGAAACTGGATAGATGTATAGTTGGAACGAATGGATATATGGGGTGGATGAGATGGATGTACAAATATATGGATAGATAGTTATTGATCTACCCACTCACAAGATCTACCCATGCACAGGAAAGGGTAGAGTGGGAAAGTAAGAAAGCACCCCCTTAGAGTTCTGAGGAGCATGGAGAAAGTAATATGAATATTTTTCAAAGTCAGTTTTCAAAGTTGAAAGCAAATGGAATGGAAAGTATTTGACAATTCTTAAAGAATATGTCTCTACAAATGAACAAAGACCCATAATACTTAATAAAAATTCTGTCAATTGATGATGGATATTTTTTGTTTCATGATATGTAATAACTAGCTTTCAGTGTTGCACTTACTCTGTAGACTTGGCCCAGTGGGCTAAGCTGATTGGTGGCTTTAAGGTGATATGACTGAGTCCAGATTGTTTCCTGCCAGGACCTTGAGTCAAGTCACTCAGCCATGGTCCTCTTCTATGGGCCTTCATAATGGACAAACTCCATTGTCAGAAACTCACCAGCTCTGACTCTGGGTTCGAGAATATGCACTGTATAGTTCAGTATATAAGTATATACTGCTAATGATGAATACATTCCCTGACAAACACCACAAGCCCAATCACGATTTATTCTGTGAGCTACCTTCATTCCAACAACTTTAAAGATGTCCCAAAATATTTCCTCTCTCTTTAGCTTTTGCCTGTCCTTGTTCTCTCTGTCTCTCTCTCTCTCCTTCCTCCCCCCGCCTTCTCTTCACACCTCTAATAATATCAGATTAAATGTTCTCATTGGATTGGAATTGGATGACAAACATCTGAGGATATAACTAGTGTCATATGCTTTTAATTTTATAAGATGATTTTGAATTTTAAAAACTCTTACAATGAAACAGGTTTGAATATGTCTTGGATGTCCAGATAAAACGTGACCACCTTAAACTGGAAAAATATCTTCTTGAAAGTTTTGAAGAAGAGTTGAAGAAAAGAGAAAACATAATAAAAGAGGAAGGAAATAGAAGGTGTTAAACTTTAGTAAATATAGAAACAATAAAAATAGACTAGGAAAAATAGATTAGGAATTAGATCAACAAATGAATAGCTCTACTAAGGCATGAAGTGCTTTAAAAGCGGCAATGAGGAAATGTAGCTTTTTTGTGACCCAAATGCATGACAATTTTCAGTGAATACTTAAAAACTGTACCTAACTTCTTTGGTTTTTGATATCTATTTGGCTAACCTACTTAATTGCTCTTGAAGTCTCCTGATTTCATTTAAACCGTACTCTGATGTTTTAATATGATAATTCAGGCTTTATCTAGAACCAAGTGTTTGTGTGTTCCAATAAAAGATAATCAACTCGTAAAGTAGTATTAAGATAATATAAAAAAGGTGTGTTTTATTTTATCTTATAGATCACTAATAATTCTTAACATTTGAGTAATATATTCACTGTAAGTATTCACACAGATTTATATCAGCTTTTCCCAAACTGTTTCATATAATTCAGATAACCCACAACTCATATGTTCCACAGGACATTAATAAGTATTCCAAAAAACAGGCTCTTTTGTTAAATTGGTTTGCAAAATGTTTCATATGCTATATATCTTCCTCTTAGAGTTTTACAGAGTCCATTTGCATATTAATGGCTCTGAGAGGCCTTTCAATAATATGATAATACTGATGATGCTGTTAAACCAAATCTATTTCCTAAACAGTTTGAGAAATGCCAAAATATGTACAGTGAATTACGTGGCTGAATTTATTAATAGAAAAATGTTACACTGTTATAGCAATTAAGGTACAACCTAATACCACAGTCTCTCCTCAGTCTTACAAATAATTGTCCCTTTATTTGATATAGATTTGTATGGTCATGTTCTAAACTTTACAAATATAGACTAGAAACTAGATTATTAATAAGCGCTTCCCCACCACTTCCCTGTATGAATGAAACTTTCCTGTACTTTTAATCCCTTTCTTTCCCTTTTGCTTTTTCCTTAATCTTTTAGCTCCATTACCAAAAATACCTTTCTGAATCTTGATGCAGCCCATCACTGTTTGGGAAAAAGTTTTATTCACTCTGGTCTACTTTTGCCTAATTTCCAGCTTCGCCCTTCAGCTCTCTCCTGTTAACATGCCTTTCCTTCAATATCCTAGCTTTCTGAGTTCTTTCTTCAGGAAGCTCCTCTTTCTATACTGTGTTCAGCCCAAACTTGCTCTGCGTTTTCTCACATATGACACATATGAAATACAAATGTGTGCCAAAATGTAAATAACATTCCCCTTCTGAGCCATATTGACATTTTAGTATGGAACGATTCTAGCATTGCACAGGACTGAATCTCGTGCAGTGTAATGCCAGCCCTTGACATGTGGATGCTCCTTGTTCAGTTTCACAAGTCCATATGGAGTCCTCTGGCAGGCTGGAGGAGGGTTGGATAGCTTTTGGGCTACTGGTCTACCTGGTCCTACACATTGAGCTTTCAGGAGTGACTGATGAAGAGGATACAAAATGCCAATGTCTTTAATTTGAGAAACCACACTAGCACCAAATAACAACTTCTTTGTATCAGTTCACAGGGAAACCCATCTTTTTTTTTCAATGTGCAAATAGTAACCATTTGGCTTTGCATAAAATGTCTTTCAGGTATCTGTTTTTCAAGCACTGGCAATTCCAATGTAGCTACCACTTATTTTCATTCCTCTCCTACCCCTGGGCCATTCTGCATTCTGCTGTCTGTCACCAAAGCGCCCCTGGGGATATTGTCTATGTATTTGATGGATCTCAAAGATGTTTACCTAAACAGTAAGCCAGTGCCTGTCTTTGCCTACAGGGGTGCGTCTTGACAGAGTACGTGGAGGTCGGCAGAAGTATAAGCGCAGAATAGATGCGGAGAACAGCCCATACCTGAACCCTCAGCTGGTTCAGCCAGCCAAAAAGCCATGTAAGTACAGCAGATGTGTCTGGCTTCCCGGAACATGAAATCCTCCCAGTTGGCTCTATGTACATCAGCTTTGGCATGCCCATCCGTACCAACTCCAAGGAGACTTCTCTTTGTTGGGGAACAGTGGCTCTGTTCCCAAGGATTGTCTGTGAGGAGCAACAGCAACTCAGCTAATTATCTTTTTCTTTTTCTTTTAGAGATGTTTGTGGTTTTCTCTCTCCAGCCTTTTTTCCCCTAGTCATTTTGTGGGAGCATAAGCATTTTAATGCACAGCTTATACAGTGTGAATTTTACATTTACTGGTTTTCTTTATTTGCAGAGGTACATAAAATGGATCATACTATGATCATTAGTTCATTGGAGCTGTTAGTCTCAGATTTCACAAGAAAGTGATTTTTGTAGTTTTCACTAAGTAAATGAGTTTGACTGCTCAACCTCCCAATGAAAATACATTAGGGGCCTCATTAATTTGGAGCTATAGAAGGTTAACACACTAGCTAGCAATAGATTAAAACAAGAATGGGCCCTACTAATAACAAGCATAGGTTGCTGGTTCCATCTGAGATGCCCTATAAAGGCATTATGAATTGTTTTTAAAGAGCTCATGGTTTTATGATGCCAGGTTGCAATTTGAAAGGCTGACTGGTACATTGCTAAAATGCAAGCCCCATTCTCTTTGTCATTAACTAAAAAGAGCTGGAATATAGATTGAGGCAGTAACTGTATCCCATTTTCTGAAAAATCAGTTAATAGTTGTGCAACAGAGCTAGCATTTTAGGATGTTTATGCATAGGATTCATACTAAGCACTGAGAAGTGCTTTGGTGAAAACAATTCTCGCATTCAACTGTCTTTGTCTAAGAAGACACAACTAACCCTCACCGTAGGAAGTTGCCTCTATAGCACTTCCAGAAAAGGCATGGGTAGGTTTTGATCCACTTTCAAGGGAAGAGAAAGTGTCCACTCCTAATTCAGATTCTCCAGGAGGGGTCACTGCTGTGCATCATACATGTGAGCATATGGGAATCTGTTAAATAAATAAAACAGACCCTGAACTGTAAATGAAAGGACATTTTAGCTATGTCAAAGGAAAAACAACCAGTTTTATATAAAATTAAAGCTTAAGTGAACATATGGCATAGTTTCCTTTTGCCTTTCCAAAAAACATTATGTTGATTATACCTTCAACTGTCCAATCTGGCATCTTCTCCTCAGTCTGCATAAGCTGTTTGGCATTCTGGAAATACAATCTAGGACTGCATTAAGCAGATTTTGCACATTATAATAAAAAACTTTCTGATAATACAATAAAATGCAATAAACACTAATGCTTAATTTCATTAGAGGTTTAGATTTCCTGAATTCAATAATATACAGGCTGCCCGTTTCTCATGTATTATATACAAACATTAACTGAAACCATTGATAATTTCCTCTACTGAAAGAAAAATGAACACCAGCCCATTTGTAAGTCGACATAACAGAGAAACACCTATGGTTTTCTTTGTAAACCTGAGATATTGGGAAGTGGCTTGTCAAGTACCTTTAAGAAGATTACGGCAATTTCAGTGAGCTCCATTTGTCTGAGATAAAGAGGGCTCCTAATAAATCATTACTCATTATCTAAAGGCCTCTGTGTTAATTTTCCTTAGTCCATCCAATTAGTATGTTTTTGTAACAAACATTTATAAAACTTAATTTTCAGATCCTGTCAGATAAGTGTCAAGAGACTGTGCCTGGGCTTTACTGAGAGAGTGGCTGGGGAGACTTCTGGACCCTGACTGATTGTGTACTACAAAGGCCCAAGAATGGAAATTGGGTTCTATTGATTCTAATTAGGGAAACATTAAATAAGATTTACCTAGAAACTGTGCTGCCGGCTATTCCATTTTCTGAATTAGGGGAATTTCTAAGCTTCAACCAAATTTCTCTGAACCCTCAAGTCAAGTATCCGTTGACTTGGGTTAAAGCTAGTACCTTTTCCCTGTACTAAAAAAAAAAAAAAATTAGAATCATGATTTCTTCCAGCTACAATTTGGTGCCCTTTATTATTGCATTTTCTTCTAATCCTGAGAATCTAGTGGGTGCTGACAGGTTTTGTTGCATTGTCAGAGCAATGAAAGTTGAAACTTTCCCAAGCATGACTAAAAATACAGGGTGTTGTTTCTGTAGCATAGACGAGAAACAAATGTCATTCTTTGCAGATCCTGCAAATTAAAAAGAATCTCTGTTTAATTTTTAATATTTTTTTTCTAGAAAATATGGTATTTGGGAATACTTCCTCCCAAATCTGCATATTTAATTTGAGGACAATTGAGTACTGCTGCCAAGGACTGCTTATCTGTTGACTCTATATATATTCAACTGCTTATCTGTTGAAATAAATATAATTAATATGGCAGCCATATCAGTCAATTTAAAAAATTTTATGTCAGAAAAAGTGTTAATTATAGCTTGGATAAGTCTCATTATTTCATGAAAGGAGACTAAAAGCATGCTATATTCTAAGTTATGTGAAGTCTTTTCATTTCAGGTTAACAAAGTTAAAGACTTAGAGTGAAAAGCAAATGGTCCACTGGGAAACAGAGTGGAAACTTTGGCTTTGTTCACAAAGAATCCCCTATAATGCCCTGGTTTTCTGCAGTAATACTACATAGACTATTTAAATATGGGGGTTTATTTTTACCCATTTGTATCTCCTCATTTAGAAGAAAGTATAAAATCTAAAGCTACATATAGAAATTGAAAATAGAGCCACCAAGAAAAATCATTCTGTTAGTGAGGCTTTACAGCCCCTTCCATAAAATCTCACATGCCCCTGAGCAATAAAACACATCTGATGTGATGCTTTCCGTTTGTCTCTAGTGTTTATTTTATGAAGGATTTTAAAAACATATATCACAAATTTCAGACAGATAAATCTGAACCAGAGAATGAACTAAGGACAGCTGATGAAAATAGAAGATTAAAGAATTGGACACTCAGAAGAGAAAATACTGTGAAATTTAAGTAGGAGTATTTTTATGAAAACTGATAGTAGCTATATTTGGAAGGTGGACTGGGTGTGTGGGAAGGGGGAGAAAAGAAAGAAACTCCTATTTAATGCATCCCACGGAGATAGAGTTATATAGTCAGTAATTCACCCAGGCAGAAGGTCTCTGACCTATGCTCTTCTTTAAAGGAATTAAGACAATTAATGACTTTCATGCCCATTATGACTATGGATATTAGTAGTGCTTTGCCTCCAACATTATGGTCCATATTTCAGTGGTTTACTGTGGATTTTTATTGTAAAACTGTTGTATACTATTTAATCTACTTCCCCAAAATCCCACTTAAGAATCAAAGAGCAAACCCAGAAAGCATCTAACTTCTCTTATCTGTTTGCTATAAAAATTTTCCCTACAAGACAGGTGCTTCATTCCAGCAAAAGCAGGTAATGCAAAGAAAGGCATGCATTCTGTTATGACTGCAGTGGCTTATTTCTTGCTATGAGTTTTCCTGATCACTGTTTAATATGCATATATTAAACCATAAATGGAATGTTTGGGGTTTATTGTAGGCTATTTGAGTTATTTTTCAAAACACAAAATAGATTAGGGTTTATAAAAAAGGGATGATACTACTAGTGATCTTGTAGTGCTCTGGTCTGATCCTGCAGATAACAAGATTGTCTCACATTTGTTGGTGGCTGAACCGGAGAAGATCTATGCCATGCCTGACCCTACTGTCCCCGACAGCGACATCAAAGCCCTCACTACACTGTGTGACTTGGCCGACAGAGAGTTGGTGGTGATCATTGGATGGGCGAAGCATATTCCAGGTACTTTTTCTGAACAGAAAAAGAAAAGGTTGCAATTAATTCCCTAGGTTATATATGCAGATTTGGACAAATTCAAAATTTTCTCATTAGGTTTTTAAAAAATCTCTACGTTTGTTTTTAATCACACTTAATTCAGAATTTTGCTGATCCTAATGGAATCATAAATTTTTATATATTTGTACCACCTTGAGCTCTTATTATTTTTTATATATAAAGGTCCTATTGCCAATGTAAGAAAAAGAGAATATAACTTTTAAAAACATTGCTTTATTCCTTTTAAAATTCTGAGCTCTTTCCTAAGGAAATACTTCTATTTTTTCTTTTCACTTTAAAAATGTTTTTGTCAACAGTAGCCTAATGTACTTTTTTTCATTTAAGAATCACTCATTTTATTGATCATGGTGGCTAGTTATATTGAATTGTCATTCAAATATAACTTTCACAAGCTTTGCTTTGGTTTACAAATAGGTATTTATCATAAATTTATATATAACTTATAAAAATAAATGTTAAACTGACATGATAAGTTTTCTCATATAATAACTTAAAGTTAGTATTTTAAAATATTTTATTACTTTTTTTTCCTTGACCCATCCTGTAATAGTAAGCATATACTTGACCATAAGTTTTGAGAATTTTAGTACTCTGCTTGAATTATTTTTTACTTGTTTGAACTTTGATTTTCAAGTAGTTTATAAGCAAGTTTTTGAACGATGAGCGATATTTTTCTGGTACAGTTAACTTATTTCTGTCTCCTTAAACTAGTTTGTCTTTATGCTTTGAATGCTACAGTAATTTCTTTAATCAAATTGATGGAAGTCCCTTTCCCAGCCCACACTGAAACCAATTTATTGGTCATGATACGCCAGCTATGTTGCTAACAGTCGTAACGAACTGTCAGGCTATATCGCAGTGAAGCTAATTTGAAGTCATTAGGTGTGCAGCGTTCAGGCGACAATTTGTTACAGTGGTTAGCAACACAGCTGACATTTCTGAATGGCTTTGTTCGTTTCAGTTCTAGATGAGGCCAAGCAAATTGTAAACTAATTTAAACATCACTCTGTATTATACCAGCTACTTTGTCTTACACTGTTTGCTAATAAAGCCCCCTAAATTAAGTCAAAACTAGTTAAATAGGTGAGCTTGAGTGTATTCCTTAGAAAACACCTACGCAAGGATTACTACGTCTGAAAGGAGGATGAGAATTTGATCGTGTGATAGTTGATACTGCATTTGGACTGTAATTACAGCTCCATGACTTTTAGAAAAATATTTTTTAGAAGGGCTATACCGAAAGCTGTTAAAGCATTTTGGTAACTATAGCAGCGGGAACAGCCAGAATTTGCTTTCAACAGTATATGAAACCTTATTTGGAAGAAAAGTGTTATTGAAGGGTTTTAGAGTAGAAAGAAACAAAACTAACATTTGTTGAAGTGTCCAAAGACAATCGATGCATATTATATCATTTATATTAATATATCAGTATCTATGTATGCATGTATGCAAATATATACACACATATTTAAAATATCATTATTGCAGCCCAGGGTTTCTCAGCCTTGAAACTATTGATATTTGGGACTAGATTTGGACTTTGTTGTGGTGGGGAGGGGGTGTCCAGTTCATTGTCGGATGTTTAGCAAGCACCCTTGGCCTCTACCCACTAAGTGCCAGTAGCACCCCTGAGTTGTGGCAAATCCAAATGTCCACAGGGGGGCAAAATCAAGCCAGCCTCACCCTCCTCCTCACAATTGAGAACCATTGTTCTAACCCAGGAATCAGGTATTATTGTCCTCAATTCAAAGACAGGGAGATTTGAGACAGAGAGAGATAAAAACACTTGAAAAAGTTCGCAAATGTATTCAGCACCTTCAGAACTCATATTCAGCATTGCTTCCTGGAGTCGAATTGGGATATTTTAGTCACCAGTTAATTGCATTTGATTGAAAGAACTATTTCAAAATAATAATGATGGTAGTATCATTGTTATTAACAGCAACAGCGTGAAAGGCTATGTCACTATGATTCCAAACCACCCATTATTGCAGAGAATTCTGCTCAAGTTCTCCCTGAATTAAAAGATTTGTTAAACCAATATTTTGCTATCATACAGACATGCGATAATAAAGACCAATAAAAGTCAACAGTTCCTTCCAAGGCTTCTGGTAAAGAAAGTTAATAATAAATTTGCAGGTCCATTTGTGCATCTAAGTAGAAATGTCAGCTCACAAAGGAACTTGTCACAGTGAAGGAGCTCTAGTGACTTTTGTAGAGATGGTAACTTTAAATAACTATGAGTAATACCATTTCCAGTGGTGGAAACAATTACTATACGATTATGTGTTCAGTCTTAAGCCGAGGCTTAGAACTGGTGGGGACTGACGTTATTCTCTCTCTATAGTAAATGCCAGAGAAGTTCACCATGGAGTGATGATTCACGGCTCTGATTTTCGTGAGACCCGAGGGTGTTTTAAATGATTGCAAGGAGTATCTTGGCTTTTCATAGAGGGATTAGCAAAGTAAGAATTGACTGAAATTAAAAAAAATAATTTTTTTAATAATACCGATGCTATGCAGTGTTTTGAGATAGAAGGAGAAGGTGCTACAACAGTATCAAGCGTGCTGGCTTAGCCTGGGTTCAGGGAAGTTGGGCAGTGCAGGACCACGCAGCAGCTCTGTGGGGCACTTAATAGGGAAGTAAAGGCAAAGAGAAAGTAAAGATTAAAGTCGCATTTCTGCCTTGATAAAAAGTAAAATCATGTTCTTGATAACATGAGCCAGTCTTGATGACTAGGGCCAGAGCCGGAATTAAAGCCAAATCAAAACTGAAATTCCACTTGTCTTAATCTTAACTTTAAAACTCTTTGTTTTTATAAAGCTTATGTTAAAATTTAAGTGAAATCTCTTTTTCGCTACACTAAAATTTAAACCTTTGTTGTCTTTATGTTGTTCTCAGTGTGTGTAATTACACACATACACGCACATATATTTTAAATTAAGTTTAGCATCTAAGATAAGATCAGTAGCTTTTCCGCACTGCTTCAAATGTACTTTTGTACACTTGCTTTTGTTATATAAAAAAGTGAAGAATTCAACAAAAGAAAACATTGAACAAAATACATATGGAGTGGGTTTTTTTTTTTTATCAGTAAATAGAATTAGTTGACTTACATTAATAAATCATATAAATGGGAAAGTGTGTTGTTATGAAACATGACCATACTTTATCTATAGAAGAAAAAAGATCACAAGGGCTTTAGAAAATGCTTGACTTTAGTTGGAGGAGCATAAGGGCACAAGAACAGATGATGGTGCCCTAATAGCCCTTTTTAAGAATGACAGGGCCCAGCCATTAGCATCCTTTTATATCCTTGGAAATTGCTCATGCCTCGCTTTTCTGGTTCCTATCTGCCTGACTCTTTTTTATTTCTCTTTCAATTTCGTCCGCGCTCGGATAAGCGCATGCTAACACAATATGATTGAGCTGTAAAATGGAACGCTGTCGCCTCTAATCTCTTTTATGTAGATACGGAGGTACTGCACACTCCACTTCATTCTCTCCCCATTGTTGGCCTTTTTTAGAATTGGTTGCCAAGTAATGGAGGCCCCGTCAAATATTAGAGCTAGGTTTCACAGGGTGTGATAAGACAATTATCAGCCCAACAGTCAGATCTATTATTGTTCTTTGTGGTTGATTAAAATATTATTATGTACTGTAACTTTGTTAGCAAAATGTAGAATGTGCTTAGTCAGATGGTGCTTAAAAAAGCATAACCCATATTAGCTGACCTATATAAGTGGCTTAAATATATTTATGGATCTTCCTAGACAACTTACTTTAAAAGAACAGAAAAGTATTTCAACAATTAAGTGAATGAATGCATTTTAGAAAAATGTTTCCTTTTTCAACATGGCAAACTTTCAAGTCAGCTTGTTTATTTTTAACATGACAAATTAAACAATTACCTATTAAACAAGGAGGATTTTGCTCAAGTTTGGGGGCCTCTTAGTCACATTTTTAAAATGATATCTATTGTAATGATAGCAAACAGAAAAAAGAACCCTAATTTTTCTTCATACCAAGTGGAGGCAGGAGATATTAAGCTCTAAAAGAAAACCACACTAGGAGTTCATGTGATCAAATAGTCTTTAAGTATATTTATTTATTCATGTTAAGAAACAGAAATCTAAATTATAGAAACCAACATTTTCCATTTACTCTGAAACATTTTTTGTAAAAATATTCAGTAAGGAGACTGTATCAAAAATTGCTCATGGACTTGGCCTTTTATAATTTTCTCAGAAGTATTTAGACTTTTCTAGCAATGGCAGAAGTCTGTAAAGAATATGGATAAAATTTTTCTCCATTTAGGGTGTAAGTTTTGGAAAAGAATACCCAAGAGTGTTTGCATATTTATTGTTAAAGATACAATAAATATTCAGTATGTTTGAAGATATATGTATTCTAACAAAATTGTATGTAGAAACCAATTTTTAAGATTATATTATCCTACAAAGTTGCGGAGGTTTCATTTTTAAAATATTCATTGCTGGGTATTGGTGGGTATCTTAAACTGGCAGCACCATTGATAGATTAGGATATATGCAAAAGCACACACAAAAAAGTGGCAGAAATAATTACTGTAAGATTATGTTTCCATTTGTAATGAAAAATATGTTTCCATGTATAGGCTGGGCGTGGCGGGTCATGTCTATAATCCTAGCAATTTTGGGAGGGTAAGGCAGGAGGATTACTTGAACCCAGAAGTACAGAACCAGCTTGAGCAAGATTTAGACCCCATCTCTGCAAAAAATATAAAAATTAGCTGGGTGTGGCGACACACATCTGTAGTCCCAGCTACTTGGGAGGCTGAGGCAGGAGGATTGCTTGAGCCCAGGAGTTTGAGGTTATAGTGAGCTATGATGACACCACTGCATTCTAGCCTGGGCAATAGAGTAAATAAATAAATATATATTAATATATCCACACATATGTTACTATTATATATAGTTTATATATATATATATACACACACACACACACGCATGTGAGTATGGTTTGATATATAGGAAACAGGTCATGGTTAAATAAGAGTACGTTATACCACATGTAAGTAGTACCTAATACTCTGTTTTGAATCTGTATCATTGGCACTTGATAAATGTTTATTGATTAGTTTATTAGAAATATGCCTAGCACAAAACTGTTAATTACCTCCAAGTTCCCAGCCTCTATCCTATCCCATAACTAAATTTGCACATAGCTGTAATCTGTACTTTGCTATGAATGAATTAAAGCAAGGATAGCTGCTTTTCTCAGGATTAATCTGTCTTTTGTGTATGTAACTTAATGATTTTAAAACCGCGAAGTAGTTAAGTCTTTTCATTAAGTGGAGAAAAGTTTAAGGTAAGACTCAAAGCCCTGGCACTTAATAAGACTGTTTAATTATAAGAATATTCAATTATTCAAATATTTGGAGGGTATATTTAATGTGCCTGGTGGTTGTATACCTGTGTACCTGTAGTTGTGGTTAATAAGAATAATTCTGAAAGTAAAATTAGAAAACCTGAGTTGTAGTTGAGTAATTTTTTGTAAGTTACTTAACTACTCCCACCATCAGTTATACTGTGACATCAAATAAGGAAAAAAATACACATGTGAATTATATATATGTATAGTTAATTTTCAGGTTGTCAAGCATGATCTAAATAATTGTAAAGCATTCAGTGTTCATTTTTATTTCCAAGGTACTACACATAGATCATCATTTTATTGCAATTAAAACCAAGTGATCCAAAAAGTTAGTATTCATAAAAGCCACTTAAAAAATATATCCAGAACAAACATCAATTCTAATAGAGGAAGGAGCTTATTTAACCGGGAATATCATTGTATGGATATTGTCATCATTCTGTCCTTCAGGGAAGGACCATTAGAGTCTAAATAACTAGTCTGTCCTTGGTCAAATTTCCAAAATAATGGAAAGTTTATCAGTTTTAATAGAGTTTCTGAAGTCACGCTGTGTTACAGAAATAGAAACCAGTAAGTTGGGAAATAATGTTGTGAAAAAAAATAATCTGGAGTACCACCCAAGGATTCCTTCATTTTCTGAAGCTACTCTTGCCAGGAAAAAAAAAAAAGTAGACTAACAAAGAAGGAGAGAATTTTCATAGACAGAGATCCAGTTCAAGAGACATGCAAAGACTGTAAAAGATGCTCATGGAGACCTAACCTCACCACTCAGTGCCACTGATTTTGACCTTATACCCAGTTCTGTCATCATGCTGAATTTCCTGTGCTCATGTGACCTTTATCCCAGCATTACTTCTGCTTATTACTAGGCATTCCTAAAATATATTTGCCATCTATACATAGCCATGTCATTGTATACCTCTAATCACGGTGGAATCAGAATTTTATAATAATCATTAGAATACAGCTTAAGTATCTGAGTGTCTGCCGGTACCTAACACTACACTGAGTACTGTGGGAAATTTAAAAGATGAATGTGATATGGTACCTACCCTGCATCATGAATCTATGTCTGCATAAAGAAATATACATATATATGTGTATTTATTTGTGATAATCTCTTTGGTTTATAACTTTATTAGTTCCAGACCGGAATTATTCAGCTTTATTCTTTTTCATGAGATTAAACTTTAATAAAAGTAACATTTACATAGTTCTTTATTGCTTACAAAGCACCTTTACAAACTTTTATTTGATAGCCACAGCAATTGCATAGGTAGATTTGACTCTTGTCAGTCCCACTTTATAGATAAGCAACGTGAGAGTCAGGAATTTTGACTCACGCTGCTGGTACTATTACTTAGACCCATATTATGTATAACTTAAATGCATTTTTACCAGTAGCTTCCTTATGTCTTTCTTCCCACTCCTTGTCTGCTTCTTCCTTGTTCTTTATCATTTGTTCCAGATTACCTGTCTGCATTTCATGATAAGTTAAGGCAAATGTAACATATTTGCCCTGTCTTTAAATTTCATCTATACATATCCAAAATGAAAGGTTAAAGGGAAGGAGAGTGAATAAAAAAGAAAATGCATGACCCATCTTTGAATAAAAATCAAGGTGTTCGGTCAATAGTGTACCCTAGACATCACTGATCACAAATTTTAGTGAAACGAGTCAATCACTGTTTAGCTACTTGTGTGAAGAGTTGGAAAATTCCTTAAATGACTGGTTGCTAAGATTGGACACTCCTCTTTGACTATGTCCAGATCACTGGGCATTGAATTTGATTGAAAGTTATAGGTAAATCAGAGCAGAGAGGAGTAATTGTGAAAGACAATCATATTAAAAAGTTAGCTCTACCTCTCAACATTGAATAGATTTCTTCCTCCATCTTTCTCTCCTTCCTTTCTTTCCTTCGTTGCACAAACATTTAATGAGCTCTGCATCAGGACTGTGCACTAAGGCTACTATACACACGAATACAGCACAAGTTCTGCTTTTAAGATCTTCATGGTGCCGTGGGTGATTAAGAAAGATGAATTGACAACTATAACCGAATGGTGAGGGCTATGGTAGTGTTCTCCCATGGAGTTACATGGAAACATGGAAGGAGGGAGGATGGGAAGGAAGATGTGACTTGAGGCTGGAGACATCGACAAGGGGCCCATGATGGAAAACCTTGAATTTCATGCTAAGGAAAATAAATTTTACACTGAAGGCAGTGGGACACCATTGAAATGTTTAACTGCGGGTGACTTGATTTGAGCTGCATTTTGAAAAGATAAAAATTAGAACTTTTGAGTCAATTTACATAGAGAAAGATTTTGAAATACTTTTGAAAACAATGACATTAACATTCCCAAGTGTTGGGGATTTCTATATGTCCCGTGTCGTAAAATATATTATCATTTTTAGGCAAGTTCATGGTGATTGCTAAGTTCTTTTGAATGATAAAGTAACAGGATGAGTCCGATCATTCACTTCACTATACATTATAATCTTTCAGAAGCCTGAAATAGCCTGAAACTTACTTACTGGAGGATTCTTAAAATATCGGCATCCTATAGACCTGGCCCAGGTCACATCTTTTTTTTTTCCTGAAATTCTTGTTTTTGTTAATTGGAGATGTTACCTCTGACTTTTAGATGCTTCTAGAAGCTTTTGAAAGACAGCCTTTTGGGTCTTATAAGAAAATTGTTTATAAAAGCAGGCATAATTAGTATAATCCATATATGCTGAAATGCTTGATTAAGATAGCTTTTGCCATCTCTAAAAGAAAAACGGAGGGAGGAGTGCAGAACAGGACGCATGGCATGTTTTGTTTTCCCTGTGCTCTGTTTTGACCCTTGCTCCAACCCTAATCCCACTTCCCTTCAGTGGGCTGGTTGCACTTTTTCCCCCTGCATCCCCCTTCATCTGCCTCAGCCAATCTCCAAATGAATGCGTGTCTATCCTGGCCTTGGCTTTGACACTCTGGATATATTGATTAATAGTTGCCCTAAGCTCCTTTTAGCAAATCAAATTTTCACTTTTAGCAAGGATTTCGCCTCTGATTTATTCAGCAAAGTGAAATGCACTAAATTGACTTTGACATTCAGGGAAAATGGCTGAAAAACAAAGAGCAAAAGGAAAGAGATATAAATTGTGTGGCAGCTGGAGACTTCAAGCATCAGAGACACAGTTTTCTATAGAATACAGAGTAATTTAAAAGCACTTTTTAAACACATGGAGAAGTGATTTCTTAAAAAAAAAATTTAACTACTCTGTTTTTTTTAAGAGAGTAATATTACTTAGCTAAACTCAAAATTTCTAGTGTAATACATTGTATTTTATAGATAAAATAGCTGCATAATCCAGGTTTACATATCAGAGTTAGTGCAAGCTAGAAAGTGACCTAATTACTTTGGAAGAGTAATCTTCCAAAGTTCAAGTCATCTTATACGAAATAGAATGGTTAACTTGATATAGTGCTAGTGCTTTGTAGAATTAGTTGTATTGTGCGTGTGTGTGCGCGCGCATGTTAAAGAATGGAGCTTTTTTGTCACTATACGGAGAATTTGAAATAATTTTGGATCACAAACCTCAGTATAGAAAAGCCATGTAACTTTGCTCTATGCTCCCCCCCACCCTCCAAGAATATCAGCCTTGGCTGTGTTCTTTTATGTGACTCAGTCAGCCTACCTCCTTGTTAGACCAAGGTTCAGTGAATAAGTAACCACCAGGTTCAAGACACAAAGTGTGGTTTTGATGTGTAAAAGGAAATGGTGCTGATGCAGGTAAAGAAAAGAGAAAGGGAGTTGGACTCAACTCCATACGGACGCTTCGGGAGGAATGAACGGTGTGAGGAATATCTGGAAGTACTTTTTGATATGGAGATCTAATAGACCATTATGTCACCTCTGTTGAGGTCTTATCTGTGTCGTGAAAGAAGAGGAACGTGAAAGGTACAGCTGGCATTTGCTGTTCATTTCCCTCTTTCTTGTCCAGGATAAATTTTCCTCATTAACCGCAGCAAGGGAGTCAGGAACTACTGTCTCTTTATACCTTTTTATCATTCACTTTCCTTGAATTTTCAACACATCTAATGAGAAAGCTGTACTAACTGACATCAAAAGTGACCTGAGTTATCCATATCAATGGCATTTTACAAATCAGATAATATCTTAACACTGTACGAAAGATGTCCATAGCACCACGCACTGATAAGCATATTATTTCACTAAAATCATGGTGCTTCCTCCCCAGTTGAGGCCAATTTTCAACCTGCATAAGTGACCTCAATTAGGAGAATTCAATTAGAAGAACCCATTTAACCTGCCAAAATCACTTTAATTGACAAAACCTCCTAAGCAGTTTACGTTGTATGGTAAATGGACATAACACCTCCATTTGTTTATAAATACCTTGACATTTCTCTTAAGATGAAAAATTTTCTCTTTTTTCCCTGAAAAAATACTATGATTTTTTTTTCAGGAGTACTCCACAACTTTTATTTTTTATTAGTTTTTGCCAGATTATTTTTTTTTCCTTTAGCAAGAGTCAGGAATAACAATGTACAAAGTATATAAACTCTGAGTAAGGGCTTTGTGTCAGCTTTTGTTGTACACTGGATCTCTTATGGTGCAGTTCAATATTATTTTTATATGCATTAAAAAGTACTAATTCATTGTACTTCGGTAAGGAGAAAAATATAGTGGATAAATCCGACCCGTTGGTAATTCTGAGAGCTATAGTCGGTTCGATTTAGTTAATCCTGAAATTTCACCAGTCTTGGATAATCACATAACTTTGTTTCCAACAAGGAAATTATATTTCCATTACCAGAATGGGGCATTAGGTCCTAACCAAAAATTGTTAATATTATAAAATCAAGAAAGGGAAAGAACCAGTTTCTTCAACCGGATTTAGTTGAAGTAAGTTGGTAGCTGAATGCCCAGGTCAGCAACACAAGCCTATCCAGTTTCAGAGAATCATCTGAGCCCAATTAAATACCGTAACTCTAGGGGTGTCTCCAAAGAGCAGCCACCTCCTCTCTGTATGAGGGAGGCTTCACACCTGCTTAACCTACATTAGGAAAGAATTAATTACCTGAAGTGCTGGGCCCCCTCCGCTAGTCAGCATGTTTGTGCCGGGGCACATGGTGGCCCGGGTCTGCAGAGGGAGGGAGAGAGAAGGAGCAGCTGTGGGTTCCTGGAGAAACTCACTCACTCCTGATGTGGTCAGCACTTTAGGGAAGAAAAAAAAAAATCAAACTGCTCTTATTCTTGTGATTTGTCTGTGTCATAACAGAGCCCAGTAGCAGGATGTCCTCAGCACAGATTTGTACCCCTAAAAGAGGAATGCACTCCCAAAGGCTGTTTCAGCAGGAATGTTTCTCAGATTAACCTTTTGTGGGAAAAACATGGAATAATTCAGGTTTTTCAGATTTATTTCTGTGAATTGCTATTATTATAAAGTGCTTTATGCATAGGTTTCCCCAAAGCTTTTAAAATTGTCACTGAACAGTTTTTCAGAAGAGAGTATACATGCTTATGGATGGTATTAGATATTAGCAATTATCATCTTAACTTTTTCTATATTATATCAAATTGTGTTATATGTGTTACACATATATTTATGTGGATAACATATGATATTTCTTGAAGGTAGATTAATATCAATGAAAATATTACAGAAAAGTTATTCTGGTTTATTTTAACAATTACATATCATAAATTATCCACAAAACACCCATGTTTTTCTTTCATATAGCCTGGGTATATTATCTGGATATATTAGATCAAACTCCTTTCTGAAGGATTATTAATTTGTAGATATGGCTCGGAATCCTTTTATTTCATACAGGGAGATATAGCAGAGAGATACCCCTGACTGAAGTTTGAGATTGGGAAACATGGCCCACAGCCCAAAGTGGCCAAGAGTATGGTTGATAGAAGAACTGCCAAAAATCTTGATGCAGAACTGAGTAGTCTAGACAACAGAAGGATAAAATGACATGAATTCATGAGGTGTGCTTTACTTATATAGCATCTTTGAACATATTTATGAGTAAGCACTGATGATACCTTTGAGGAATAAAACACTGTTTCTGGCAGATGAGTATATAACATTCGGTTAAAATTAGCTTGTGAATAATCCTTGGGTTTGAATTAACCTGTTCAGTTATCTGACCCATTACACTCAGTGAGGGTTTTAACATGTCTGTGTTTGCCATTAACTTGAACTCGAACTGCCAAAGCAATTGTTTATAGTTGGAATGGAATTATTTAATTTGAATCTGACTGTACTATATTGGTACAGTTGAATACATTTTGTATGGGCTGAGAAAGGGTGGCTGGATTATCTCAAAACATCAACTCGGATATTTTTTGAGATATCCGAACATGGTAATATGCTTTATAAATTCAGTTTGACATTTTCCTAAACACATGGTAATATTCACTTCCCCAACAAAAATACCAAGTGTAATATATTTTTGTTGCAAGCGAATGCCTATTCATTCATGCACCAAACAAAATATCTATTGAGAGCCCTACTATATCATGGGCTTTACTGAAGTTGCTATTCTTAGGAAACTGTCTCTATCATTATTTTACAACTATGATGCATAGTTTATTATCAAAATACTTTATGAATTCTTATTTTGAGAATATCATTTTGCAGCTCATTCAGGATCATGATTTTAATTTTTCTGTCTCACATGTTTAAGAGTCTTGAAGAAACGCTTTCAGAGTGATCTAACTCAGATGTCAACCATGTCTCCTGGCCCAGCATTTCAACGTTTACCACTCTACAGCTCTTCCTTCCTGTATTCTGAATATCTGTGATATTCTGTGGACTAAATTGGGAGCCAGCACCTGCCTGAAAGAGCTTTTATGTTGTTTTCAAATCCTGTATGTGTGGTTGCTCTGAAACCATTTGGATTTTAAATGGTTAAACCACCCCAGGAATGGAGTCCTTTTATGAACAGAGACTTTCGACTCCATTGGGGAGGATGGCAATATTTCTACTTTAAGAAAAGGTTCTTCATTTACCATGACTTGATATTGGGATATAGAGCTGATTACAGCTATCATTTTTCTCAAGATTGTTGAGGTCATGTTACATCTCCTGCCGTTGACTTTGGTCTCCGGCAACAGCACAGTTCAGAGGTGTGGGCTCTATGCTGCCTCCATACTTGGCTTGTTATCCTCCTCTTATCGAGCTCTTAGCATCCCTTTGTTTATTTGAGGCGACAGGAAGACTGTGTAAAGGCTGCTTAGTCAGGGATATCAGCCTTGTTGGCAGCGGAGTGATTGCCAGTTGAAAAACAAGGCATTATTGCTCATTTTTTCCCTCTTATTAGTTTGATTACATTTGCAAATCAAATCAATCCATCAGACATGATCAGGCCTCGTCCGCATTTTAAGGAATAGTAATCTCCGTCTAATAAGATGCAAATGTGTCACATCGGTAAGTAACCAATAAATCATCGTCTTGTCTTTGGCAATCATTAAATATCAGAACCAACAGTCAATTTTTAGTATTTTCAATTTGCGATATGCCGCTGGAATATAAAGATAGATGGACGTAATTACACAAACCAAACACTATTTCAGTTCATTCCAGACAGCAAATTTAGTGGAAGGTATAACTGGCTTGTCATCACACTACATTATTCCTAGCGGTTCATGCAAAGTTCACAGACAAGCTTCAAATGGACATTGCTTTTTTTCAACTTCTAACAACATCCCCACAATGGCAGGCAAACTTTGATGTAAGGACTTGAACTGACTTCCGCACGGCTGTTGCAGTCAGATGCCAACATGACAGAAAACATATGCTCTCTCCCGTCAGAAACTGCTGGCAGTGCCAGCTCCAATCTTCTACATTTCCTATTTTTAAAAAAATGAACTCACAAGTGTAAAAATAAAGAAAAACAAAAACAAGAACTCTTCAGATGATTTATGCTATCCTCATATAATTTGATGGAATAGTTTCCCTCGGTGGGGGAAAAGTCAACAAAAAGTTTATTTTTCTGAGTTTCACATTTTAGAACCTCTGTTTGGGCAACATATTCTTTTGATCTAAGCCATTCTCTATGAAGATGTGCATGTACGCAGTGCCCTGTATGGCCAGGGAAGAAGCAGTGTGTTAATTTTTGGCACATAGTGAAATCTTGACGCATATAAGATGTTATAATTCAAAGAATAAGAAATGTAATTGTTCAGATGGAATCTCTGATCCAAATGTCTTTTCCCTAATTATACTCACTTGGCAACTCAATATCTGCTGATGAACTGTGACACTTGCCCTTCTATTTATTTATTTGTTTATTTATTTGCAGAAATTGCCCTGTCACAAATGGAGGGCCCTCCCAGCATTTCTTAGTTCTATTTGATTATCTCAGTGCAATCTATAGTCATACTTGTCCCTCCTGTTCCAACATTTTTCTCTTATCTGTTTCTTCTTTTTCTGCATTCTGATGTAAGAAGTTCTTTTCAGTCATTGATCTGATATTTAAAATTTCTTTGATTTTTCTTTTTTCATCTTAGCCCTGCCTAGTTACCGACATCACGTTTGTTCCTTCCCTTTCTTCTCTGCAAAAGTTGTTTGCCTTCTCCAGTGAAAGTTGCTAAATAAGATGTGAATAACATATTTATATGACCTCGGTACACCTGCTACTTATTTTGGTGGCACTTCAAATAATCACTGAGAGATTCCAGTTTGTCTTGACAGAGTTGTCATATTCTGTAATAGTTAAAATCTAGAGCTTAACATTTGGCAATGGCCAATCCTTTGGCCTACCAGGCCCCTTATTTGCAGTGAGAAAAGCAAATTCTTTGGAAGATTACTTAATAAAAACTCTCATTTCAAGTTGAAAAAATGAAAATTTTCACTGCTCTATTCAGTTATTTATTTTAAATGTATTGGGGACCTTTATGCTAATTACTCTGCCACACAGTAGGATACAACAAAACAGGCTGGATGTGGTCACGCTGTTATAAAGCTTAGAGTCTGTTGGGGGATAAAGAAAAGTATAGAGGCAGTTATAACACAGTGTGCCACGTGCATTGATAGAGCAGCACAGCATTCTAGGGGCGTACCACAGTGGGAACTGTGACTTTTAGAATCAGAGTAGGCTTCTTGAAGAAGGTGACATCTCAGCTAGATTTGCATGACGCATAGTAATCCAGTGAAGATAAATTTATAGGGAGTTATCAAGCAGAAGGTTAAATTATTAGCTTGCTTCTTTTAATGAAACCCATAGTACAGGATAAGCAGATCCATTTTTAATACCTTTGTCTCATTTGTTCACAGAACTGAAGAACATTCTTCGTTGAAGAATAAGGAGCATTCTTTCAAACTTTAAGACATTTTAATAGTTGGATTAGAATTTGGTTATAGGCAAGGGCTGGAAGTTTCAAATTTAGACAATGAGAACATGCAATAACTTGAGGGTAGTGGTCAAGACAACTTTTCGGATCAGCATAATCAACTTCTTAAACATCACGTGTTGGATTCACTCCATGCGGCATACATCTGGGCTGGCAAAATGAGCCATCACTTTATGGGAAATGATTTTGTGTTGCTTTTGCATCTCGTGTTTTCTCCCTATCCACTGGAAGTTAGATTTCCAGCATTCTTTTCCTTTCTGCAAAACTGTTGTGAATTTTTAACACACAGCCCTGGTCTTTCCAGGTGATGGTTTTGCCAGCCAGCCCATGTAGCTCAAGGAACCCCGTATATAGCAGCAATTGCCAGGAACCCCTATGAGTTACAGCTGATGAAAGCCATATAGCTCGTGCCTTTGAAGCTTTGTACCAGAACCTTATGCTCTCTCTAACCAATTTACATACCACCATGGTATGTTTAATTTGCTTTTTCATCAAATCAATAATGGGTCTAATTGAAAAAATTGGCAGTGCTACGTGCAACCTAACTACTGATCTCTATGTTTGCCGGCTAAAGGGAATGTTGCACAGCTCCGTGTCAGACACCTGTGTTATTGGTGTACTCCTGCTACTAATGCGTACAAAAACAAACATTAATACAGGTGGAGCATCTGCACCAATTGATCACTATGCTATGAGAATTAATCACCTGGCTTTCAGCTTGAAGAATAAAATTTACATCTTTAATGTATGAAATGTATTAACACACATGCTTACACCATCGGCAGGGTAGTGTCAGTGGACATGCATGTGCAGCCCCATTCAAATGTGTCCTCCAGACATTCGGACCTGGGTCTCTGAATTGAGGGCCAGGTTTTAAGCATTTGATAGCATTTTTAAAATTTAGAATTGAGATTTTTTTTTTATTAGTAGCAATTGGGGAAAAAAAAAAAACTGGTCAGTAATTCAACCTAAGTGACTGACGCTGAACTCTGGACTAGAAATCTGCCTTCTGCAACTGTATGAGGAAGCTTTTGAGGTTGAATTTTATTTTCCCCCAATCCAGAATGGATTTTGGCAACATCATCATCCTCATCAAGCTACATTCATTGAGCTCTTACTAGGTGCCAGTCCGTTAAACAACATGCCTGAGATCCCAAAGCTAGTAAGATAGTAGAAGTGAGATTTAAATTTAAGTCTGTTGGATTTTAAACCTTGATCTTTATCCACTATGCTAACCCAAATTACTTGTATAATACGTCTAGTCCTGAATTTTTTTTTTCTAAATTCTAACCTGATTTTTTTTTTTTTTTTAAAGAAGCAGGACAGGATCTCAAAACCTTCTGCTGGCAAAACATAGATTTCATTGATGCCTCCAATAATGTTGATTTGGTAATTATTGGAGGACTGGCTACAGAATTGGCAGGGTCCACTACAAAATGAAAATTCAGATCCCCTTGTTAAAACATTGCTAAGAATTGCAACACAGTGGCAGTCGAGCATTAAACTAATAATTCATTTAGGAAGGAAAGATATTTTATATCATTCTCAATCAGTGGTTCCCAGCTAGGGAAATTTAGCCTCATAGGGAACGTTTGGAAATGTCTAGAGACATTTTGATTATCACAGTTGGGGGGAGGGAAGATGGACGTCTAGTGGACAGAGGCCAGGGATTCTGCCAGCCAGTCTACAGAGAAACCAGTCTTAAACTATTATACTTGTGAGTTTTTAGAGTTTATTCTATTTTGAAAATGATATACATTAATAAGTAAATGTAGTAGCTCTACTATCATGTGTATGACCTCACTTGATAAGAAGCTGCTTTTATCAAGATCAATAAATATTTTGGGGGCAGCCAGAGTATGTTTGGACCAGCACTTTGTGGCCAAGCAGTAAGTTTTATCTTTGATATTTAAAAATAAAGCTGAAAGAATAGTGAACTCTTACAAAGTGGCTATGACACATTTGAATTAAGAGTTTTCTTGGAAATTTCATAGGAGATATTTGCTATCTGGCTAATTACTCACACATAATGGTGAGAAAGGAGCCATAGTAGCACACTGAGTAAGCAAGATACATTTTAACAAACATTTTAATATATGTTCGTCAAACAAAAACATTTTCTTATTTGGATATAAATTTTCATAGAAATGTATAGACAATAAGTAATAAATGTGTTAAATATTCAGATAAATGCTATATATATATTTTAAAACATTTCAATTTTTGACAGAAATCTTTTTTATAAACTTATACAGATGACATCAGAATAACTCTAAGCATTAATGTTAACATGGACATTGTTAGAATTCATGCATTGGAGTGGTTATGTCTCAAGCTTGATAATGATTTTTATAAAGTTTACATGAACTCATTATATATAATACATTGTTATATTGCATAAATATTATGGTGATTATTTGCAGACATATAGGAGACTATAAAATTCAACTCTTCCTGGCATTGTCTAATTCTTAAATTGCTTTTCTAATCATTCAAGGGAAAAACATAATAACCATATTTTTACACAGAAAATTTCATTTAGGTCTATTTTATGTCACTATCCTTCAACTCAGTTTTTCTCCATCTAGGGATAATATATCAAATTTTGAACAACCCCAACTTCCTAGAGCATTGTTAAAAAGAACAGAAAATGTTTTTCTGGGTTACTTGAAAAGGTATTATATTTGTGATAGGGTCTCTCAGCCCTTCATTCACAGGCTCTTTGAACTCTTTCTATATACCATTCTAACTAGCTTTACTCTCCTTCAAATCTACAGCAAATTTGAGGGGAGATTGATGCTAAAGGGACTCCCATGGACAGCAATTGAAAGTAAGAGAGTCTGCATGAAAAAATATAAAATGCAGATCAAGTACTAAGAAGCTGAGCACTGGAGGCTGTGTAATGTGGGTTTAGGCACCCCCATATTCCTCAGTAACCTTGGAGGGCATCTAAGTGCAACCCTGGACCTCCTGATAGTTCCTGATAATATGCTTATTCTGAGCCATCAGGAAAATTAAATATGTTTTAAATAGACTTAATTTAGGAAGTCTGAGAAACATGTAATTATTTTAAGGAATCTAACCAGGATGACTAAAATCTTTAAAAACTGTTTTGGAGTTTTATATAATGAAACTCACTTCTGTGAAATATATCCTATCTTTACAGTTACAAATTATTATTACTATTAATGAAAAAATAAAGACAATGATTATCATGTGTACAATGTTCAGATTATAAAATCATTCCAAATAAATTTGATGTTCACCTGCATTTGATACCTACACTATCCTTGTTAGGTTGTTATTGTCATTATCCTATTTTGTTCAGATGAGGACAAAACTTCATTGATTTTGAAACTTAAAGATGGAGTGATTTTTTCCAAGTGCACATAGTTGACTCTGTATGTACATTTGCCTGCTGAATAGTGTCAATGAAGTAATTGCTACTCACATTTTGCAACATATGTGAATTCAAGTTATTAAACATTTCTATTAATTTGATGTTTGAAATAATTCTCTAAGATTTTTTTCACATTTAGCATTATTGAACATAAGCATAAAAAGATAATATCTCTTCTTTGTATTTTTTTAACTATCTCTTAAAAAGATATGCAAGTAACTTCATAAAATTATGATGTTAAATAGAAAGAGAATCCTGCAAAATTTAGAATGGTGTTACAACACTCTTCATCTGATGTTGGGCACTATTTTCCTGTTCAATAGACTAAGAGGCTACACTGCCAATGTAATCATAGTTTGGATAGTGAAGCAATGGAAATACATAAAATAATGATGATAATACATGTTGAAATGCCATGTATTTCTAATCCAGATTTTAGTGATAAGCCTGCGAGAGGCAATGATTAGACATGAATATTGAGATAATAATAAAAAAAAATTGGAAGCTTGCTGGAATCCCAGTGTGATATAATCCTGTGTTGCCAAGATGATCCCTTAACCTTGAGATTCAAGACAGGTAGTTCTTTACTCTTCAAGAGCTGTCAGGGATTAGGGGAGGCATAGAGGAATTTCTTGGATGCCTGTGCAAAACAATAAAATATATTTTTCCCCAAACTTTCTTTTTAAATGATAGAGACCTTCAAAAAATTCCAAATAAAACAATATATAATGATAGCCTTGAAGGCAGATTTGGAAACAATGCTACAAACTGAAATATAGTGTAGTTCCACGGATTTGGTGGAAGGATATCACTGTGCTTTGGGAAATTTCAGAGCACACAATTTCTTGTCAGTGATTTGAAGATGGTCCCGTGTGCACTGTGGCACTTGGCATCTGTGTACTCAATTTCCAGTTTTATTTCTTCAGTGCATTTAACCACAGTGTTTTTCAATGGGATGCTATTGCCATTTTAAGTGGAAAAGTCTTTGTTTTGCAGGATTTTCAGCATTCTTTGGTTCTCCCACTAAAAGCCTTAGTTCAAAAACACCACCATATATTTCTAAATGCTATCTGCTGGGGGTAAGGGGAGGCAGTGAGTAGTACTCTTAATTCAGGAAAATTTGTGTGCAAATAAACACTGAATTAAAACCAGTGTAAATCAAAGTGGGATTTTTCATGCATGAAATATGAAAGACTATATTGTCCATGTAAAATGTGGACTAAGGGCTACATTTGTAAATGAATAAATAGGTAGATAGAATAAATTCAGTCCTACAATATTATTGAGATATATTTGTATGGAATGAAGTGTTTTAAAACATAGTCCTGGTCATTAAAAAGTTTAAGTCTACTTGGTAAATCAGTATTAAAATTTGAAAGTTTAAAAAACAAAGATCTAAAGAACAATTAGAAATCTATATGTAATAAATGCTACAAGATATCTTAACCCAGAGTGGGAAGACAGTAGCTTTCTGAATTTTACTGAAGTATAAGCTTTTGTATGGCTATCTCTTCATTCTCCCTCTTACATTGAGACCTGATAGAAAACTCTTGGGGTATATGTGATGCTTTATCCACTCTTGCTGGGATGTGGCTCTGTGTTGCATAATCTCATGTTGATGTCTCATTTATATTTGTATTTAAGAGCTATTGCTGGTTTTTAAGAGTTACTTTATAAAGAATCAAAAAGAAGTACATTCTTTTATTCCTCCAAGAGAGAAAAAAGCCTGACTCCTATTGAAGTGATTAAATAAGAAGTCCCAAATCTGAGAGGAAGAAAGAAAATAGTTCAATAAGGAGAAAAAATGGAGGTCAACAGGATGTGAGCATTAGAAAGAATGTAAGTCAAATAGAAAGGATAGGAATTGATCACCCAGGATTTAGTAGTAGAATCAGAAATCAATCTCTCTCTCTCTCTCTCTCTCTCTCTCTCTCTCGTTTTCCCTTTCTCTCTTTGTCATACACACACACACACACACACACACACACACTTCTTTTACACCCGCAGAATGTAGTATATTCCAGTTCATAAAGACTCACCAAAGAACACGTTTTAGGTCAACTCATTACCAGGAAATTGGCTTGGGCTAGGCTCCCAAAGTATGGCCAAAATGAAAATCCCAAATCTTTTAGTAGTCGAAGCTCCCAGGAACCTCCTGTGCGATCACACTCAGGAAAGCACAAGAAGATTTGGTCTTAGGGTTTTTAGGATATAGATAAATGGACTATTTAAGAAAAACTGAAAGTTTGGTTGAGAAGAATTCTGGAAGAGTTTTGGTTTAAAAATGATTATAGACGCAGAACAAAAGAAAAGTTAAAGAACATATTTGTAATCCATATCCTAGCATTGTTTAAGAGACAGACTTAGGTCATGATAACATTTTATATAGTCCCTCATTTTATGCTCATGGCCACAGTGTATAGAATAGCTAATCGCAAAAATAACCGACAGACTCAAAAATAGCCAAGCAAGCCTCCTTTACTTCAATATCATTATTTCTCAAACTTATTAAACTGAGGTTTCATACTCCATAATGTGTAACAACATACAGGAGATGATAATGCCATTGGCTAAGAGATAACATTTAGCTCGAAATCCTTCTGTGATCCTATTGAATTTGCCTGTTAAGTTCTTGGTGTAATTAAAGCAGATAGAAGCATTCATACATTTTGTTGCAAATTGATATGATCTCTTTTGTCTGTGATCTAAGTGAGATTGCCCTGTAGTTTTTAATTTAGCAGGTTAAGAAGCACAATTAAAATATCATGAAACAGATCATAATCAGAAACCGTCTTTTCGGTTGTCCCTGCCAAGTAGATAAAAGGATCGGTGTATTTAATAATTATCTCCTTTGCTGTACACTTGTTCTATTTGTGGGCTGAAGTGTTAATAAATACCTTGCACTATTCCAGTGGGAAAGGCTTTCCACCTAATTAATAAAACTTGGAAGAATACCTAGAACATTGAACCATATCTTTCTTATTAGTGTTGCCTGCCTCAAAAGAGAATCCCTGTCTCTTCAACACATTAGTAAATGTCATCTTCCTGGGTTATAAAGAAGCATCTCGAAAAACTGGCTGTTTTCAGTAGAAGTAAAAAAGCAAATTCATTGTGGTTTGGTATTTTTTAAGAACTAATTCCACTGTTGAATTTTAAAATTTTAAGTAGTGAAAAATTCTAATCAAGCACGACAGGAATGATTCTGTTTAAAGAACATACTTTAGTAAAAGGACCACAATAAAGAAAGGTTCATATTGGGATATAATTGGCTTTGAATGAGTCCTTATTTTTAGCTATTATTTCTCCTATATTTCATTTACTCAAGTATTTTCTAGGCCTTGATCCTAGAGAAACTGAAACCGATATTAGCATGTGGCACCATTGTGTCTCCACCTTTACTGTCAATTGTTAAATGCCAACTTACTTGCAAATATTTTTATTTATATTAAAATTGAATTTAGAAATGAAAAATTTGAACTCAGTATCATTTGAAACATGATACTGACTGATACAAGTTGCTCTTGTGAGTTTTTACATTTAAAGAATATTCTAGCACTTATTTTGTGATATAAAAGGTAGAACAGCCAAGGAATTAAATGAGGTCTCTTGTCTACAGCCACATGCAGTCTTCAGTTAGAGGTTTAAATTATGAGTCTAAAATTATACCTTTTTGTCCTAATTAAAAATGTGTAATAAAATAAAAATATGTGTAACAAATAATCTGTAAAATCTTTTTCTGCATTGAAATTTACACCCATTTCATTATATATGAATTTCTGAGTCCATTGGCTTTGCTGAGATTTTTCAAAATATGAAAATAGCAGTATCTGAATTCTATGGGAAATATTAATAAGGGAGAAGGCTCACAAAGTTGCCTTTATCTCAGGTACGTGATAAGGTAGAAATATTAAAGTACATAAATTCTACATGCAATGTGGTCAGATAGTCTTGCCTGGAATGATTAGAAAAGGGAAAACAGGGTCTATTTCAAATCTCTTTGTTAAATTATTATTTTTTTCCTGTTTCTCACTTCAAATATTCGTCCAATCAAATTAAATTTTAAAATAACCTTTTTTGGACTATCCTTCAGGGAGCAGAATCAAGAAAAATGTTGGAAGTAAAAACTTTTGTATGTATTTCTTACATCTCAAATTGATTGGTCTTTCTTTGCATCAAAGGCAGAATAAGAAACTAATATATTTTGAGCATCTTCCATGGAAAACCTACTAAATTCACCATACAATGCTAGTGCAGAGATCCTGTCATTTATCTCTTCACTCATCTTTTCAAATATTTTATAGCGCACCTACTCTGCGTGAGGCTCTGCTAAACACTGAGTAATACAGCAGTGAACAAAAGTGACTAAAAAATTTCTATCCTTGTGGAGTTTAGACTCTGTAGGGGAGATAGAAAATGGACAGGAAGGAGGGACAGTTTGTGCAAAGGTCCTGAGGCAGGAGTATCCTTGGATGAGCCAAGAATAGTAAGGAGGCCCAAGTGGTTGGAGCAGAATGAGCTGAGGGTAAGGGAGGGTGGTAGAAAATGAGGTGGCTGGAGAGGAACTGACTGTCATAGAGCTTTCAAGTATATCATCTCATGCAGTCACCTATGTGTTAATATCCTTAATAACCAACCAAATTAAAATTGTATCCTTTTAAGTGATGCTAAGGGCACGCCATTCTTGTTAAAGACTTATATTTATGGAAAGTCTTTCAGATTCACTAAATAAATTGTCAACAAATGCTTTTTAACCATGTTCACATGTGGTTTGGAAAACTTCATTGGGGTTGACTTAATCCTTCCTTATAACAGAAGAGCAATCCCTCCAAAGATTTGAAGTTAGACTTTATTTGTACAACCAGAATGGTCATCCTCATTTCCTAGATATTATTTGGAAAATTAGACTTACGCTTTGAAAACTGAGCATGTATATCAAAATCTATTTTAAACCTGTGTCATGACAACAACTGTTTAAATCCTACGACTGGTAGAGTAATTGTTAAACTGGCACGACATGCCTGATGTAATGATGGAATTTGTTTATCTAAGTGTCAGCCTACCTTGTCTGTTCAATGAACTTTTTTTTTTTTTTTTTAAGTATATATATTTTTTTTATTTCAGCATATTATGGGGGTACAAATATTACGGTTATGTATATTCCCCATGCCCCCCTCCCTCAATGAACTTTTTGAATAAGGTCATTTCTAAAACCCTTTCCTGACCGTATTCTCTCTACTCTTACAGACGTCACTTAATAAACATCCGGTAACTTTATCATACTGGTACACCTAGCTTTCCAGAGTTACCTTGAGACAATTGCTATTAACTGGGTCCTGGTTTGCTGGAGATTTAAAGCCAAGAATGTGGAGCAGGAACTTGGTGTTAAGCTGGGGAATGGGATGATGATTAGGGTCCATGTAAGAGGTTTCAGCATGTTCCTTTTGGACTAAGGGATGCTTTTGCTGCTTTTTCTTTCTCAAACCCTTCAAGCTTCTCAGGCTTATCCTGCATTACCCTTGAGGAATTGCTCTGCTGCTTGAATCACCTCTAACTGTGCAGTAGAGGTGGATAGGCTTTGCCAGGTTCTGATTCCCAGTTCCTTTAGAGCGGAAAGACAGACAGTAGCGGGTGTCGGGGTGGGGGGGAGAGGTGCTAGGAAGTGCTCTAGCTGCCTTACTCTTAAGCTCTGCTCACAGACCCGCTGCCTTTTGCCCCTACTCAAGCTATGACCACTCTTGCTTCCTACCACTCTTTTATTTTTTATTTGTTTATTTATTTTTATTTATTTATATATATTTTTTGAGACAGAGTCTCACTTCTGTTGCCCGGGCTAGCGTGCCATGGCATCAGCTTAGCTCACAGCAACCTCAAACTCCTGGGCTCAAGAGATCCTCCTGCCTCAGCCTCCCAAGTAGCTGGGACTACAGGCATGTGCCACCATGCCTGGCTAATATATATATATATATATATATATATATATAGGTTAGCCAATTAATTTCTATTTATAGTAGAGACAGGGTCTCAGTCTTGCTCAGGCTGGTCTTGAACTCCTGACCTTGAGCAATCCACCCGCCTTGGCCTCCCAAAGTGCTAGGATTACAGGCGTGAGCCACTGCGCCCGGCCTTTTATTTATTTATTTTTATCCCCCAAACACAGATTAAGACTATTTAGGTCCTTGAGACCTTGCAAGCTCTGGAGGTGCACGTGCACGTACACACACACACACACACACAATATTTTAATTTAAAAAAATCCTGCTGTTTGCCAAGCACGAGGCATACAAAGATGAATAAATGGTTTGATATCATAGAGGAGATAATAACTTCAGTGGCATCAACACAATACTAGGAAGAGCAAAGTAGTAGAGGAGAAAGTAGGAGAGAGAGAGAAAGAAGCATCACTCTGCTTAAAGTCAGTAAGGAAATACAGAAACACATTTCAGACATATGGATGGTTTAAAAGGCGTTTGCTTTGCAGAGAGGAAGGGAAAAGGCATTTCACACAAAGGTGAAGAAATATCAAAATCATAGAAATACTAAACAACATGACTTGCTTGGGAAAGAATAAATGATGGTTGGAATATAGGAAAAGAGTGCAGCATGGTGGTTAAATTCCAGGTTATGGACTCAAATGGCGTGGGTGTAAATCATACCCCTAATACTTTTAGTCACGTGACCTGGAGTCGTTTTATAACTCGGTTTCCTCAAGTGTGAAGTGGGAAAAAGAATAGTATATCCTCCATAAGCTTTTAGTGAGAATGAAATGCTTTTGGCTGCCTTACTCCTATTCCATACCCAGTCACTTTTTAAAATGCAAGTCAGATCCCGTCTCCTCTTTGCTCAAAGCCCCCAGTGGCTTCCCATCTCAAGCAAATTAAAAGCCGCAAAAGTTTGCAAAATGTGGCCATGCCTTTGTGACATGCGGGCCCCATTCCCTGGCCAGCACCGTCCCCTACTCCTTCCTCCTCTCCAGCAGCACTGGCCTCTTTTCAGTCTCTGAACCAGAACAAGAAACCCCCTTCTTCAGTGCCTGTGTGTTTGCCATTCCCTCTGCCTGAAATGCTCTTCCCTGGTGTCTCAGTCCATTTGGGCTGCTTATAACAAAAATACCATAGACCGGGTGGCTTATAAACAACAGGAATGTATTGCTCACGGTTCTGGAGGCTGGGAAGTCCAAGGTCAAGGTGCCAGCAGACAACTCCGTGTCTGCTGAGGGCCCGGTTCCTGTTTCATAGATGGTGCCTTCTCTCTGTTCCTCCCATGGAGAAGGAGGGGAAAGGACCTCTCTGGGTTTCCTTTTATAAGGGCACTGATTCCATTCATGAGGACTCTGCCCACCCTCACGACCTAATCACCTCCCAGACACTCCACCTCCTGATGTCATCACGTCAGGGGATAGGATTCCAACACATGCAATTTGGAGGGACGTACACAGTTAGTCACCTGTAGCATCCAGATAGAGGCAGGACTTGCTCTCTCACCTCCCAGATCTCTGCTTAGAGGTTGAGTATCAGTGACACTGTCTTTGACCCCTTTCTTACAATAGCAGCTTCTCTTTCCCCATTCCCCTTCCCTGATGCCCATTTTCTCCCTTAGATTTGTGGACATTTTTCTCGATTGCAGTATTACTGCCTGCAATATTTTTATCTATGTCCCACCCCCAAATGTAAGCCCCCAAAGGGTTCCTACTTTGTCTTTCGTTGCATTCCTAATGGCTGACCCATACTGGGCACTCAATAAATGCAAGTGCTTAGCGTGGTATCTGGCACGTCCTAAGCCCTCAGTGAATTTTACAGACGTTTTTCATCATCTTCATCATCCTTACCAAAAAATAAATACAGAAAGGTGAATTGGTCCCTGCCGGTGAAGGATTGCATGGACCTCACAGAGAGAAACTATCAATACAGCAGGGATGAGGTGATCCCTGCATAATATGGTTAACATGGTTCTGGAAGATTTCAGGGAAATCCTGAGTTGGGAGGCCATTGACTTAGTTCAGATAGAAGATAATGAGGAACTGAACTGGGCAGTGGGACTTGATGTAAGAGTTGAAACTAAGAGATATTTCATGGGGAAAATTGGACGTAGGAGAGGAGCCAAAGATGGCTCCAAAATTTCAACTCTGTCTTGTTCAGTATTTAACAATACTCTGGGGAATGTATTTGGAAATAAGTTGTGAGGGAAAATGAGTTCAATTTGAGATGTTTTGAGACGCATTGCGTTGTGAGACATTTTGATGGGAAGGACCTGTAGAGAACTGGAAATGTGAAAGTCTGGCTCTTTTTGGAGAAGTGGGTGCTGGTAATACAGTTTTGTTACATCCATAGAAATGAAGGGAAAGTAGAGGAAGAAGAGAAGAAGCCAAGACAGAATTACTGAAAGTATCACGTGGATAGGATTGGCACAAAAGAAGGAAGAAAGACCAGGGAGAAAGATGTGTTACAAGTGACAAAGAAGGGAGGGAATTGCGGGGTGGGAAAGAGGGATCAGAGTGGACCCAATAGCCCAGAGAGATCAAATAGGATCTGAACAGGTCATCATTGGTGACCACACTATGACAGAGCTGGGACTCGATCCAGACTGTAGTGGATTGAAGATGAATAGTAGTGGAGAAGTACCTGTATACCATTTTGTCAGGAATTTTGATGTTGCAGGGATACAGGGACTAGAGGGAGAAAGACATGCAGACAGAGACAGAAAGCTAGCTACTGAGGTGGACCCAGTGTGGAGGGAAGATTTTATCAGAAGAGCAGGATGAAGGAATGGAACTTGAGGAGAAGGAGAGATTTGTAAAGACAAGAAAGGGAGAGGCACCGAGCAGAAAATCGGTGGGGCAAAATCTTCAAGGTGGCCAGAGCAGATGGGATTGAGACCATAGAGAAGGCCTTCTTTGGGAAGAAGGAACAATCTCTCTAACTTAGAGACACATGGGAAGCCATTAGGAATTAGTACAAATGAGGAGGGGAAGCAGGACAAGGACGTGTATATCTGATGTCCTCCATCTATCTAAAAAAAGGGAAGTGAGATCACACGGACAGGGTAGAATACAGTTGGCCCAGAAAGGGATTCAGGCCGGGAGACCATCCATTCGTGTAGAGAAGGCTTATGTTGGATCCATGCTTTCCGTTGCCCATATCAAAGAGCATCAGAGTTGTTCAGTGGAATATACCATAGGCAGGAGCCTCCAGTCTAGCAACCTTTTTGGTAGATGGGGAAATTGAGCAATTCAGTGACTGTCTCTAGGTTACACAGCTACTTAGTGGCTGGGATTGTACTGTAGCCAGCTTTTCTCACTCTTAATCCATACTTTTATTGAACTATCTCAAGTTGTGCCTTCTAGAAACTTAATGCTACTTATACCAATATTACTTAATGCATCCTCTTTTATATGCACCCCCCACTCTCACACACACACATATACCCTACCCCTCTGCTCGTCACCCCCCATCAACCTCAAACTCAACCTTCATGCATCCTGCTACTTTTTCTTGCCTGTCCTGCATGGCCCATCATTTCAGCTTGCGGGCTGTATTGGGTTGACCCTCTGATAAGCTTTTTCTTCGGGATAAGCCACATCGCAGACTGGCTGTCTGGTCGTAGTCATGAAATGAGCCAGCATGAGGCTGATCATAAGGACAAAGAGCATCAGCTCCATGATGTTGCTACCATATCCTAAAGGCAGAGTTGAACTAGATGCTCCCTGGACCCCAATTGACCCCTTAGGGTGGTCAATTGAACCTCCTAGATGACCCTTTTATGTTTAACCTGACATTTAAAAGGACCTATGCTTAATTCCCCAAAAGAGATATGTTGGCAATATGTTAAGCAAAATGATTGTATTAGTTCTTAGGCTACATGGATTCTTCCATTCCAAAATCAGTCAATACTTGCAAGCTATAAATGTTTTAGTTGTATATGAATATGATTTTATTTTCCCCGTGTACATTTCAGCATTGATGTTTGTTCTTGAATTCTTTTGTATTATTTAAAAAATTTTAATATCTATATTTATGAGCTGTAATCTGATTGGTTTCAGAGTACTTATTTTGGGTTGCTGTATTAGTGGTATGTGCTGGGAATAAAATCCCATATATTTAGCCATTTTTTTTTTTTTTTTGGTCTAGCACTAAAATAGATGTTAGGATATCTGAGTAGTTTCTGCCCTTTAAATAATGCACTAAATACAATGCTCATGGACACTCCTTCCTTCTCTCATTTGATTTCGAGATACGGAGAATAAATGAGATGTTCACTTGGGTTTCACTGTCTTTTGTGAAATCCACCCCATTCTGGAGTGAATGAGCAGGAAGCGCGGGAGACGGCCTTCGTGGGAGCCACCGCCTTTCCCAAGTGTCTCATCCTCTCTCCTCTGTCATCCCCAGGCGATGTGCCTGCATTTGTGTGTGTAGATTTATAGTTTATCTTTATCTATGGCTTCATCTGTAGGTAGCTATTATAGCTGCCTCGCCTGGATATTGTTTGGGCCTGATAGATCTGTCTATAGTTCATCAAAGGGGAGCCGAGTGCCTAAAAGCCATCGGGTCCAGCTGAGGATGAAATACGAGCCATCAGCCTTGGTAATGGCTGTAAAATTTCATAATTACACGGCCTTTATTACATTGCATAATGATCCTGAAGCAGTATGGAACAATTAATTAAGATTTTCAACCGTGGCTCTTTCAGAAATTAAAAGGTGCTAGTAGCTGAGAAATGAGGATCTATCTTGTCCTAAAAGCATTAGGGATAGAAATACTTTCCAAGCCACTTTTATTTTCTGTTAAGAGGAACATATACTCCGGGAGCGTGCATTAGTATACCGTACCTGTTACCTAGTTTTTATTTCAACTTCAAAACTGATATTTTAAAAAGGAATGGGAGTAAAAGAGACTAAGGATCTGTAGAACTCTCTCCAACTTCCCTTTCCTTTTCTTTGAAAAATTCTATTCAGCCTCCTGCTCTGACCATTTATCACATTTATGGTTGTTCATCTCTCCACATTAAATAAATGCAGGCTCTGAGATAGGGGTCAGTTAACTGCCTGCTATAGTATACTGACCAAGGAGTTTTTCTTACACACTCTCTCGTATCTTGAGGCATTAAAATTCTTTCAAGATCTCTACAGTTTTGACAGTCATCCCCAAAGGAAGACTTTACCGTTTCCATTTTATTATCCTGTGAATGCAGCATGTCACATCTAATAGATACCTTTTATTTTATTTTTTTTCATAATCCCATCTTCACACCCCGTAAAGAGCAATTAAATTTGGGGAGGGTCTGTTAGAGCCACTAGGAATTTGCTACACTTAAATAATAACAGAAACCAAAGAAAAATATACAGTATATATATACATGTATGTGTATTTATGCATACAAATTATGACCTGTTCTTGACTTTATTTTCTATGTCAAGGAAATTATGATTGAGATAATCGGGTATGATAAAATACTAATGGAAAGATAGTGAAAAGAAGTCCAGTGTTTTTATTATGATGATTCTGAGCCATATCCCAACCTTTCATCCATATACTGAATAAGAAATAGAAATGCTTCCAGGAAACATCAATGGTATTGTCAATTTAAATGAGAGAATATGAAAAAAGAACCCACCCCCCACCCGACCTCATTGTGATTTACACATAACTCCTGGATATTTGTTCTCGTCAAGTATTATTGTTTTTAAATTGACAATCATCATATAACGTTTTACGGATCTAAATATTTCATGGGAGACTAAAACTTCCCTTGGGCCTCCCCAATAATAAACTTTCAGCAGAAAATTTGGAAAGGATTATGCACTTCAAGGAGGAGCCGCAGCTCAGAGTAAATTCTCTTGTTGAGGCATTTAGTCCCTTAATAGGAATTTTCTGATCTGCTGTCATTCTTGTTCACACACCGAGTGTCAGTGCTTCTAAAACACTTGTCATTCTTTAATGGAAACAAAATAGTCATTGCAGCCGGAGCCGCAATGTCATTCCACTACCCCTTGCTGCGTCGGCAATAGTGAAAATGACAGAGCGGCTCTCAGTAGGGGTAATTAAAATGTAAATATTGATATTTTATTATTTGAAATTACTTTCCAGTGCGGCATTTAATATCTCTCCATCTGTGCGGCTCTGTTTAGCGGTCACTTTAGTGCAGCTCTGGGATGCCAGGCAGCGGCTTGATCCCCGTTATGTCAAAATGCTTGTTGCTGCTTAATTTTGATATCTAATTAAGTGGAAAAGTACAGTCCACACTGTAATCCATGGCATCTTAACCAGCTGCTTGGGTATATTTAGAATTAATCTCCACTATGGAATCATCCTAATGTATGCAATTAAGAGTCTGCCGATGGCTAATTAGGTGTATTAGAATCAGGCAGCTTTTTTTTTTTTTTTATCCTCCTTTTTTTCCCCCCTTTATTTTGGACTGTTGCAGACCTAAGGTTCTCTGCCTCCAGAGGTAGTCTTCTTGCTACTCAAGTCAAGTTAGGAAACAGTGCAACTTCCGAATATGGTAATCCTTGTCTTTCCCTTTGCTTATTTCCTTGAATCAACCTAATGTAAAAATTTCTAGTGTTTCCTGGGTTTATTTGCAGGGTCTCAGTGGCAGGAAAGGAAATGGTCACAGCATAGGGGAGAGGTGGGATACAATGATAAATGCATTTTCCAGCACATCAAAGCAGGGAAGCTGCGAGGCAGTGCTGTAGGTGCTCTTGTGCATTTGGGGAGGAGAAGAATTATATCATGAGAGCTTTTAACCGTGGCTACATTTGCCTCCTCCATTCTACTTTTGAATGGAAGAGCTTCTCAGAAAGAATTATTGTAAGAGGCACAGGTTTGGTTTGTATATCATGTGTCCGTGGTAAATACAACAGGCAGCCTTTTACTACTGATAACAATTCTGCATTCAAGTGGCTGAGGCATTCCGAGAGCTGCTGCGTTGTCTGATGTTTTTGGTTTTGTTTCCTTTTAACTTGGCCAGTCGTCCAAACTGGGGACAGTGTGTTTTGTGCTTGCAAAAACACTAACGCAAGCAGATGTATTGGGAGAAACTTTGAACTCTCACCTTCCTTGAATAGGCAGTGTTTAATCCAAAATCAAATAGGGGTGCATTGAGTACTTCTCTTTTCCTACTAATTTTCTCTTTTGCACTACATCAGTAAATTAATAGATAGATAGAGATATATCTATATTAAATATAGCTATCTATAACTAGCTAGCTAGCCAGCTAATCCACAGTAGCTTATTCCTATTTTATCTTATGTGTAGAATGTGCTTTTGGAAGAAGGGAGGGCTGAGAGGAATCGAAGGGGTTGCCTCTATTGTCAATGAGAAGATAACTAGTAGCCTCCCCAGTGGAAGGTGTGCCAAGCCGTAATGACTTAGCCCTGCTTGAGCCAGCAAATGCCAGCCATGAACTTGGGAGTAAATATTCGTAAACAGATCTTCATTAGCCACAGAGAAAAATAGTGTGAAAGCCTGAATTTAAACCGAAATCTCAGAGCTAGAAATTCAGAGAAGCTGTTTTTCCATGTTGTCCAGAGCACAAATTATGCCCAGGTCTTTAAGCATAGATAGTGAGGATTTCTAATATTATTTGAATGTGGAGTTTCAGGGTCAGTGAGCTATAATTTCATATCGGTGACATGCATCTCATGGATAACATATTTCTTCCACGTTCTTTCATGAATACATATGACACTTTGTTTTTAATGGCCTATGCTGTAAATCCTTTAACTTGTATTTATGCAGAAGACCTCCTGAATTTTTTCTGCCTCTCCTCCTTCTAGGGCATATGTTAGAAACAGTGAGTTATAGTTCTTTTCTATTTTAGGAAAATCCGGAAAAGCACACCTGAAGGATTTTCATTTTTTTTCTGCTTCACTAAGTTACAAGTAAAAGTGAGACCAGGGAAGATATCAGTGTTAACGCCACAAACATTAAGTGTCTAATAATTAGTGCTTTTGTTGGCATTTGTATGTGTGCATCAAGAGTAATTAGATAAATTTGAAAAGATATGAAAGTATGTTATTTAAAATGAATATAGAAATTATAAGTTATTTTTCTGTTAGAGATTGCAGATAGAATTAATTCTTGGTCATTTCGGTGAAAGTACACAGATGATCACAGCTCTCTATTCTTGTGTACTTGGTAGCTTAAATCCAGTTTTCAAATTTTTAGGTAAACTCGTATGGAGTTACCCAGGTTCTCAAAATGCCTGTGTCATTCTGTGTCTTAACGTGTGTGTAGGTGTGGCCTTCATAAATGAGAAAACTATAACAAAGAGAACTGTTTGACAAGACACCCTGAGCCTTAAAGCCAGCAACTCTGTCTTCATTAACGCAAGCAGATGGATTGGTAGAAACTCCGAACTCTCACCTTCCTTGAATAGGCAGTGTTTAATCCAAAATCAAATTGGGGTGCATTGAGCACTTCTCTTTTCCTTCTAATTTTCTCTTTTGTACTACATCAGTAAATTAATAGATAGAGACATATCTATATTTAAATATATCTATCTATAACTAACTAGTTAGCCAGTTAATCCACAGTAGCTTATTCCTAATTTATGTGTAGAATATGTTTTTAAAAAGATTCTTACAATATTAGAATATTTATTATGTTAGATCACATATAACAGAAATTAAACAGCCATGGCTAAGTTGCTATTCATAGATTTCCTTTAATTGGTGAATGTTCCCAAGAAAAGCAATTCACCTTTAAAAAAATTCTTATTAAAGTTCATGTGTGAGAAAAAGAAAAGTCATTAAAATTCATTTTTTAATTTTAAATATATTTTGGGGTTAGAAACACAGTGAAAAAAATCAAATTTTAGAAAGTATAAAGGAAGATTAAAATACTGATAATTTTTGTTGTTGTTTGCTAAAACTTAAGTAAAAATCACAGTTGGGGTTTTCTCTCTGACAGTTCTGAGGAGGCACATCTATCTCTTGCTGAAGGTTGACAAATGACATGCTTTATTAATAACTTATTGGTTAGTTTATTAAAACTTTAGATGATTGAAAAGCATATTTTTGATCCTAAAATTTATGTTAGCAAAATTCATCTTCTTGCGTTTATCCCCATATCTCTCTTTTAAATGAAAAATTACGGTCTCCAACAGACATAATTTGTTTGCTTATAAATCTAAACTCTCAGCTAAGTAACGTACAGTAAATGGACAAAGTTCATACCAAAATAATCTGAATCTACTCCAGCCTATTAAAAAAAATATTTTTGTTTCCTGCTTCATTTCCCCAGGGTCCTACCTGAATTTCTTTTAGATTTAAATAGATCCTGTGTTACTTGTACAGATTATTTGCATAGGGCTATCTATAGCTATATTGGTTCCTAGAGCAGGAAGAAACAGTTTCTCTTCAAAATTATTGTGTAAGAATGGACATAAAAACTAGTTTGATAAACCTGAAACCTGCCTAAATGGCATTTAAATTACATTAATATCTACATGTGCAGACACAGTGAAAGGTCGTAGCAAACAAGTACCATCTTCACTGTTTGTAAATGTCTAATTTGCTGTTTTAAAATGGAAAGGCCCCTCACTCCCTCAGTGCGTCAGTGACTGTAGTATTACAAATACTTCTGACAAGTGAGTATTTACTTAGTTCGGATCCATTGTTCTAAAATGGACTCAGAGGGAGATGCCCTAGGAATGCATTTTTATCACCTTGCCCTCTCTTTGCTGTTTTTTATTCAGGGAGAGGAAACCCATAATGATAAAAACCCAGGATTTCTCAATCTTCTTGCCATTTGTTTTTTAAGATGTGAGAGATGCCCTCATAAGCAGTTTTTACTTGGGCTTTTACAAAAATTAGATTTGGAATCGCCTAAGAATTTATGGTAAATAAAGAAAGAGACATACAATATTTTATTCTTCCAAGTAGAAGAAAGCAGTGAGCATCGGTTTTCAAACCTGACTTGGCTAGGTTAGCATTTCAGAGATTTACAATCCCAGGTACAGAAAATAAATTTATATATTGTTAAAATAATTATATAACCAGGATAAGATAGACAAACTATTACAGATACTTATAAATAATAAAAAAGTCATTGCTACATTATTGTGGAATCTGTTGTGGATGGTCATTTATAAATATAAGAGAAGCAGTTAGTCCATATGATTAAAATGTCAAGTTTAATTATAAATTAAAGTGGAACTGGCTGAGGTAAAGGAGTTTAGGCAGGACTTTATAAGAGTCTAAGTGGCTCCAAATAAAATCCTATATACTATATATGCACTTACAAGCAAAGAGCTTTACACATAATCAGTGCCTTAATAAACATTAATTGAATTAATGAAAAAATATTAAGCAACTTTTTTGGTTATATGTTGCTATATTTTTTTGTGGAGGAGGGATCTGATTTCTGGAATGGTCTCTTTATTCCCAACCTCCCATCTATTTGAAAGACAGTCAATGAGCTGTTGAGGAATTATCTATTCATTAATTTAGCACATATTTACTGATACCTGCCATGGGACAGGCAGACACCTGCTAGAGGTGCTGGAAACACAGCAGGGAACAAAGCAGAGGAGGTCTCCACCCTGAAGAGCTCAGGGAATGTGGGAAACCACTGTAGGAAGGACACAGATCTATCTATCATGAAGTGCGTCCTCACATCCACGCCCTTACTTCAGCTGTCACTTACACTCAGGTCTGCGTCTCTTGCTCCCATCTTTCCCTTCATCTTCACTTTTATATCTTACGAACCCCCCAAAATGCTGCACAGTAACAAGGATAATGGAAGTGAGAATGGAAAGGAGTGTGTGCATTTGAAAATGATTTCGGAAGTATGACAGAGAAAACTCGGTGATAGATCAATGAAGAGCTAAGAGGGAGGCAGTGGGTGGATGGTGGAGCTTAAGAAAGTAATGGAGCTATGGCTTTTGACATTGGAGTTGGGAAAATGAGCTCACTTTTCAATATATTAGGCCATCCACAGAGGAGTTACTAGGGGAGGAAATATGACAGGAAAGGGAGAAAAGGGCCACATAGTGAAAGAAATTCTATATTGTGCCGAAGAGTTTCAGTTTTGTCCAATAGGAGATATGGAAGCTAGGAAAGCATTTCATCAGTGAATGGCATAGTTAGATTTCATTTTTAAAAGATTGCTTGAACAGCCATGGGTAGTATGGAAGAGGGAAATACCAGATATAGGATTTTGGTAAGGAGGCTATTAAAGTTACCACCCCACCCCCAAAGATGTTGAAGGCCTGATCAAAACTGCAAAAAGGAAAAAAGGAGAGAAAGCAACAGATAGGTTAAGAGGATACGTACAATCAAGCGCCAATCTTTCCTTGTCTGCATATATAATACATATACTTTGATCAATCCTTACAGTATTTTTTTCACTATGGTCTAATCTACTTTTACTATATTATAAAATCTTAAACAACAAGGATTATATCATAGCCATTTCATATATTCTAATGATACTGAGCATAGTGCTTCACTTATAATAGATACTCTAAATATCAGTTGATTTAAATTTCATTATAATAGAAGCATTGGAAACCTAATAACTTAGGGCTGGGATGAACCATCAGGAACATCTTTTCTACCTTCTCCTTTTATGGGTGAAAAAGCAGAAACCAGAGAAGTTGAGTCATTCCTCAGGGTCTTGCAGTTACTTGGAGGTGGAGGTGGCACCCAATTCTAGGTCTACTTTCTCCCAGTCCAGTAACCTTTGTTGGAGGAGCTCACCATCACTCAGACAGGCTTGTGCTTCATGAAAGCAGTTCTCAGTTTGTTACTCTGAATCCAAAAATGTTTTGAACTGGAACATTCTTCCGTGTCTAGCATACATTTCACATTTGACAGATAAGGAGGTCAAGCGTGGGTCTGTATGAGTCTGCTAGGGCTGCTATAACAAAGTATATCGCAAACTGGATGGCTTAAACAACAGAAATTTATTGTCTCACAGTCCTAGACGGTGGAAGTCCAAGATCAGGTGTCAGCAGATTTGTTTCCTTCCGAGGGCCCTAGGGGAGAACCTGTCCCACGCCTCTCTCCTCTCTCTCCTATCTCCTGGTAGCCTCAGGCATCCCTCGGCTTGTAAATGGCATTTTCTCTTTGTCTTCACATCATCTTCCTCTATTCACATCTGTCTCTGTGTCCAAATTTCCACCTGTTATGAAGATACAATCAGATTAGGGCCCACCTTAATGACCTTATCTTGATCATCTGCGAAGACCCTATTTCCAAATAAGGTCACATTCACAGGTCCTGGAGGTTAGGACCCCAACATCTTTCATGGGGAGGGGGGTACAATGCAACTCATAACCAGGGCCAAGTTAATGCCGTTGGTTGTAGTCTGATCTCTAGATCTCAAGGTCACTTTTCTCCTCGCTAGCCTCTTCCCTCACTATCACTTTATGAAAGAAAACCCTTATCTTTTGGGTATTTGATGTTATATATCTCCCACAGACTCTTTAAAAGCCTGTGGAAATGTCTATCAGCCTTACAGATCTCCAGAGTTCAAGATAGAATCCATATGTGTCTATTTTGGAGGCTTGATTTTTAAATATTAGACCAAATTGGATGCAGACTCCTTGGGAGCTTCCTGAAGAGGATAGTGTCTGCATATCTGAAACGTTAGCTGGGCTGGTTGTCCTGGGACTATTAGCCAGTGTCCTGCAACACCCTGTGATAATTCTTGACCTGGCCCTACAGTGATCGGTTAGAGCAAATTAAACTCATGTACTGATTCTTTTTCTTTCAAATCAGAAATGTGGGGCTTCAAAATGATGGCTTTCCCTACTCAATATCCATCTAATCCCAAAGTGAGACTAAAAATGCCATTTAAAAAAAAATTTTTTTTTTTTAGAATTCTACATTATATGTCACTGCCTTCCTTTTTTCTTGATGGTCAAATTTCAGTCACATCAAAAAAGAGAACTTTCCAGGCAGAACTTATTTCCAACCAGTAAAAAATAAAGGTTGTAGTAAAAAGAAAGCAAGCCATTAGATTTCCCTCTTTAAAGGCAGCTCAGCCTATACTTGTCTCCATGCTCCCCGACAATTTTTTCTTTCTTCTTGGCTTAGATGAAAAGACAGAAGTAAAGTTGAGGTCAGGTAAGAGGGAGCTTGGGAAAAGCTAAGGGAATTATTTCAGATCTTCTCCAGTCATTCAGAAGTGATAAGTAAGGCTAAGTACGGACTTCCAAAGAGGAACCGCACATTCCATGTGGCTAGTTTTTATATTCTTATTAGGCATTCATCGGCCCTGCCTATGGTCCTTCTTTCAAAGGGGGTTGGCTGTTGTTAAACAGCCACCCACTCAAGGAAAAAAAAATCCAAAACTCTCATCATCATTTTGAGGCTTTCCTGTGTTGCCACTTGGAATATTTTTTTCTTAGCAGCTGTTGTACTTTTAATTTTTCTAGCAAGCTGGACTGGGAAGAAAGGAACAATCGCTAAAGAGAGCATTTCACCAGTGCCATGGGGGCATGTTTTCAATTTCTGTACCCATGAACGGGCTAATTGTACACCCATGTGACTGTCTACGTAATCAGCATGAGTGGTCAGTGGTCAGTTACGCCTGTAAACTCAGTTAACAGTGATAGTTCTGGCTTAGACTGCAATTCTATTCTCCCCGCATTTAGTTTAACACAGCTACCAAAATCATCTTCTCAGTTTAATAGAAGGTGGTCAATTCTGCCACAGATATATCAAGTAATATTCAAATCTGAGTCTGCCTCTCAGTTTTGGGGAATTTGTGTTTATCCTGTGAAACCACTATTTTAAAATAACGGTTCCATAAAATCTTTGTGAAACCTACTTGAAGTATTAAAAACAGAGCTAAAGAAACAGCTTTCTCATGGAATCAACAAATGTTGGAACAGATGATTAAATTAGCAAGCAAGGGAGCTATTTCCCATTTTTGCCAATTATTCTTACATTTTACCCATACCAAATGTGATTGAGTCTAAATTATTGAAATCTGGATTATGGTCAGCATAAAAGAGTAAAGATTCAAAGAGTAGAATTGTATGTATTGTATCTAATGCTTAAGTATAAATATAATATACAATATCATCCCTTTTAAAGAAAATTTTTAAATAAAACATTGCTAATAGCACCATGTAGATGTCCCAGCTTTCACTTAAGCAGTTAACCATCTGTAGCTGCTTAACTCTAGCTCCTAGTGAGTTCTAGCCTATGTAAAAAAAAAAAGAAATATATATATATATATATATATGTCTCCTACAAGACCCTGAGCTATGTGTTTTGTGAATCATAGAACAAATGATACATCAGCCAGTATGTGAAAATAGCAACTGGCTTAAAAATACAAAGTTAATTTATCTCTAACAAGGGCTTATGCATCTGTGCATCTACTGGTAGCTAAGACCAAATCTTAGTGCCATTATTATTCTTTCTTTCCCTTGTTCCTGTAAGCATTAGGTTTGTTTGTGTGGGAGAAGAAGAATCTAGCTTTTGCTACTTTGCTCAGTCACCTTCTCCAAACGAACTTCGTTTGTGATCTCAGTGAGTCATTACGGCATAATTACCATTCTAGCATGATATGCTCTTTGTTGAAAAGTGTCAATTTTTTGTGCAACAGAAAAACTACAGTTCAAAAACCGTGAGCAGGCAAATCAATGCCATGATTAACTGATATTAACAGACACCCTGAAGATTTAAAATGCTTTTTCTCTATTTCAAGAATGCAGCCGAGAAGAAAATGCCTTGCAGGGGTTAAACCCAAATGCCTGGGCTGCAGCCTATTTCTGTCAACACTCTGTTTAGGAAATAAACATTTATGCTTTCTGAAATGAAAGTGTATTTTTGAAGACTAGCCGTCAGATATTTTTTGCCCTTCACACTTTCAAATGCTTAGCCTTTTTTGTAAGTTGACTGCAAAGTGCATCAGTTTGCCAGGCTAAAAAAAAAAAAAAAAAAAAAAAAAGTGCTTGACGAGTGCCCATGGCACCGCTGTCGACCTCGGAAGTTTCTAGTAGAAGAAGGCAAGAGGGTTGGCACAAAACATGCTTTCTTCAAGCCTATTACCGCAGGGGTACCTGCCTCTTGAGAAGCTTTTCAATCCTTCCAAATGATGTTATTCCCAACTGTCATCTGGTTTATTTGGAGCACACTGTATTGCAGATAAACATGCCATTTAACTGCAGGTCAAGGTAGACAGTCATTCTGCTAGCAAAATGCCCGAGATACATTAAATGGCACTGACTTCAGGACAGAGATGAAGAGAGATCAGAGTTGTCAGTGATACGCACAGAGTAGACCATAGTTGGGGAAGAAAAAAATGTGCCATGGTATCAGTATATTTTAAAAAGCCGTAATACGGCCGAACATTTAAAACTATAACCTGTCACACACCAAAGATTAAGATCCAGGGATGTACAAAACATGAAGTTCAAATGACGCAACTGCAAAGCATATTTTATTTCACTTGGGAAAGAGGCTTCTCTGCAAAGATAGCTGAATGTTACAGATGACGAGGAGCTCTAACTTGCAGCCCGATAGCTATAAAACACCATTAGATGCCTAGTAAAAACACAAACATGCAATTACCATTTGGATACTAGTATGTGTGAGCCAATCGAGCGAGCAATCATGTTTTTAGAAAAGTTTTTAGACTTAGTTTATTAAAACATGCATTTTCATTTAAGGCCTTGATCATTTTGCTCAGTTCTATTGATAAAAATATCCATCTTATCCATGTGTTTTTATGTATGTGTATATAGCTAGTACTTACTCCTAAAGGACAGGTAAAATAATTTTATGGAATTAAGATAAAACCCCTATTTATGTATTCGGCCTCCTTAGTGACTATCTCCTAACAAGGCTGTCTAACTACAACTCAGGCATTTGGACAGGAGAGCTCTTTGTGGCGGCTTCCAGATTGCAGAGGTTTGGTAGTAAAGAGTTAAAATGACAGACAGTTGTTTCTAGACAAGAAGAAATTGAAATCCAGACTTTTATTTTGTAAAGCGTGGGTTGTCCTTTTTCCTATGGATTTACAAAAATTACACTTCCTTTAGTCAGCTGAAATAGACTTGAGGACATCAAGCAAGCAAACCTTTTGTGCTATATCTGTCTCCCCATGCTCCCTGACCAAAAAAAAGAAGATCCTTTTCTTTACCTTTTCCCCCTTCTCTTTATTTCATAGGAAAGCAAAAGGAAAAGTTAGGTTTGCAGGAAGGATAAACACACACACATACACACACACCCATCAACACAGGGAGAAACAACTTGCAGGATCAACCTAAAAAAAAAAAATGAAATTTTATTGCTTTTTGCTTAATTAAACCCCAAAGAAATGTGCGAAACGTTGTTATGGCTGAAGCATTGTTAATTTGTAAATCACAGGGACAAAGGGGCCCCGGTGCAACTTTAAAGTTTCCGTGCACGTAAATGTCGATAGCGTGCCTTCTCCATCATCAGCACTAAATTCACATTGATGCCTCTTTTCTTCTCCGTATTGATCCTTCCATGAGAACGTAGATTTGTATCTGTTAATTAATGCGTCCTGAAACAGCGTTTGTATTAATCAGGTAGATAAGAAAAATTGGATGCCTGCACCCCCCTGACAACCGTAAAAGTGCTGGCCCTGATAAAATCGTGGATGGACCTCAATAAAAAAGTTCCTCCTTCCACTCAATAAACTAATCATCCTGCTTTTAATTATTCGGCAGAAAGATGTGTGGAGATTGGAGAATGTGTAAATCTATTTACTAACAGCAGTGTCTGGGAGGGAGAATAGGGCTGTCACAGGAAGGTGCTGCGGGCCATGCGCTCTGTCCATCTGCTGCCGCACAAAAACTGCTGCTTGGGAGCAGGAAAAGAACAAGGAAACTAAGGCCAATTGAAAAGACCCATTTCTTTCTGCTTGTAACTTTGCAGACGATCGTTTCCTTTTTTTTTTTTTTTCTTTTGTCTGTTTCATTTACAAAAGAAAGTCCTACTTAGTCTCTTTCCTTGAGTTTGATATTTGGAGTTGCATTGCACCTTTTTTCTTGGGGAGGGGAATAGAAAAAAGGGCAATGTGGCTTTTGTTTGTTTGTTTGTGCGTATGACATTCCATTTTTGAAAGCACCCGGTTCCAGACCCACTCCGGTTAAATAATTATTTTTCTCTTTTGAATCCCTGTTCAAAATGTTATCAGCTCTTATATCTCTAATTCTAAGAGGACCTTTATTAATTTAACCCCAAATTGCAATGACAGAAAATAAAGAATAAGAAAAAATTAGACTTGCACAGCCAGTCCAAAAGAAACCCCGTCAAATAACACGCAAGCATCTTGATAAACAATGAAAGAAATGCTTTTTACACATGGCTTAAAGACTCCCCTATGAAAAGCTTGACTAATCCCTTTTGATGATTTTATTAAGCACTTATAGTTCATGGTACCAAATGGAAAACCACTAGTTTCACCAATAGGTCAGGAAATTATCTTGTTTTCTTTACTATGCTGTAGTTTCTAATATTATATGTGACATGTACAAATTGATATGAATAAAAAGGACAGCAACAATGTCCATAAGCAAGAGCCTAAAAAGCTGGGCATCAGTGGGTATTTATGTTTTGAGTAACAATGTCTAGAAGGGGTATAAAAATAGATTTCTTAAGTTGCATTATTAACCTTCAATCATTGAACCACTGTCCTCAAAAACCATGGGGTAGGTAGTCACCCTTGGAATTCCTGGGCTTACCCTTGGAAATGAAAGTGAAGTTTTAAGAAACAATTCTTTTTTAGGACTCTTGGAAGAAGCATCTGATCATGAGTTATCTACACTAAGACTTCCTTTTAGAATATACATCTTGTCCCTATGAGATATAAATATGTATCTTTACTCCTAAGTAGGTTTAATTCTGCTTCCTCTTTTCCTGTTGAACAACATTTTCTTTTTAATATTTTTGCATATGTTTTCTCAAGTTCAGAAGGGACTTTAAATATGCATGTATGAATGCAGCCCAGATTTGCACTAAAGAATTGAAGCAGTCATCCAGATAATTCAGATAAATATGATATATAACATAGCAATACTTATTGAATGCATGTTGTAAATTAGTGTTTAGGTGCATGTTATTTTATATTTCCCAAATGCAATATTTTAAGATACAAGTTAATTGTCTTGTTCAAGGCAAAAAAGCCAGTAGCTAAGTGGAGCCAATATTTACATTCAGAATTTGGTTCTGTTCATATCCTTTCTGCCAAACCCCATTACCTGTATATTTAAGTTTTATTATAACTAGATCTTTTTTTTTTTTTTTTT
>VBSM01002937.1:14413097-14445196 GCA_008086735.1 Cheirogaleus medius | reverse complement strand
TTTTTTTTTTTGGCTTTTTTTTTACCTCTATGTTGTTTATTAGTAGTAGTTTTTAGAGATGAGATAGTTGAAAATCTGACTTTCTTTAAGACATTCCTAAGGAATTCAGCCAGAAATCAAGTGTTCTTAAAGATCACATCATATTTTCTTCTCAAATGAAAGAAAGAAAACTACTGCTTTTTTATATTCCCCTTACCCTTGTCTATAAAACCTACAGAAAACACCCACAAATTGAGGAAACTAGTTTGTGACTTTTACTTCGCTGTTCACAAAGTGATCAGGGGAAAATTTTAAGAGCTTCTAATCAAAGCTCAGCAAATTTTGAGCGCTGATGCAGAAGCCAGCCACCATATGAAACTAATGTTGCATTATGAAATTATGGCTTTAAAGTAACTTGATCTGCCCATCTTTCCATGCAGGCTTCTCCACGCTGTCCCTGGCGGACCAGATGAGCCTTCTGCAGAGTGCTTGGATGGAAATTTTGATCCTGGGTGTCGTATACCGATCTCTTTCGTTTGAGGATGAACTTGTCTATGCAGACGATTATATAATGGATGAAGACCAGTCCAAATTAGCAGGCCTTCTTGATCTAAATAATGCTATCCTGCAGCTGGTAAAGAAATACAAGAGCATGAAGCTGGAGAAAGAAGAATTTGTCACCCTCAAAGCTATCGCTCTTGCTAATTCAGGTTGGCATATTGACATGGTGGTTGTTACGTTTTTTAATATGTCAGTTTTTACACCTTCCCTTAACTTCTTCAGGGATTTACTAGACCTAGTTTGTAAATTCTGTGTGAGTCAGCAAAATTATAATCAGTATAGCTTTCTAGTGAAAAGTTAGAAATAAGAAAAATACACTTAATGGGAATTATTTTCATTTTACTTATTGAAAGCTGTGAAACTTTTATGAATTAATGCGTTTACAATTTGGATCAGAGCAAAGCAAAAGCTCTTATAGGAATAGTATAAATGAAGACTCTCGGAACAAAATTAGCTCCATTGTCTTTTATGCATAAGTCAAAATAAGAGAATTATGGATACACGCAAATCAGTCTTTCCCCTCAAAAATGCAAACTTTGCAATTGGCAAAATATATTTAGTATCGCTTTTAATTTTGGTTATAAAAGAATACTCTGTTTCCTCACATTCTAGAATTCTCCAGAAGTCAAATTCTGCTGAACGGGTAGTTCCCTTAAAGATACTACCTATGCAGTAAGGGTTAAGAATTATGGGAATAAATGTTCTTTACATTTGAACTGAAATGTGCTAAAATAGAGAGCAACCTCTGATAAGTAAAAATCGTTGGTGCTTTGTTGTTTTTTCCCTTTGTGCCTCTCCTAATGCTTTATTATGGTCTTAAGTCTCTTTTAGCATTTGCATAAAGTTCGGGATAGATCCCTCCTTAATGACGTGCCGATCATTAGATACCTGCGTGTCAATAACATGCTCTGATGCTATGTACCATTGACAGTCACACCGTGCCCCTCCATCTGCTTTTGTTTTGACCCTATCTTTGAACTTTATCTTGGTTGCCGGCCAGTAGTTTTCCCTTTAATTACAAGAAGGAAACTGTCAATAAAATCTGTTAAATGGGATGCAATGAGTGGCTTGAATGGGCGGACGGCTATTTGTTCAAATTCTGCAGCATTCAAGGTATTGACAGTTTGTTTTCTGGGGCCATATGTGACGATCAATCTCAGGCTGGGCTCAGCCGCGCTGAAAAATGAAAAACCAGATTGCTTTTGCTTACTTGTGGATGACGACTTTGTGATTTGGCGCGGTCCTAGTGAGATGAGACCTTCTGCCCAAATTGCCCCCATGAGAGCCAGGGACGCGTGACTGTTTTTAGAAATAATTTTTAATTGATTTTGTAATTAACAGTTCATCTACAATATTGATGCATGAATCCTTGGACTGATAGGAGGGAAATTGTTTTCAACAATGAAGTTGTACTTTCCTATTTGTCTTCATAATGGAGTTTAGCATTTCACAGTTTTAATTGTGAATATAAACCTCTCCCTCACCACACCGGTCACCCTTGTTCTCCCACTCTCCTGTGAAACTGTAAAATATGATTCCTTATGACAAATGGCATTGTTGTTATAAACCCTCAAGACCCCTTTGCCCTGCTCTCTAGAAGATCAAAGTGGGAGATGGGATGGAAATTCTCTGAGGATTTATTAGTTTGTACGGACTTCACGTTATAGAATCTCTCATCATAATAAGATGAAAGATTTTACAGCAATGGTTTTGGGAAGAATTTTTATTTGGTAATCATGAAACAATTCTAATTTAAAACATTTACATTGTTAATTGTTTTCAAAATATACGAAGCATGTTTAATATCTTTTATGTTTCAAATTGCTTTTTAAAATTATTAACTAATCATGAATGCTGAGCAATGCTAAAACTTTATCATCAAAATTGCTAAAATTTTATAATTTTAGATGTTGGGTGTATCCTTTATGGCTAAGCATTATAATTTAGAGTACCTAAATTAATTAGTAGCAGCATTTCTGTCTCTGTTGCTTAGAAGTATAATCATTAATATATCTATTTTGATATATAAATGTTCTAATCCCACATACTCTGCTGTTTGGGGGAGGGAGTGACCTATTTTACAGCAGTGACTGATGATTAGAAACTCATTATGTAAAGAACTAGTTAGTTTATTTTCTTATCTAAAAGCCCAAAATAGTTAACAAGCCCTCCCTTTTTCTTCTGTCATAGTATTTGAGTAGCATTGCTTCTGCTCAGAAAAAGTCGTCTTGTCACAAAATTTTCTCGCAGATGATTGTAACATTCATTTAGCCTCTCAAAACCAAGAAAAAATCAACTGAATCAGAGCCCATACTAAAGAATAAATGATGAAGTACTATAAGGAGTATTTTAATGTCTAAATTGTGCCACCTCTGCTGTGTGGCCTTTTTCTCACCCACACAACCTGCAAGCCCCACCGTTTTAGTTTGGGGTAAACCACTCAGAAAGTAATTTTCGTTGATACTGTCAGTATGATGCTGTCTTATTCCATTTTTCATCATTATTTGGAGAACAGCAGTAAAGTTATAGAGTCATTCTTGCTTAGATCCAATGTAAGATTCTTAAACTGCTCATAAACATATCCATATGAAAATATTTTAATGCTTTCCGTAGACACCCTAGAAGTCTCCCAGATTTATTGTTTTTATTTTTGTTTTTTTTTAGTATTTAGGAATTCCAGGTTAGTATAAGTGACTTTCTGTGCAAAAAAAGTGTATTTAAGTGTTATCTATGTAGATATTTTGGCTTTCCCTATATGGCTGTAGGTATTAACAACCATTGTTTCATTTGTCTAAATTTCAGCTTATTTTAAACATCTGTCTTTATTCAATAATTACAAATGTTGTGCTTATGCTTGGGAAACAGGCAATTGGCTTCCTGATAATGGCTGTCATATTTTTTGCGGCCATGTTTCTGTCATATGTGAATTCAGGAATACTTAAAACACCAGAACATCACTGCAGGCATGTTCCCTATCTTTAGGTATACGGCCAAAACAACAATAGATCATGAACTAATTTTGCAATTCTCACATTCAAGTATTTGAAAGCCCTACATATTGGTTCCAGTTACATTTGAAAATAAGCAACTTAGAGGCTCACTTAAGCTATGTATCCTTTTATTTTTGAGTATAAACAACCTCTTGAGCAATTATTGCATCACTAATATATCTATGTGAGATTGAATTTAAAGAGAAAAATCTAGGTCACAATTTTAATATTGTAATTTTTAGGCCCCAGTTTTCTCATGCATGCACCAAGAGGTTTGACTAATCTCAAGTTCTTTCCATTTTGGGAATTCTGTGATTTTTATAATTATTTTTTTCTCTATTGGAAAATATAGTAAAGTATTCCTATAAGCATTTAGGGTAAGGTTATATCATGGGATTCTGTTCTCTTGCTTGGGTCTGTTGATTCTTGTGTGTAAGAATTTCTTTGAAACTATATTCTGGATGAGTAAAAGTGGTTTAAAATTATGAATCACTTTAGTCTGGCCATTCTCTGTTGCTCAAGTCACAAGACCTTCAAATTCCATAGCTGCCACTCATATCCCAACCATTCTTACCCCTGTCCTACCCCCAATCTGAAGCCCAGAGGACCCCATCTATTCAAGAATAGACATGTTTAAAGTTGGGTTTTCTGTTTTACTTCTACACATTATTTCCAGAATAAAAGCCCCTATTGATATATAGCTACAAGTAATATTTTGATCATCAACTTAAAGTCATAAGTAATTATTTTGGCCTCATGACAGCATTCTGTTTTCCCTGAGGACGAATGGTATGTGTGCAGACTTGTGTAATTTCAAGGGACAGAAAGTGTATGAATGCTGTAGTAGACTGAAATGGGGACCGTTTTTAATTAGGATATTTGGGCTCTTATATAAGTGTGGCCTAGTCTTTCTCAATCTTTTTTCACTATCACTCCTATAGGGGAGCACTTTAGATATGATTTTCCTAACAACCCCCAATGAAATATTAATACCACAAATAAACTATATATCTGTTTATGTACTATATATATATATGCATTTTTCCTAAGAAGAGAATTTTTTTTCTACTGTGTAATTCCAAATTTCACCTCCTTTGAGAAAACATGATTTAACCATAGAACTGTTTTCTTATCTGTAAAATAAGACAGATGAATTAAATAATGTGTAAGATCCCCTAAATGGCTTAAAAGTTTTAGGTTGATTACTTTTAAGAGAAGGTGGTGAAAGTTTGAGATATATATATATATACATATATATATATATGTACACAGAGTGAACCTGGGCCATTTATTCAATTTTACTAAAATTTTGACTAAATTTGCTGATGTGATAGTCTGGAGATAAGTTTTAGCTGCTGGTCAAGAGATTATCTTTTTTCAAAATCTTTCCTTAGACATTTCTTAAGTCCCTGCTGGGGAATCTCATTTTATTCCTACAACATGCCTATGTGGTAGACCGTCCAATATCATTTTACAGGTATCTGAAGTAAGCTGATAAAAGATGTGTGGCTACTATGAGGCAGGGAGTCGGACCTTCTGTCCCTTGTTATTAATAAGCTATTTTTATTCAACAAATAATTATATACTATGTCTTTTAAAGGATCAAGGCAGAAACCTTGAGCCATTGCAATTTCACATCCGGGAACCTAAATTAGTATCTTCAATTTCTTTTAGAATTTTGTGCCTACTTCTCTTGTCTTGCCATCTTCTTGGGGTTCTGGTACTATAAAATCACCCAGGAAAGTGACAAACAGAATTAGAGATGAAATATTTACCACGAGATTGTAGCATTTTATGAGAAATGAATATATGTAGGTTTTTGTGGCAGGTAGATGTTTTTTCCTAATATTTGCCCAGATCAAACCATATTAATAGTAGCAGGTAGTTAAGAAAACCAGATTACAGCTTTCATTTCCTAGTCTACTTTTCTTTAGTTTTCACTCATGTCTGCCCCTACTATTTGGATAGTTTTAATTTTATTTAAGATGATGTATTTGGGAAGTGATTTTTAAAAATTTAATACAACACTTAAATTTTAAACAAATTATGATATTGCAGATGTTTAGGTAAAAAATAAAAGCTGGTTCTTAAATGTTTCTTTTCCTGCTCAATGATTACTATGCCTTGGCAAGTTAGAGGAAATATTTGCTGCAAATATCTTTGTGTTTCCAGCCTGAGAGATAAGCACATAAAATACTCTGCAGTTGTTTATTTCCAGGGAGTGACTGCAATGTAACATCATTTTCACATGCAGGTCTTAAAATAATGAACTATCTGTTGCAAAATGTCGTTAGCATGGTACAGATCATCCCTGATGTGTTGGAAGGTTGAACTATTCACCACCCAAGTTGGTGTCAACATTTATTTATTCAGTATACTGTAATTGTCTTTACCACTTCCAGTCAAAGGAATTAGAAAGCTCCTGAAAAAGTGTAAGGTAGGGAGAGAGAGAGAAATTGAGAGAAGGTCTTAATGAAGGATATAGAAAAGATCTAGCAGGGAAATCTCATTATGCAAAGTAAACATAACCATGATAACAGTAATTTGGAATTTGTAAGGGAACCCTGGAGGAAAGAAACTATGACTATGGAGGTTTTCTGTGGTTTAACATTTTATATAAATATAGTAAGAGTGATTGGTGTGGCTGGTATACATGTGGAGAAGCTTGGCTTTTTAGCTAGAACAAGAAATGAGGAACCTCCTGAAAAACTAAATGTATCTTAATGGAAAGCTGTGAAATTGGAAGTTTCTATTCTTTTCACCATAGTTGAGCACAAAATCAGAATTATTCTTACTCTTTCCAATATTCGAATCATAACTTCTCTGAGTTGGGAAAGACCTAAAAAGTTTTTTGACCCAGCTCCCTATTTGATATATGAACAGCTTCCTTAGTATTTCTGCTTCATGTTTCCACAGCCTTTCTAGGAATACTGCTTGGTTCGCTGCTTTCTAGAAGAGACCATTCCATCAGAAGTTTCTCACTCTCTCCAGCTCTCTCTCACCGTTCTAATGCGACAAAAAGACACAAATTTAAAAAAACACACAAAAATGTGTGACTTAATGAATGTATTAGCTGTACAAATCATCACAACTTGATGGCTTTAAACAACACGAGTTTATTCTCTTACAGTTCTGGAGGTCAGACGTCAATTGGTTCCACTTGAGTCTTAAACAGGGTGTGGACAGGGCTGCACTCCCTCTGAAGGTTCTAGGGGACAGTCTGTTTCCCTATCTTTTCCAGCTCCTAGAGCTACATCCCTTGGCTCAGGGCATCTTCTTCCATCTTGAAAGTCAGCAGTGTGGCATTTTGCCTCCGTGGTAACATTGCCTCCTTCCTCCTTTGCCCCCCAACCCCTTGTAAGGACATTCTTGCTTTCATTGAGGGCCCACCTAGATAATCCAGGATAATCCCTCATGTTAAGATCTTTAATTTACTGACATCTACAAAGTTCATTTTGCCATAACATTCACAGTTTCCAGAGATGATGGCCTGGATATTTCTGGGGCCGGTTTTCAGCCTACCACACTGAGTATAGAAGCACGGTCAAAAAATAAAATTTTGAGATGAATCTCAAAATCCCTTCCAGGTGTCTTGTCCCCATCTCAGGCCCCTCCCTTCCCACAAAAGTAACCACTATCCTATCTCAATTTTTATAGTCATCAATTCCTTGTGTCTTATTACTGTTTTATTATGAAATGTGTACCTTTAGTTATTACGATTTAGTCTTGATCATTTACCAAAAAAAAAAATTCTTATGGATAGATCTTTAAGTCTCCCTTAATCTAAAAGCTCCTCCTTCATTTTCATTTTCTTCTACTTTGTCTGTTGAAGACACCAGAGAATTTGACCTACAGAGCTTCCCACAGTCTGGATGTTGATGATTGCATACTCTTGTTCATCGTGTTTCTCTACCCTGTGCATGTTTTGCAAATTGGCCACTGGATCCAGAGACTTAATCAGACTTAGATTTTGTCCCTGTGGCATCTATAGGTGGTGTGTTATTCACTGGGAGGCACATACTGTCTGGTTGTCTCTGTTTTTGTAATGTTAGCAACTGTTGGTGTTCATTACCTGAATTCATTAACCATTGGGGGTTGCAAAATGGTGATTGGTAGTTTTGTATTTTTTCTTCTCTTATCTCTTCTTTGGTTCCCAATGATACAATTTGTATAGGAAAAGTAGTATACATTCCTTTTATTTCTCTTTATTTATAATAAATAATTGGTGTCCTGTGTTTTTAATGTTATTATAAACACATGTATTCAAGCATACTGAATGGATTTTAATCAGCTGCAATTATGATCCTTTTTGAAACTCAAATCTTCCCATTTTTGTCAGTGGGAACTTCTTGGCTTCTGGAATCTTTTTGAATGACCTAGTAGTTGTTGATACTATCCTTCCTCTTTGGTATGACAAGATATTCCATATTCATTTTAAATGTTTACTGGCTGCAATCTTGAATCAGATTATAGCCTGAGTGCTGGAGGTACAGTCCTCTCTGTGGGCCATTCTTCCCAGGCCCCTTCAGTGGACAGAGATAGGAACACAGATACGTATAGACCTGATTGTGTGTGTGTGTGTGTGTGTGTGTGTGTGTGTGTATGTATTTTGGAGATACCCTGTCACCTAGTTTTGCTGTAAATGTCCATTGACTTTTTAGTTTTGCCATCTAGTTGCTCTGTTTTTTACTTGCAGATTTGGAGAGATTAAATAATTTCTACTATCTAGGGTAATTAAGAGCCAATTTGCCATGGCAGTCAACCAGTATTCCTCAGTACTCTAGCTGATTGCTACCCAAAGGATCACTCTGTTAGACTTCTCATAAATTGCAAATAGAAATTTTGAGGCACAGATTCTCTTTTAGAAAATAGACGTTTACTTACTTCTCTGTTCTTTCCATCATGTTCTCTTTCATTCCTTTAATGATTGGAGAGAGTTGCACTGATCCTACCCTTATCATCCCACCTACTGTAGGCAGTTTGCAAACCCCAAAGATCAGCACCTGTGTTCCACAGAAATGATTACTCTGAGTGCGTTGACTCTGAATATACTGTGTCTATGTCTAATATTCACTTCCATCCTCAAAATGAGATTTGGCACCATTGAGAAAGTATTGCCAAGAATAAGCTATAAGTTCTGAAGACAGTTTCCAGATAGGACTTGGGTATTCTAGAGTAGCTAGGTCCATGTCCACAATGAGTAATATTTTTATCATAGAGAAGGGTAGTGTTTCACTCTAGGTAAGATATAAAAATAAAATCTTCTTTTGCAATGGCTCTAGATCTTACTTGAATTTGCAGCTGTAAGTATAAAAATATCTAGCCATCTTCCCAAAGTAAGCAATCCGAACTAAACACATTCCTTTAGGATCCCCTTCACAGAATAAAATATTGGAAGTTACAAAAAGGTACTATTTTATTACTAGGTGTTGAAACTTAATATATGTGCCATAATATATGTATCATTTGTGTTCTGGTTATCTTTTAAAGTTGTATTCTTTTTGAATAGCATTCATTTGTCTTATTGTCTAATTCAGTAGTTCTCAACCCTGGCTTGGCAGTAGAATCACCTAGATTTTAGCAATACTGTTGTCCTTGTTCAAGCCCCAGTATTCTGATTTAATTGCTCTAGGATTGGGCCTTGTATCCATGTTTTCTAAGAGCTCACTTGGTGTTTTTAACATGTAGCCTAGCCCTGTCTATTTAGTTCATAAACCGATGATCTCTATTAAGTTTAGCTGGTCCTCATTAGCACAAATACTAGGAGTGTTTCTTTTAAAGCACGGTTAAAAAGATACCAGCACCAACAACCAAAGCTAAAAAATGTCTTAAATTAATGCCAGTTCTATTGAGCCTGGCAACATGTAAATTTAGCCAAAAGAATGAAACAGAGATTAAAGCCACAGAGCCAGAACTTGAACTAGAATCCCTAATGTAGATTAATATTTTCTTCAGCAGTCTGCCCGCTGAATCATGGTCTAATTAAATAGTTCAGATTTAGTGAGTTTGCATTTAAAGTATTAGCAGATCTGAGAATGGGTAAAGCAAAAAGTGAGTTAGAATCTTTTCTGTAAATGGGAAGTTAAATTATCATAGTAATTTGATTAAATCATTTTTAAATCTCTCAAGCTAAATCACAGCCTTTAAAGAATAGTTTGAAGTCTTAATTGCTGTTTGTGAGCATATCTCTCTGCTATTTGTTCTCGCCTCATTTCCTGTGACATCCTATAATATATCTCCTGCCGAGTAAGAGTAGTAGGAAAGGCAGGAGTTGCAATGAGGGCTGAGGTCGCTGTGTAGCTGACTTCAAGCGTTTAAAGATCCGCCACATAGAAAAAGGAAATTTATCCTGTATCATTCCAGTAGTTAGAACCAGGACCAAAGGATGGAATTTGGAGACAGATTTGGGAAACTGTGAAGAAGACATTTCGTCCCTTGTCAAGTAGACTACTCTACATACTTTGCATACAATTGGAAATGTTTCTATTAGGAATGTTGTAAAGAAGATTGCTGATGAAGATGCAAGTTTGAATGCAATGAGCTCAGGGTACAATTTCATCTCATCATTTTTAAAAGAAAATGCCACGTTCAGTGTCGTACATTCTAGCAGTACAATTTGATTCAAAGAAACCCGAGTTTAAGCCTGACTCTGACACTTCTTACCAGTGCCACCTGCCATCTAGATTCATCGGACATAAAATGAGGCAATATACACCCGAAATAGGTGCCTAATAAATGGCAACTTTATTATTTTTATCCTGCTTTTCTTTTGATCTAGTTGAAAAATAGTTATTTTGTTTTCATTTTGTTTTGTCTGTATAGGTTGTAGTTCCTATTTTCCCCACCCATGTATTCTCCTGTTTTCATGTAGAGAGCTAACCGTTAGTCCCAAGATAGGTTAGGTAAGTCCCCATCATCTCCATACCCTTATGTTGAAGGTCCTTACTGCAGTCATTTGTGTGCCTAGAGACTCACCATGGGTGTGTGTCCTTGCCCCCTCCCTCCTATTTTTCCTTCAGGCAGCATTTTAGTACAAACACAAAAAGAAAGAAAAATAAGAAAGAAAGAAATACCAGAGCAACATCTCCATGACTGTTTTTCCATCACTAACATTACTGACCTTCAAACAACTTCAGAAAGCATGTGTGCTCATTCCTAAGAGGTGACACCATAGGAAGTGGATAAAATTGCCATGTCGAGAGGAGCTAGACTGGAGAGAGACTGGGTAGAAATAGTCCACATGGAGAGACCAGGTGTGTATTGGGGAATGTCTTAAGTTTCACTTCAGGGCACCACTATCTACACTATTTCCCATTTTGAAGAATTCCTTATTTTGGCTCTACCAGACAGACACTGAGTCTTGAGCATACTTACAAACAACTACATTCCAGATTAAAATGTTTCATTTAGTACCTAATGTAAATGATGGTCAATTCACCAATGACATGGTGAAATGATTCAAAGTGACAATGCAAATGAAAAAATAAAATACAAAGAACTTTAAAAAAACATGTTACTAGTTATATGTCTATCTTGTAATTACTGTGCCATAATTTTTTATTATATGTTTAGCCACTTGATTTTAAATTATATTTCCTCTCTTTGTTCATGTGATCTATATTTGAATTGTATGAAAGATTAGGCTAACTACATATATCTTAGAGCTCAGCATTCTCAGAGAACTAGAATTATTAAACATGAAGAATCCCCCAAAGACTCCATTATGTGTAATTAACAGATAAACTGTCATCAGAATCAATAAAACGTGCTAAATGATTCAAACTTGTATATAATTAAGTGTCTGCTTTAGAGCTAGAGCTGTAACTTTTATTTTTTCCCCACATCTCACATTTCTCACAAGAATAATTGTGGCAACCTTGTTAACCCTTTCTTTGCTTGACTGAATTAGATTTTCAAATTAGTCATTTAAGGGCAAAGTTCACCTTTACAAATGTGAAAAATATTTCAGAACTCGACAATTTAAAGACTCCATTTGTTTTTCAGCAGGGAAATAGACTATGTAAAGATGTTTTAATGAACTGTTACTTGAACATTTAAAAATCCTAAAAGGGTAAACAGTTTATTGTGATTTCTGTATAGTGCTAGATTCAATGTATTCCCATGGAGTTCTCAAGATCTTAGGCATCAACATTTTTCCCCCTTTGGGAAATAGCAGCTTTTTGCAGGCAATATCAGGATTTTAAACAACTTTGCCTCACACAACACATGGAATAATACTTTTAATAGATGGCCTTCCATATTTGTTTGTTGAATGAATGAAAAAATACACAAATGAAGCAATGAATAAAATAGCCAAGATTATCATCTATTAAAAGAAAGCCTTCTCATACTCAGCATTAGGTGTAAAAAAACCCACACATTAAAAAAAAATAGGTCTTTTGTAACAATTTCCATGTTTTAAACCAGTATTAGAAATTATCTACTGTTGGGAAATTAGAAGAAAAAAATAGAGATTTTAGAAATGTGAGACTCTGAACGAATCATAGCTTCAAGCTTAGAGAAGTTGGAAGATAATAACTCTATATAGGTTTGTTTTATTAATATGATTATTTATATTTTTTGCTCCATTGTACAGACTCCATGCACATAGAAGATGTCGAAGCTGTTCAGAAGCTTCAGGATGTCTTACATGAGGCCCTGCAGGATTACGAAGCCGGCCAGCACATGGAAGACCCTCGTCGGGCTGGCAAGATGCTGATGACGCTGCCACTCCTGAGGCAGACCTCCACCAAGGCTGTGCAGCATTTCTACAACATCAAACTAGAAGGCAAAGTCCCCATGCACAAACTTTTTTTGGAAATGCTGGAGGCCAAGGTCTGACTAAAAGCTTCCTGGGCCTTCCCATCCTGCACCTTGAAAAAGGGAAAATAAACCCAAGAGTGATGTCGAAGAAACTTAGAGTTTAGGTACCAACATCAAAAATCAACAAAGACTGCACTGATAATTTAGCAGCAAGACTATGAAGCAGCTTTCAGATTCCTCCATACCTTCCCGATAAGTTTCTTTCTTTTTCTTTTTTCTCTCATCTGCTTTTCTCCTTTTTTTTTTTTTCTTCATTTCTCTTCCTCTTTCTTTTTTTTCTTCTTCCCCCTTGCTCATTTCTTGCTTCCTCATTACTGGTTCCCTCTCTCCTCCATTTCCTTCCTGCCTGCCTGCCTTCTTTCTTTTCTTCTTCTACTCTCTTCCCTCTCTTTTCTCATCCTCCCCTTTCTTCTAAATTTTAAATAGCTTTAGTTACAAAAAAAAATTTTTTTTCCTTCCTTCCCTCTTTCCTTCCTTCTGCTGCTGGACTTTTATAAGAGGTCTCTAACCGAAGAGAGATGGAAGCCAGCCCTGCCAAAGGATGGAGATCCATAATATGGATACCAGTGAACTTATTGTGAACCATAAGGTCCCCAATGACTAAGGAATCAAAGAGAGAGAACCAACGTACCTAAAAGTACAGTGCAACATAAACGAATTGACTGAGTGCAGTATTAGATTTCATGGGAGCAGCCACTAATTAGACAACTTAAGCAACGTTGCATCGGCTGCTTCTTATCATTGCTTTTCCATCTAGATCAGTTACAGCCATTTGATTCCTTAATTGTTTTTTCAAGTCTTCCAGGTATTTGTTAGTTTAGCTACTATGTAACTTTTTCAGGGAATAGTTTAAGCTTTATTCATTCATGCAATACTAAAGAAAAATAAGAATACTGCGATTTTGTGCTGGCTTTGAACAATTATGAACAATAATGAAGGACAAATGAATCCTGAAGGAAGATTTTTAAAAAATGTTTTGTTTCTTCTTACAAATGGAGATTTTTTTGTACCAGCTTTACCACTTTTCAGCCATTTATTAATATGGGAATTTAACTTACTCAAGCAATAGTTGAAGGGAAGGTGCATATTATCACGGATGCAATTTATGTTGTGTGCCAGTCTGGTCCCAAACATCAGTTTCTTAACATGAGCTCCAGTTTACCTAAATGTTCACTGACACAAAGGATTAGATTACACCTACAGTGACTTTGAATAGTCACATATACAAGCACTGCACATGGAATACAAATCCGTAGAATTATCAGGAGTGCACCTCTCTGCCTAGGAGGTACGTTGCCATAAGATTTCTAGCTGCCACAGTAGTTAGGAATGAGATACTGCCTAAACGTTTGCAAAGTTATAGACCTTGTCTCAGAAGGAGCTGTGAGCCAGTATTCATTTAAGAGGCAATAAGGCAAATGCCAGAATTTAAAAAAAAAATCATCAAAGACAGCAGACGCCTGACCAAATTCTAAAACCTAATCCATATGAGTTTATTCATTTAGGAATGTTTGTTTAAATTAATCTGCAGTTTTTACCAAGAGCTAAGCCAATATATGTGCTTTTCAACCAGTATTGTCACAGCATGAAAGTCAGTCAGGTTCCAGACTGTTAAGAGGTGTAATCTAATGAAGAAATCAATTAGATGCCCCCGAAATCTACAGTCGCTGAATAACCAATAAACAGTAACCTCCATCAAATGCTATACCAATGGACCAGTGTTAGTAGCTGCTCCCTGTACTATGTGAACAGTCTTATTCTATGTACACAGATGTAATTAAAATTGTAATCCTAACAAACAAAAGAAATGTAGTTCAGCTTTTCAATGTTTCATGTTTGCTGTGCTTTTCTGAATTTTATGTTGCATTCAAAGACTGTCGTCTTGTTCTTGTGGTGTTTGGATTCTTGTGGTGTGTGCTTTTAGACACAGGGTAGAATTAGAGACAATATTGGATGTACAATTCCTCAGGAGACTACAGTAGTATATTCTATTCCTTACCAGTAATAAGGTTCTTCCTAATAATAATTAAGAGATTGAAACTCCAAACAAGTATTCATTATGAACAGATACACATCAAAATCATAATATTTTCAAAACAAGGAATAATTTCTCTAATGGTTTATTATAGAATACCAATGTATAGCTTAGAAATAAAACTTTGAATATTTCAAGAATATAGATAAGTCTAATTTTTAAATGCTGTATATATGGCTTTCACTCGATCATCTCTCAGATGTTGTTATTAACTCGCTCTGTGTTGTTGCAAAACTTTTTGGTGCGGACTCGTTTCCAAAACTATTGCTACTTTGTGTGCTTTAAACAAAATACCTTGGGTTGATGTTTCATCAGCCCAGTGCTAGGAATACTGTGTATCTATCATTAGCTATATGGGACTATATTGTAGATTGTGGTTTCTCAGTAGAGAAGTGACTGTAGTGTGATTCTAGATAAATCATCATTAGCAATTCATTCAGATGGTCAATAACTTGAAATTTATAGCTGTGATAGGAGTTCAGAAATTGGCACATCCCTTTAAAAATAACAACAGAAAATACAACTCCTGGGAAAAAAAGGTGCTGATTCTATAAGATTATTTATATATGTAAGTGTTTAAAAGGGTTATTTTCCAGAAAGTTTGTGCAGGGTTTAAGTTGCTACTATTCAACTACATTATATATAAATGAACTATATACAATATATACATTGTTTTCACTGTATCACATTAAAGTACTTGGGCTTCAGAAGTAAAAGCCAAGCAACTGAAAACATGAGATGGAGATAATGTTAAAAGAAGGAGATACAGTTTTTAGTTTTCAGTTTAAATGACTCTCAGCATTACAAACGAATAAGTATCTCACAAATAGGAAATAAAACTAAAATGTAGATCTAAAAGAATTGCACGGGCTTTAGGGTAAATGCTCATCTTAAACCTCACTTGAGGGAAGTTTTTTCAAGTTTCAAGCAAGACCATTTACTTAATGTGAAGTTTTGGAAAGTAATAAAGGTGTATGTTTTAGCCGTATGATTTTCATTTTTATTTTGCTTCTTTTAGGTTTGTTCTTATTTAAAGCAATATGATTGTGTGACTCCTTGTAGTTACACTTGTGTTTCAATCAGATCAGATTGTTGTATTTATTCCACTATTTTGCATTTAAATGATAACATAAAAGATATAAAAAATTTAAAACTGCTATTTTTCTTATAGAAGAGAAAATGGGTGTTGGTGATTGTATTTTAATTATTTAAGCGTCTCTGTTTACCTGCCTAGGAAAACATTTTATGGCAGTCTTATGTGCAAAGATCGTAAAAGGACAAAAAATTTAAACTGCTTATAATAATCCAGGAGTTGCATTATAGCCAGTAGTAAAAATAATAATAATAATAATAAAACCATGTCTATAGCTGTAGATGGGCTTCACATCTGTAAAGCAATCAATTGTATATTTTTGTGATGTGTACCATACTGTGTGCTCCAGCAAATGTCCATTTGTGTAAATGTATTTATTTTATATTGTATATATTGTTAAATGCAAAAAGGAGATATGATTCTGTAACTCCAATCAGTTCAGATGTGTAACTCAAATTATTATGCCTTTCAGGATGATGGTAGAGCAATATTAAACAAGCTTCCACTTTTGACTGCTCTTTTGTACTGTGTTTCTTCCCCCCCGCCACAAAAGAACCAAATCAACAAACACTGCCCTTTGTTGCTTCCATTCAAAGAGTATCTCTGAGTACCTGTTCCCTAAAAATAAAGTAGGAGTTTAAATAAGAGCTATATAAAGGCTTGTCAGAATGAATCCTAGGGTGCCAAGAGACATTTTGCATATTTAAGAGTATGCAAAGTGTCTCATGGCACATTAGAATTCATTCTGACAAGCCTTTATATAGCTCTTATTTAATCTTAAAGCATCTCCACATCATCCTGCATTACTCAAAATCATCACCTCTATGTCAATGTCATAACAGAAAACTTTCCCCCTATTTTAAGATCATATTAAAACCTGCTAGAGATACCTATTATTTCCCTCTATCAACAATTAAATCATTCACTGGCACTGAGCTCATCAGCAAGCTGTGGGCTTTCCAGCAGCAAGTGGAGCTGCTGACCAGGTTTCCTGAATGGGAAGTCAACAGCAGAGCTTCCAGATCAGCGTGAGTTAGGAGGGGACGCTGTCTTCGAATTCCAGCGGGGGCCAAACAGCACTGCTGACAGCAAAATGGCCTCCCCTTGCCTTTTACACTTGGAGAGGTCACAGCCCATGCTGCTCAGGGTCAACTTGTAGCTTCCACTGGAGCCATCACCGAAGTGCTAATATGTGCTTTTTTGGCTTCTCTGCCTATTCTGAGGGTGTTTTGTCATTGTGTTTGACCACCGTATTTCTCACCTTTCAGAGGTGGCTGGTTCTCTAGAGAAGCAAGCTGATGACACAAAGGCCACTAAACTGAATCAGTTTTAGGGGCATGAAATTACCTAAATCACTAAGACGCACTAGCTAGCAAGATAGCTCAGTGCTGCCTTTTTCTATTTTAATGTCCTTTGAGTGGCAACAGCTCAACATAGAATCTGACATGTTTTACTTTTGATATTTTCAAAGTGCTTAGGTGAGACTGAAGCAAGGCAAGATACAAACCTAAGAGGAAAATCACGTCTGTAATGTTCCAGTGAGGTCCTCATTATTAAATACGTTACGCACACACACATGCACATACTTTTAAGAACTCAGAACTCTCTTGCTATTTTTTATAACAAAATTATTACAAGGCACATTTTCTGGTTCTGACATTTATCATGGATGCCTCAGGTGTCAAAGTCAGATTTTGACATATCAGCATATTGTATTTCTCAATATATAAACAACAAGCAGATCGGATAAATGGGTTATGTGTTTGTTTTAAAGGATCACTTTTATTTTTGCAAGTGTTTTATTTTTAAACCAGTGGTTCCCAACTTTGTATATTGGAATCACCTGGGGAGTGTCAAAAATTCCTGATGCTTACGTCCTACCCACAAAGATGGTGGTTTCACTGGTCTTAGGTGTGGCTGGGCTTTGGACTACTTGGACTAGATCACTACATGATTCTGATGTAAAGACAAGATGGGGAAACCACTGCTTTAAATTTTTATACTTCTCTCAAACTAGCGAGGAATTTCCTTAAAGAACTTTTATACGTTGGCTCTGAATTTTTGTTAAAAATTTTTTTTAAATAACAAAAAGTCTCAACCTTTTTTTCTCTCTCACACAAAGTCAATGAAATATACTTCGATTATTTTGACCTTTCCGAAATACATGGAGAACACATTTTTGTGATGACTCCCAAGCCACATCTTCTGGTTATATCCCCTTGTAAAAATGGTAATGGCTGCTCGAAAACTTGTGTGCCAAATATCTCACAATCCCTTTTAAAAAAAAAAAAATCCTGCTTATTTGGTTCATTAATGTGCTTTAAAATTAATTTAGGTGTGATTGAAAATACCTGTATTTTCCTATTAAGAACGAAAAAAGCAACGAAATTAGAAAATTTTGATTTCTTAGAATGACTTCCATTGCCGATATTTTCCAAGTTGTTAATTAAGGTGAGAGGTAGCAATGAGATAGAACTGAGATGGACGATTTCATTCTTGGGTCTCTGCAAAAACCTTAGATGCGCTTTGCTTATTATGAAACTTAATTTGTGATTAACCTGTGAAAGAAAAGAGAGATATGCTTAAGGTTTTTGTTTCATTCACTCTGGTTTACACGCTGAATGGATAGTTCCACAGTCCAATAGATAAGAAAATGTTTAAGTCAGTGTGTCTGGCCCTTTTGAATCTCTAAACCTAGCTTCTCAGACATTCCTTGGTAGTGTGGAAAAAAACAAAATGAAACAAGTAGCAGTAGATTGATTGCGTACTGCATCTTATTATGAAACAAAATAGAAAAGAAAGGAATTTCAAAATATAATCCTCCTTCCCCAGGAGTATTTGTCTTGTTCTCTGTGAAGTTAAAGGTCTGAAATAATGTGACCATCAGGGGCTCAATGTTGCATGTCTATGCCAGTTGGTCCAAGGGCTTGTTATGATGGTAATGACCGACTGGAACGTGAGGTTGGATTGCAACAATACAATTGCTACCAGCTCACCCGCTGGGAGAAATATTTTATTATTGTCAACTACCCTCCATAGAGATTTGTTTTGCCTGTTTCTGTTTAAATTAAATTCAAAGCAGAACTACATTACTATTTCTCTGGAGTATATTTCAGATAAACAACTAGTCTCAAAATTTAGGATTCCTGGCTAGTTCAAATTTGTTTATTAGCAGAAAAATTACAATAGGTGACACCATAGCTGCAGGAATATTATGATTGTAGCCACACAAGAGATTTACATACTGAGTCCATCGCCTAAAAGCAAGAAGAACTCACTTTTTCATTACAGATGCCAGCCAGATTAATAATTAATGATTCAATCAATCATACAACCTTAAAAAATGTACCAATATACGAATACATTGCTATCACTTGACACAGAATTTTGGGCATGAGAAACTTGGCTTCAGGTAAGAAGCGTTTTTAGATTCAAGATATATAAACCATGTGTAAATTTCTTTAAAAACAATAACATAGTAGACATAGCGAAGAATCCCAAAGCATGAATGAAAATACTTTGCAAGTATAATATACCTTTATGGTGTTATGTTTAAAAAGAATTTAAAAGAATGTCCTGGAGTATATGGAATTATTTGGATAATTTTTCCAGAGGCCCTATGTTGCAAATTTGACAAAAGATTCTGAAACAGTGAAGCTTTAGTCAATACAAATTTTGTTGCATGCAGTCAAACTAGGACTGGATTTTATTCTGGGGGTGGGGTGGAAAGCCTGTTATCTTTGTGAAAATAATAGTGGCCTGTGTGTTTCATAATGGGCTGAAATTTGGAGAGCTGATTTCAGGTAATGCAAACAAATGGTTGGGAGGGGTCACTAAAATTGCCTAACAGGACAACATTTCAGACTAGCAGGAGCATTAAATCACACTATTCACACTCCAATTCAATCTGCCATGCTCAGTCGAATTTCACAGGTTTGTTGGGAAGTGAAGAACTGTCTGCTATTGAAAAAATCATAGAAAACTAAAGTCGTAAGAGCAATTTCCCAAATGAGGTCTATAACTATGCAAGTATTGGCTTTTTCACTTAAAATATGTGATTTTATATCATTACAAATGAAAAAATACTAAAGATTATATTTAATAAAACTGTCCTGCAAATATTTTTGTAATAATTTCTCTGAGATTATCTTCACTAGACTCTTATTTTACTTGGGTCTTCCCTTTGTGAATGAAGTGACCATCCCTAATGTAAACTTTATTTATGTTTATAAATCAAAAGATATATAGCCTATATTTTTAAGTGTATGTATAGAAAAAAACCCTCTTCCTCCACAAAAATAAATACATAGTTGAGAGTAATTTCTGAGCTGCGTATTAAGTAAATAGATATTTAGTGTGAGGTTGTTTTTACATGCAGGGAATGCTATGGCACATGACTGACTTGTTTTGTTTTAATAATATTTGGTGATGCTGAAATAGACTAAGGAATGTGATAAACAGTACACCATATTAGTCCTATGCATGAACTTTGAGACTTTTATGTATGGGTTCAAATCCTAGCTTTGCCACTAACCAGCTGTGTGATGTTACTATTAGAAGCTACTCTGCTTAAATGGGGGTAAATATACTATCAAAGGGTTGTTATTAGGATTAAATTAGATAAATTAGATAATTTGAAGAAATACCTTGTACCCAATAAAAAAGTTCAATATGTTCAAAATTCAATTTCTTTCTTATTTTTTTTTTCTTTCCCAAGAGAGGCTAGGATCATCTAGTTAAAACTGGGAGAACAAACCATTAGGGCAGGAGAAAATGTAGGGTTTTACATATATGTAACAGGCTGCTTTAGGGAGTTTCTCTTGAGTGGGCAACATTAAAGTGCTACAGAGTCAGGGGTGACTTGGCTATGTGCAATGCAAGTTTGGCTAGAAGCTAATCATGGACCTGTTTGTTGGTCCCTGTGCTAAGTTCTTTGAATACATTATAAATTTTAATATTCCCAATAGCTTTATGAGGTGAGTACTATTAATATCTCCATGTTATAGGTGGAGAAAATGAGGCTCAGAGAAGTTAAATAACTTGCTCGAGGACCATATACTTAGTACATGAGTCAGCTAAATTTGAATCTGTTTGTCTTACTGGTGAGCCTAATATCTTAAAACATTAACTCTGTATTTAGCAGTTTCTTGAAATTGAATAATAGCTAGTGCATATTTTTTCTTATTTTGGATATGTGGAACTCAGAATGAAATGATTCTGTTGCTTAGTTCAAAGAATACTATCTCATTCCCTCATGTTACATTCTTTCCTTTACCTACCATAAGTATTCTCATGAATCCTTGAAAAATATATAATTTTAGTTTGTGTATGTAAGACTTTTAATAAACAGAAATGGTGCTATGTTGACTATTTCTTTTTTTAATTTTTACTCTAGGTTTTTAAGACTTGTGTTTTAGGAGGAAATCTGCCACATAGTAAACCACTGAAGGCATATATCATATTTGATCTATTTCCCTTGTGATGAACGGTAAGGTTGCTTTCAACTCCTTACTATTAATATAATAAATAATGCTACAATGAACATCTTTGGATGTTTTGCCTTATGGACCAATATAATTATTTTTCTGAAATATATGTTTAGGTATAGAGTTGCTTACACCTTAGGTGTAGGTCATTGGCCATTTATATATTTATTTTCACTATAGAAATTGTTGTACAGAATTAGATTAGTTTGGACTCCCACTAGAACTATATTTGGGTTTCAGTTTCCCTTAAGAGCACATAATTTTATCTTTCTCTTTTTCCTAATTTGACTGTTTTTAACATAGTATAATATTATTTAAATTTACACTTCTCTGAGCATCTTTTCTTGTTTTTGTGCCTGCTCAGGCTCTGTTTTCTGTAAATTGTCTAGTTGTAATCTTTGCACTTTTTTCTATTGGGTTTCTTATCATTTTCTTGTTCATTTGCAGGAGTTCTTTGTATATTCTAGATATTGATCTCTGTCAGTTTCAGTTTTTACAAATGCCTTCTCCTAGTCTGTCATGCATCTAGTAACTTTGACCTTTGTCTTTGTTGACTAGAAAATATTCACTTTGATAAAGTCAAATTCATCAATTTTACCCTTATAGTTTCAGAGTTTAAAGTATATTATTCTAATATTTTGCAATTATTTCTATAATTTAAATTCCACATATAAGTCCTCTTTAATTCAGTTGTAATATTTTTAATGTGTAGAAGATTCAATTTATTTCTCAACCTCTTTTTCCCCCACCAATTTATGATGTTGTATCTATATCAGACCAGACTACCATATATAAAGAAGTCTATTTCTTGGCTTTTTATTCTGCTCCTTGAACAACTTATATGTTATTGCCATAACATATTATTTTATTACTATAGTTTTGTAGTTTGTCTAAATATCTCCGCTCATGCCCACATACTTTGTTTCACTTTTCAAATTCTTAGCAATTTGGAAAATTTTATTCTTTCTCATAAATCTTATTTTGAGTTCTCAAAATGATCCTTTATCAATTTTATTGGCATTTTTAATGTACAAATTAATCTGGAGAAAATTAACATTTTTACAAATCAATGAATGTATTACATATCTCCCTTTATTCTTCTTTTATTTCTTTAATAGAGGGATATTTTAAAATTATATACATTAAGTCTTGAGCTTTATTTGAGTTCATTTCTGGACACTTTATAGATTTGTAGCTGTTGAAAATTACAGCTTACTTTTCATTATGCTAGTGAATTGTTTTTTATTTTGTTTTGTTTTATTTTTAAACAGGGATGTTATTTCATTTTGCACATTGATCTTATACCGGGGACCATTGCTGAACTTCCTTATTACTTTTAATCATTTGTTTATAGTCCTGGATTTTCTATGTAAATGATCTATATTCCATCTAAATTCAGATTGCAAACTGACCTGTTCATTTCTTAGTACATCTGTCTCTTCTTATTATAAGTTTATTTTTTATTTTATTTTATAGGCAGTTAGGACGATCAACTCATGCTTTTTAGCATTTTGACTATAAACCATCTTTCCCAAGTCCATAAATGTGTTAGATTCATTTTTTTCTTCCAAGTTACTGAAGGCAAAACTGTTACAAATGGGTTGCCAGTATATAACATGGATAGCCATTTTACCAGTTTTCAATAACATTTTTTTCCAGCTTTCTGTAAAAGTTTCCCCACTGCCTTTGTCCCAAAGTCATTTCCACATATTTTAGTTATTTTTTATGGCAGCAACTCCATTTCTGATTTTTCCGTCAGTCAGCTTTTGTTGCATAACAACCACAAAATCTCAGTGGAAATAAGCGCTTATTTCTTGGAGTTGATTGGAATGGCTAGACAGGGATTGACTGAGTGGCTCTGTTTCAACCTGTAGGTCTGGCTGGCTCAAGTCTGCTCCACATATATCACTCTGGGGTTCAGGCTGAAGGAGCAGCAGCTACTCAGAAGACATTTTTACCATGATGATTGCAGAGGCACAAGAAAGTAAGTACCAAGACACAACGCATTTCAAACCTTTGTTTATCTCCTGTCTATTCACCTCCCATTGGCCAAAGTAAGTCATGTAGCCAAATCCAAAGTCGAAGGACAAGACAATATACTCTGCAGTTTTGTGGGATGAACTGCAAATTTACATGGCAGTAGATATAGGGAAGAATAAAGAAATGGAAACAATAGTTCAATATACATAAATGCTTTGATAATTTCTATTCAACTTTTATTTTTAATGAATATATTCAAAGCCACACATTTTCTTCTAAATACTGCTTTAGCAGTGTTCCACTAAATTTTACATGCAGTGCTTTCACTGGCATTTAGTAGTAAGTATTCCACAATGTTTCTTATGTTTTTCTTTTTAATCAAGGGCTTTTTAGCAGCATGATGTGTGTGTGTGTGTGTGTGTGTGTGTGTGTGTATACATATATATACACACATATTCAGATATGTATTTTAAAATATTGGTTGTTATTGATTCCTAATCACATTTTGTTATTTTCTGTATATGGTTGAGTCATATAATTTGAAAAAATTTCTTTGTGGTTAAGTTAGTATCCAATTTTGGGGAAAGTTCCACTTGCGCTCAAAAAGAATATGAATATCTAAGTGGTAGGTGAACTATCTACTTTTAACACATTATTAGTGTTATTTAAATATTTTCTAGCTACTTATTTTTTGTCTGCTTGATATTAGTTTCTAAGAGAAATGTGTTAGAATCTCTAATTACAATTATTGATTTGTGTCTACGTTTGTCAGCTGATACTTTATGTATTTTAGGGCTATGTTATCAATTACATGTATGATCATTATCATCATGACATTTTAATCAATCTTTCTCTTTAACAATAAATGAGGTCCCCTTTAAAACATTTTAAACAAAGAAAAGTGCATAAAACATAGACATTTCTTAATTAATTCTCATGAAGTAACAAGAGAAAGAAATAAAAGGTATGTTTTAGTTTGATGTAATCACACTTATTTATTTTTGCTTTTGTTGCCTGTGCTTTTGGGTTTATATGCAAAAAATTATTATTATTTTTTTAATTAATTAATTTATTTTTATTTCAGCATATTATGGGGGTACAAATCTTAAGGTTACGTATATTGCCCATGTCCCCTCCCCCCTTGAGGCAGAGCCTCAGGCATGACCATCCCCCAAACGTTGCACATCTCACTCATTATGTTTGTATATACCCTTCCCCTCCTCCCTCCTCCCACCCGCCCAACACCTGACAAATGTTATTCCTATATGTCCACTTAGGTGTTGATCCGTTAATACCAATTTGCTGGTGAGTACATGTGGTGCTTGTTTTTCCATTCTTGAGATACTTCACTTAGTAGAATGGGTTCCAGTTGTATCCAGGAATATACAAGAGGTGCTATATCACCATTGTTTCTTAAAGCCGAATAGTACTCCATGATATACATATACCACATTTTGTTAATCCACTCGTGTATTGATGGGCACCTGGGTTGTTTCCACAACTTTGCGATTGTGAACTGTGCTGCTATAAACATTCGAGTGCAGGTATCTTTTTTGCCCAGACCAATGTTACGGAGTTTTTCCCCTGTGCTTTCTTCTAGTAGTTTTATAGTTTCAGGTCTTACTTTTAAGTCTTTAATCCATTTTGAGTTGATTTTTGTATATGGTGTAAGGTAAGGGTTTAATTTCATTCTTCTGTATGTGGCTATGCAGTGGACTTAACACTATTTATTGAAGTGACTCTCCTTTCCCCATTATGTGTTCTTGGTACCTTTGTTGAAAATCAGTTGACCACAAGAGCATGTTGTATGTCTCTGGGCTCTCTATTCTGTTCCATTGGTCTATGTGCAAGTAAAGTGCTATTTTTATGTCAGTGCCACACTGTGTTGATTACTATAGCTTTGTAGTATTATATATTTTGAAATCAGGTAGTGTGATACCTCTGACTTTGTTCTTTTTGCTCAAGATTATTTTGGTTACTTGGGGTCTTTCATGGTTCTGCATGAATTTTAGGATTTTTTTCTACTTTTGTGGAAAATGTCACTGGAATTTTGATGGAGATTGCATTGAATTTGTAGATTTTTTAGTGGGTAGTATGAACATTTTAACAATATTAATTCTTCCAATCCATGAACATGGGATACCTTTCCATCTTCTTCAGTTTCTTTTGTCGATGTTTTATGGTTTTTAGTGTGTACTCTTTTATCTCCTTGATTAAATTTGTTTCTAAGTATTTTTTTTAGATATTGTAAACAATCATTTTCTTGATTTCTTTCTTGGGTAGTTAGTATATAGAAGTGCTACTGGTTTTGCATATTGATTTTATATCCTGCAACTTTACTAATTCATTTATTAGTTCTAACAGTTTTTTGGTGAAGTCTTTAGGGTTTTTTATATGTAAGATCATATCATTTTCATCTGCAAACAGGGACAGTTTAAGTTATTCATTTCCATTTGGATACCTTTTCTTTCTCTTGTTTAATTGTTCTGTCTATAACTTCTAATACTTTGTTAAATAGAAATTTTTGTTACTGTTCTCAGAGAAAAAACTTTCAAATTTTCACCACTGAGTATGATGTTAGCTGTGGCTTTGTCCTTTATTGTCCTTTATTGTATTGAGCTACATTCCTTCTATGCCTAATTTGTTTTAGAGTTTTTATCATTACAGGATGTTAACTTTTGTCAAATGCTTTTATGCATATATAGAGAAGATCATATGATTTTTGTCCTTCATTCTGTTAATGTGGCGTATCACATTTATATATTTGTGTATGTTAAACTATCCTTGCATCCCTGGGATAAACCCTACTTGATTATAGTGAATGATCCTTTTAATGTGCTGTTGAATTCCATTTGCTAGTACTTTGTTAAGTATTTTTGCAACTATGTTCAATCAACTATGTCCAACTATGTCTATGATATCCAAATGGAAATGAACAACTCCAGCTTCACTATCCCCTTTTCCTATTTAATTGGTTTATAATTTTCTTTTCTTGTAGTTTTCATGTCTGGCTTTGGCATAGGGCATTTTATCTCTTCTTATATCATATTTGTTGCTATTTTGTAGGAATTTGTCCATGTCATCTATATTTTCAAATTTATTGGCATAAAATTGTTTATATTTTTCTCTGATTAATTTTTAAGAACTTAGTTTCCTGTGGCTACTGTAACAAATTACCACAAACTTGGTGGCTTAAAACAACATAAATATATTTTCTCACAGTGCTGGAGGCTGGAAGTCTGAAATAAGCTTGAAATAAGTTTCATTAGTTTAAAATCAAAGTGTTGGCAATGCTGTGTTGTTCCTTCTCGAGGCTCCAGAGGATCATCTATTTCTTGTCTTTTCCAGCTTCTGGTAGTTGTTGTCATTCTTGTCACCATATTAATCCAGGCTTCACAGCCAGTATCTTCAGATCACTCTCTGCTCCATGTTTGCATAGCCTTCTCCTCCGTGTGTGTGATAGCTCCCTCTGCCTCTTTCTTATAAAGATATTTGTGATGGCATTTAGGCACTAGAATAATCATACATCGTTTCCCCATCTCAACATTCTTAATTTAATCGCACCTGTAAAGACCCATTTTCCAAATAAGGTTACAATTACAGGTTCCCAGGTTTGGGAACCCATGACTTTGGGGGATATTATTCAACCTACTACTGTGGTATTCCTTTTTTATTTCCAGCATTGGTTATTTGTATACCTTCCTTTCATTTCTTACTCAACCTCTGCCAAGACTTAAAATTTTTAAAAGCTTTTTTCAAAGAACAAATTGGATTTTTTTAATTCCTCCTCTATGATACAATTGCTGATATGTTGATTTGTATTCTTACTCTGTCATTTATTTGCTACTTAGATTCATTTTACTTTATTATTTTAACTTCTTGACTTAGAAGCTTTCTCATTAGCTTTTATCTTTCCTTCTTATCTAATGTATACTATAAATTTCCTCCATGACATCTTTTGCTCCAGCTTCATTATTCCCTTTTCCTATTTAATTTTTCTCTAGAGCAGTCATCACCGTCACCATTTCTATATAGCATACCTTGTTATTTTGCTTGTGGCTTGTCTCCCTTCATAGAAGGGAAGTTCCATGAAGCAGAGATTTTGTCAGTTTTGCTCATCCCTAAACATGACATATGCCTAGAATGATGTCTGTTATACAGACTACAGAAACATAAATGTTCATCATGTTCTGGGCACTATGGTGCCTGGGGAAAGATGAAAAGCAAAGAAACAAACAAACCAGGCAAATTCTTGCATTCATGTGGTTTTGGGTTAGCGCAAAAGATTAAAACTATAGTGAGTCCCTACAAAGAGGAAGTACCAGCCACTAAAGAGTGTAAAATGAGAGCTCTAATCCAGCCTCTGTAGATTGAAGAAGGCATCCCTGAATAAGAAATAGATGAACTGAGGATAACTAGCTGTTAGCTTCCCTGAAGAGAAAGTGGAAGGAGAATAAATTGGTCCAGGAGATCTTAAACAAAGCTATCCACCAAAGTCATGCTGAATGATAACAATTAGAGGTCAATTGTTGATCTCCCAAATGTACCAATTTGTTAGCATATAAACCACTTGGGTACCATGGGTATTTGCCTTTCTGATTGGTTCTTTAAATTTCCAGTAGCACTGATACTCTCCCGATATAATTGCCCAGGCTAAATTCCAGTTCTCTGTTTCTATCCAGCTACAAACATTCTTATTTTTAATTTTTTAAGATTGTATTTTGAGCTTCCTCATACAAAATCTATATGGCACGTCTGTCCATAGAGCATTCCCTGGCCTGTGTGAGAGCTTGATACCATCTGGACTTGCTACTGTTTTCCTTGTGCTTTTTATGGTTGGGGAATTTGTTCTTCTCCTTTTGCCACACCACTTCCTTCAATATAAGGGTTATATTCATTTAACTCTGGTTAAAATATAGAGGGATTTTACTTTAAAGTAATTCTATTACCATCTAGCCTCCTGTATACACTCTGTAAACCTACCCAGTGGAATTGGAGAGGGATTTAATTATTTATTTCAGACTAGCTTTAATAAAGTTATGTAGGAAGCAGTTTTCAAAATTTAGTATCTTTGTTTTCAGAGTGGCCTAACCTATATGTTAGGCCACTTCTATAAAACTTCTTACATCAAGTCTATACTTCTTTGGCCTTCAGAAAAAGCTTAATCACCAGAAAGGGGGATGGAGCCTATAAAAAAGAAAATTATTAAAAAGGGAAAAGGAAGTAATAGTTTTTCAATTAATCTTCCCAGGACCACTAAGGGATCTGTGTTATCTGTGTTTAGGGTTAGAAAACAGAAAAAGAGAGACAGATCATTCAGAAAAAAAGTAGGAAAGTCTGAGTTTCCTAACTGGGTCTATATGACTCTAAAGTTTATATTTTATCCATCATCCCCAGTTGCCTCTGAGAACAAAAGAATGAGTGAATAAAGCAAGGTAAAAATAAAGGAAACTAGTTAAGTGAGGGAGAAATCATTGTTTCTTTAATATTAAGTGTTCATTCAACAACTGCAGGTAAGTGACTTTCCAGATTTGATGTTATCCTTTGTTAGTTTGATTTTGAAACCAGTATTTTATTTCTGAGTATAACATTGATCAGTGTTGGAAATTCTTTTTATTTATCTTTTAAAAATTAGAATGTCAATAGAGTCTTCCTTAAACTGAACAACATACTTGAATATTTATGTCCATGGGATGTAAAAGCACATTGGAAAAAGTTGACTGCAACAAATGCGAAAAACAGCAGGATATTCTGCTGTGTCAATTTATAGCCAGTTGGGGGTTAAATGGGAGGAAGGACCAAAACTCTAAGTCTTCTCCCTTTCACTTTACTTCCCAGAAATCAGAAGCAAACCCTAGTGTGTTCTTGATCTAGCTCTGGGAGTTGCAATTCTATAGACAAGAAATAAAATAAGATAAAATAAAGAGAATGTTTGGTGACTCTTCCACAGAGATCTGGCCAGTGCTAAGTAAGCACTCTGTGTGGTTGGCCCCCCAGGGATGTAGAGTCGAGGAAGGGGATCAACCACACCCATGTGTTTGGAGCTATAAGAGAGCAAAAGAGAGCAATAACCTTTGCCAGGGATGCTTGCTCAGAAAAGGTCTCCATGAAGATCCTTTTTGTTGATACCATGGTACTGAAAATCAGTGATCGAGGAAAGATCCTTTAATGACCCTTGCCTGTAATTGGACACCAAATAGGACAATATGTCTAGTTTGGAGTCTTCAAATTGTAAAAACAATCAGAGAAACTGGGAAGTGCTAAGCAGGTCTCATAAAAAATATGGAATGACAAATGAGAAACAGTTGAAAGAACTCATGTCCATGGACAATGGCTGGAGAGAATGAGAGTCACCTTCAAATTGAATGAGTTTTACCTGGAAGGAGCACTGGGCAGGGGCCCAGAATATCTGGAATTTTGTTGATGATTATAACTGTGACTTTGCATAAGTCATGTCACCTTTTCAACGCATAATTCTACTGTCTGTAAAACGAAGAAGTTGAATTCGATTATATACATGGTCTATCCCAGCTGTAAAATCCCGTGATTCTAGATATATAAAGTTTGTATGTATAAGAAATGTGATGAGAATCCATTCACAGTGTTCAAAGGAGACAATTAGGAAAAGCAATGGGTTTAAATAAAAGGAAAGAAAGTATGCAATTAACAATATTCTCATCTCCTTAGATTTTCATTGACTTCCTAGATATAAAATCATGACACACAACCATTGCTAGGGATATTTTGGCATAATAGCTACCATTTATTTGGTGCTTCTCATGGGTCAAGTGCTACATTTAACACTTTACATATTTTATTTGATACCCAAGACTTATGAGGTAGGTGCTATTATTGTCATCATTTTGACAATGAGGAAACTGTAGCTTGCAGAGATGAAATAACTTCCCTCGGGTCACATATAAACTAAGAGGCAGAGCTAGGATTGGACCTCAGTGCGTCCCACTGCCAAGCACTTGCTCTTAACCTTGACAACTTCCTGTGTTAGACCAGGAATGGGCTGCATCCATTTGTGAGATCCCTTCTTTGATTTTGTGGTCATGGAACAGCTGATAAAATTTTGAGTAAAACTTTTGTTTTTCAGATGTTACCTATCAAGGAACAAATATCTAGTGTTTACAGAAATAAAAGTTGTGTTACATTTCCTCATGTCAGAGTATACACAGAGTTTATGTGCTTCTCTGGGAAGAAAAGGAAATACAGCTGTTTTGCAGGTAATAACAGTTTATTTTATGTCCTATTTTCTTTAACAGTGATTGCTCTTACTTGGAAACTCTTCTGGCATTTTGTAGGCAATAAAGACTTAAAAAAGAATGCTCTTTGCAGAGAGTTTCACAAGCCTGGCGCCCAGTTTGTAATCTATGGCAGAAGGCATCTGCAACCAAATTCCACAGCAGTTTATCAATACATCCAACAGAAACCTACAGACCAGGGCCACTCTTCTGGTGCCTCAGGTGAACTCTTCCATGATTGGAGCCTCCAACAACATTGTGAGGAAAAAGGACCCTTCCCATTTGAGAACATGCTGAGGAAAATGTTTCTTGCAAGGCAGAAACAGAAATGAAAACTTGACCATTGCAAAGTAAAAACTTGTAATCTGATATTAATAGCACTTAATTGGTTTCTGATTAAATATCCTTGTCCAGGCTTAGTCTAGAGCAGAACTATAAAATAAACTATATTTGCTGCCTCAGAAAAGTCCATTATAAGCACCCTCCTTACTTACTCCTCATGTCTCGCCCTTGCTCCCTATTCAGAGTGGCCGTTAGGGGTCAAGCCTTGTTCTGTGAACCTTCTCCACTCTCCATTTGGGTCTCATTGGGCCTTCTTTTATTTCTCGTAAATTAATATAGATGAATGGGCATGGGCACCACTAAATTATTTGCCTTTTTAATTTTGATTTTTTGAAAAATAATGTACCTATTAAAAACCACCACTCTGTACTAAACATTATGCTAGGTGCTTTATAGAGATGAGTTCTGAGTCTTCCAGGAGCCCTTGGAGATGGATATTTATGGGAGAGAAATGGGGGCCTGGAGAGGTGAAGAGATTTGCCCAAGGCCCTACAGAGATGCAGTGAGACATCATGGTAGCCAAATCTGTGCTTTCCCACTCTCCTGCACTTCCTCCCCATGACTTTTTAATCATGGCCACTGAAGACACTGCTGAGATTATAGGCTTCTCAGGCTTCAGGCAGACCCATGTGTAAGAGTGAGAAAGGATAAGGGATACCTAGCAGGTCCATGGCTCTTCAACTGAATTAATCCTTTTTGTTGATACCATGGTACTGAAAATCAGTGATCGAGGAAGGATCCTTTAATGACCCTTGCCTGTAATTGGACACCAAATAGGACAATATGTCTAGTTTGGAGTCTTCAAATTGTAAAAACAATCAGAGAAACTGGGAAGTGCTAAACAGGTCTCATAAAAAATATGGAATGACAAATGAGAAACAGTTGAAAGAACTCATGTCCATGGACAATGGCTGGAGAGAATGAGAGTCACCTTCAAATTGAATGAGTTTTACCTGGAAGGAGCACTGGGCAGGGGCCCAGAATATCTGGAATTTTGTTGATGATTATAACTGTGACTTTGCATAAGTCATGTCACCTAATGCATAATTCTACTGTCAAACTTCAGAGAAGTTGAATTCGAATATATACATGGTCTATATAATTTTCTAGAAGGATTTTCTATCCTCTCTGTTTGTTCTCTCACTGCCTGAAAAAATCAAACAGCATAATAATAATAATAACTCTACATACTCTCTCTCAATTATGTAAGATTTTGTTATATTGTTTCTGCTATTTTAAGAATGAGATCTTAGTTTCAGTAGTGTGTGCTTCTCTTAGCTGCTCTTTGAAAGTTTGGAGAAGTAATAACACCACATCCTGGGCACTTTGAATTTGTAGGTCTTGAGAGAGAGGCACAGTAACATTAGGGAAATTTTATTAATGTGTTATTATTTTATCTTATTGCAAGGGACTTTGAGGAAACTTTTTATGAGTGTGAGTATGAGTGTGAGTGGGTGATGTTTGTTTGTTTTAATGGTGATGGCTGTTCAGGAAGATATAGATTAAGAAAATCGGCCGGGCGCGGTGGCTCACGCCTGTAATCCTAGCTCTCTGGGAGGC
>VBSM01002937.1:14296245-14412997 GCA_008086735.1 Cheirogaleus medius | reverse complement strand
AAGAAAATCTCATGACCTGCTACAATTTATTGCTACTGAGGTCAGTGTGACCATGGGAAAACATTTGAACAGAGAATCCTGCAATTTGTAATGACACTCTTGATTAAATCGATGACCTGAAGGATAGTGATAGTTCATGGTACTGAGAACAGGAGCTCCTGAGCGACCCCCTAAACATACATATTTCAGCATTTTAAGAATCAATTATTATGTCAAATCTCCAAGAGCCACATCCTGGAACATGTTGTAACTACAAGCACCGGCAATGGTATATAATGTAGTATCTGCTCACTGATTAAAACAAGTGCTGCAGAAAGTGCCCACAGGGACAGTGTGCAGAGGTCCCAAACCATTCCCATGTCGTGAGCTAGAACAGGCACCTGTGTGCAAGCTGGGGACAGGCTTCAGAAACATTTGCCTGGACACAAGCTGTTAGGAGAAAAATACAATAGTATTTAAGCATTTATAGGCTATAACTGACTGCTAGAGGCAAGCTGACCTTTTTATCTACTTTTGAACAATTGGAAAAAATGGGATTGCAATAGAATCTAAAAATACGGGAAGTGGATGTTCAGTGGCAAAGCTAGAAATTTGGCATCTCATAAGAATTTCAGAATGGGATAGGTTTCTTACCTTAGAATATGAGGAATGTCAACATTATTTACAACCCATAGAAGGAGGATTCTCTCCCTTGCTCAGATATTTTGTTCTCAAGAACTTTTTCCATTTTCTCACATAGAAGTGTCACTTGTGTGAATAATCCTTAAGAAGTTAAATAGCCAATCTTTAATAAAGGGTTTCTGTAATATCAATAATGTTACTAGAAGTTCATTGGTTTCTCTGTTTTTGTTTTTTTTAGGTTTTGAAGCTTGCGAGATTATTCTGCAAATATAACTCTTACTATGTTATCTTAATAATCCTAATAATAGGAGGTTATCTCATATTGGCTGGATGGCTTTTCCTGACACTTCCAGCCTCCAAGTCACCAAGTCGTTTACAGTATTGCTAGGTTAACGTCTTAGTCCATTTATGTTGCTATAAAGGAATACCTAAGGCTGGGTCATTTATAATGAAAAGAAGTTTATTTGGCTCATGGTTCTGCAGGCTGCACAAGAAGTATGGTGTTGGCATCTGCTTCTGGAGAGGACCTCAGGAAGATATTACTCATTGTGAAATATGAAGGGGTAGCAGGTGTCACATGGCAAAAGGAAGGGAGCAAGAAAGAGAGGGGAGGTGCCATGATTTTATAAACAACCAGATCTTGCATGAGCTAATAGAGGGAGAACACGCTCATTACAGTGGGGAGGGTACCAAGCCATGTGTAATGAATCTGCCCCCATGACCCAAACACCTCTCACCAGGCCCCACCTCCAACATTGAAGATCAAATTTCAACATGAGGGTTGGAGGGGGCAAATATCCAAAGTATATCAGGTAATAATCAATATATTATTAAATATAACACAGATTTATAATAACAGATAAATTAAATGTAACTGCAAAAAGGCCTTAAGAAAAAGCCAATCTAGTGTGGATGCATATCTTACATAGCTATATGATTGCATTTGTGATTAACAGCATTTAATATTTAAAACTACTTTGCACAATCCTTTTGACATAGTAGAATGTAATTATTGTATATGTAAACTGATGTTCATAAAATTGATAATAACACTGACATATTTAAAGAAAAATCTGACACTATATAATAGTTTTAGCAAGTAGGTTGATTGCCCTGGCAGCCTCAATACAGCATTGAAGGCCTAGATATTGAAGGTTTCAAACTGAATGTAACCAATAAACTGTGACAAAATGTACATACTTACTTAGCTGGACCAATATGTAGACGTGCCTGGTACTTCACTTAGAGCTGAAAAGCCATAGATAAAAAGACATTCCTATTTTCAAAGGGTTTTATGGGCACTTAGATATAAGTGTAGAATTTATGTATTAATATCATGTATAGTTATATTGCATATGCATTGCGTATAATTTTACATATATTGTTGACCTTTGTTTTTTTGTTTGTTTTTTTTTGAGGCAGAGTCTCACTCCGTTGCCCTGGCTAGAGTGCCATGGCATCAGCCTAGCCCACAGCAACCTCAAACTCCTGGGCTCAAGCAATCCTTTTGCCTCAGCCTCCCGAGTAGCTGGGACTATAGGCATGTGCCACCATGCCCAGCTGGCTAATTTTTTCTATGTATTTTTACTTGACCAATTAATTTCATTCTATTTTTAGTAGAGACAGGGTCTCGCTCTTGCTCAGGCTGGTTTTGAACTCCTGACTTTGAGCGATCCACCCTACTTGGCCTCCCAGAGTGCTAGGTTTACAGGTGTGAGCCACCGTGCCCGGCTTATAGTTGACCTTTGAACAACATAGATTTGAATGCAGTAGGTCCACTTATATATGGATTTTCTTCTGCCTCTGCCACCCTTGAAATAACAAGACCAACTCCTCTTCTTCCTCCTCCTCCTTAGCCTACTTAACATGAAGACAATATGAGGATAAAGACCTTAATGATGATCCACTTCCACTGAATGAATAGTAAATATGTTTTCTTTTCCTTATGATTTTTCTTAATAACATTTTCTTTTCTCTAGCTTACTGTGTTGTAAGAACACAGTACATAATACATATAACATACAAAATGTGTGTTAATGGATAGTATCTGTTACTGGTAAGCCTTCTGGTCAACAGTAGGCTATTAGTAGTTAAGTTTTCAGGAAGTCAAAAGGTATACGTGGATTTGTAAAATTGCATGAAATGTCTATATCTATCTATCGACCACCCAGGACCATCAGAGAACAGATGGGAAAAGGCAACTGCTATCCAGTAAGCAAGCATCTGCTATGAGAAGCATTGTGATATATACTTAGGATATTTGCTCACTATCATTCTGATGCATTTCATGACAATCCCCATTCTACAAGGATACTGAAGTAGAGAAGGGAAAAGTAATTTGTCTAAAATCATGCAGCTTGTAAGTAGAAGAATCCAGTATTGAACAAAATATTTGAGGCTTCAGAGATATTATTCCCAAATTCTACCTTGTCCCCACTTTCCTCATATATCCATAGCATCATATTGCATCAAACACTATACATATTTTTAATTTATTTGTTGTGGGGTTTTTTTTTTTTTTTTTTTTTTTTTTTTTTTTTTTTTTTTTTTTTTTTTTTTAATTTTTTTTTTTATTCCATCTTGTAATGGGGGTACAAATATTGTTTGGGTTACATACATTGCCCCTCCCCCCTCCCCCCCCACATGCCTGCGCTTCAAGCGAGTCCAATCCCCAGGTGGTGCGGATGGCACACATTATGTAACTCTACACTACTTCCCCCCTGTTGTGGGGTTTTTTGATAATGCATTTCAAATATTCTTTCTTGAACCACTACACTTTCTTTTGCTGAGTGTGAGAAGTATAGGGTCTGATTATGCAAGGATAACCTGCTACTATAAAACGGATAATTCACAGAATAAATCTATAATTATTATCCATTTGAAATATGAAATGTAGAAACTGGAAGAGACCTGAATGGCTTCCTCCTTCATTTTACAAATGAAGAAACTGAGCCTCGTAGTGGCACAGCTAGTCATAATCCACTAACCGATCACTTATAAAACAGGTCAGCAAAGAATTTTGTTTGAGCATTGTTCAAGCAATGATTTGCAGGAAAAATATCTGTTATTCATCATTTGGCTTTTTGGTACTACTTTCAAAACTGTTAAATATGTTAGCTAAAGTAACTATACACCTCCAGAACAAATGAGTTACTGATATATTCTTCTTGCCTGCGATTATGAGTTTCCTAAGTGTTGGATGGAATCAAAGTATAAGAAAAAAAATAGGGGAAACTAATCTTTACAGATTAATTTGGTTCTTCCACCCCAGTTTATGAGGCAGCAATCTTGCCATGCTTATTGATTATCAGACAAGACTACTAATCCCCTTAAGGTCATTAAGTGTACTTAATTAAAGAGCAGTTAGCAAGCTTCTCTTTACTAAAGTAATGTGGCTATTAAAAGTGATTTGTACTTTACCAATATGGTAGCTATTAATCTGAAGGTCAATTTGTCATTTATATTTTCCCAAACAAATATATTTGATAGGTCAAGTGAGCACTGATATTTATCACACACCCTTTTGATGCACTAGATCTGTAATTGTCAATTAAGAAAGAAAGCGTCCAATCGTGCAGTCTGTATAATAGAGCAGTCATTTCTATCTTTATGAGTATCACACCCGATTTTTGTTTGCTTGACAATCTGATACCTTCCTCCTTTTACTGATGGTGTTGTAAGGAGTAGTGTTGATTTGAAAATAAAACTATTTCTTTGTAACTTGCCGTGTTCCAAAAAGAATTTGAACGAGAATGAAGAAAACAGATAAATTCATATCATGGAGTGATTCCCGAGAATGATTAGAAAATAAACACTAAGTTCACAAAATTCATAGTTGGCAATCATAAGTTTCATTATTTATTGAATATATTTAATAATTGCATGGTGTATTTATGGAAATATGTGGATGATTGAATTTGTTGAATGACCTCCCATAGGATTCTCCATTTGGTCCTAAACCCTTCAATGCCCTTACACGTAATTGTCTCAGGACTACACCTACAATATGGAAAATGCTTGATGACATCGTACCTGCTAACAAACATTTGTGTGGATGACTAAGTATTGAGTTCCTAAGGAAAAGGAAGAGTAATCACATAAACAGTACTGTCTTTCATAAATACCAAAGCCACTCTAACAGTACAACCAGAGTTCTTATAGGAAAGACTGGAGAAGTTTCCAGCACTCAGAAAACTGATGGCAAAACTGGGTGCTGGCAACAGATTACCTTTTAGGTCATCTTGCTTCCTTCCTTCTTTCTTTTAGGCTTTGTTTCTATTTCCCAATTTGAAAATGGATTCATAAAGATGGCTATCTCATTTGGAAACATAACAAGAAAACATTCAGTTCCCTGGAGAAAAGAAAACACAACAAAATAACTAGGTTTTATTAACAGGGGTTATTTTTGGTCTGTTTTCTCTAAATTACAGTTCCAAAGGTTAGATCATGACAAATGGAGAGAGAAAAGGGCTGCTGTGTTTCTGTGCGGTAAGCAGCAAGGGAAAATATATCTAAGCATCATGTCATTGCATCTTTGAACGATAGGCAGAAAGATTCTTGACCCTTTCTGACTCCAGATCCTTTTGCAACCACAAAAATCATTTCCCAGTGGTATCTACCTTCAGGGCTGGACCAAATCTGCAAAACCTAACACCACCATGGCTGGTGGGGCTGGCACAGACTTCAACCACTAACATCAGTCAGATCTCCCCTCTGTGTTGTGGCAATGAGATTGCCTAGTCATTGTAATTTTATATTGGGATGGAGACAAATGTTTTAGGATAATTACTTGATTCTTTGGGACTATCTCTGACATATTTCTCTTTTGTATTTCCCACCACAGTTGATCTAGCACGCATATTTAAGATTCAGTACTGCAGTAGCAGGAGAGCAATTTAATGAACTCTGGCCCAAATTAGGAGATTCTCAGATGGCCATTGGTAAGGGCTTGAACCTTGAGTTTGGAACAAGTTAGTAAAGCCTACGTGTGGTGTGTGGTGTATAACAGCAAGTAATATTTACCCAGCTTTTTGGCCCTGCCAGGTACATCATTACCTCTCTTACCATATAATCAACTGTGAGACGGAGTCCAGTTTACAAGTTTACAAGGCCTAGGAAGATCACACCTGGTAAGTTGACTCCAGGGTGCAATGATTCTCCACTACATGAACAGTTTAAGGAGAGAGAAGTGCAGATGAATGAGCACTTAGGAGAGACAGGGAGAATTATTACCTAAACCCCCTACCGCCAATACCCAAATATTGAAGGACTAAAGATGATCATTTATTAGTGATCATGACTCCTACTGCCAAGGCGAATGGTGAGAGAGAGGGGAGGTAGCTTCAAGTATGTGTGTTACTTAAGCTCCCTACCAGTGGAAGAGTTGACTTGTAAAGTAAAATTAACCAAATTCCAGAGAAAAGCATTTGACCACATTTTACAGTATTATTATAGAATGCTGTGATTTTGTGTTAAACACATACTATATTATTTAACATTTTTATTGGTCTGACAATTGATGCATCTGGAGTTGCCAAAACCAAGACTTAAGTAAATGAACCAAAATTTTTAACTTTTACCCTGTGGCTTTTTTTGATAGACCTTTTTTTTCTGTGTGTGTGTGTGTGTGTGTGTTTAAACTTTCTTCGTATATGTTCATTTTTACCAATGTCACAGCCATGTCCAGGACATCTCTTTAATATTCCTTCAGTGACAATTAAATTTGATTTAAAAATATATTAATTTAGATATTTTCAAGCTGCTTACCAGTTAGCAGTATTTTTAATGTTCTATTTATCTAATACAGTTGCTTGTGCTGTTTTTATAATCAGATAAGGGTCATTAAACCATTTTTGAGATTAAATAGCACAAAACCATTTTTTTTCTGTTTATGTGCCCCATTAATATTAGAGCTTATGCTTACTATGGCTTAATGTTTCAATTTTTAAATATCATTTATGTTAATATGGAAAGGCTCTATTATCTAATTGTGAGGATTACTTCCATTATTTTCCAGCATAATCTCTGCAAATATTGGCCTCCATAGTACTTTGAGCTGACAGATTTATAACCTTGGGCATTTCTTAGGACATCATTCAAAATGCTGTTATTTACTCTTACTTGATCAGTTTATTATAATTGATGTTTTCTTTTTTCAAACATAACAAATACCTAAATACTTAGCTTCTTGTTTTGGTACAGCTATTATCTGGAGCATGCATGACACAGAAAACCCAGCCAATTTTTCAGTCTTCCTGAAATAAGACAGAGACAAAGAGACAGGCAGAGAGACAGACTGAGAGAAAGCAGGTGAGTGATCAGGTAAGTCAAGGCTTGTACCTTTTAAAGAGCCATCCTTTTGATCTGCAATCACTCCAATGACACTTTTTCAAAGCAGAGAAAAAAGTCAACTGACGTACAACCCTCTGAATTATGTACATCATAGTAACCAAAAGGCGCTTCTATGACCATACATCATAAGTTCTCTATTTCAAATATTCTGTTCCATTATTGATGTAAATATATCTATGTGTCTCATAAGCTCCAATTATTAGCAGAAACAGAAAGCATTATAAATTTTATCCAACATCACTTACAGTGAATGGAGAGAAGATCTTTTCATACCAAGGCTACCAAGGTATTGGTCCCACCCTTCAATCCCCAGAAAGGAGGTTGCTTTGTGTACAGTGCACTTTCCCCACAGGTGTGGCCTCCTTAGGTATCTCAGCTGGCTTGAATGGATGGGTCCTCCAGGCTGGGCTCTTCCGTCAGTGACCCAGGGTACCCACCACTTCTTCCCATGCACCCTGCCCTTGCCCACTTCTGGTACCAACATAATTGGTGATTCAGACTCTGTACATGTTAGATATCTCTGGATTAAGTGGTATTGGTTCTATCTTCCTAAAAGGAGAATGATTCATGTTAAGTGTAACTGCAAATGCAAGTGTTATGCCAAGAACTCTGGATTTGGATTCAGAAGCCTTGGATTTACATACCTGATCTCTAACCTTCTAGAGAGGTCACTTAACCTCTCCAAACTTCAGTATTTCCTTCTTAGCAATGGTGATCAATATCACCTACTTTTAGGGCTGTTATGAACGTTAAAATAGGTAAGTGTCCATAGATATGTTTTTTAAACTTTAAAATACTGTATTAAGTTTAGATAGCACTAACCTTACTATCTGTAATTATATATGTAAATGTAAACACCTTAGTAGCATCTACTATGTGCCAGACTCTGTTCCAAGTACTTTATTTAATTTTAACTCATTTAATCCTCCTAACATCCCTGAGTGGTGGGTACAGTGAACATCCCCACTTTACAGACGGGTAAACTGAGAGATTAAGAAACTTGCTGCCAAGTCACATAGCTAGTAAATGAGTGAGCTGGAATTTGACCTTAGAGTCCATGTTCATAACCACTGGACTATTCTGCCTCTTGAATAACATAATGATGAGAATAATGATAATAATAATTACATCAAAACCATGTATATGTCTTCTTTATTAATTAGTATGTTTGATTTATTTTCTGATTATCCTGTACTCTTTAATCATTGGCTCAGCTCCTGAACAAATATTTTTGGTAAAGTAAGGGAATGACTCAGTATGCAGAAATTTAAAATACATGTCCTAATACAGTGGGTCAACAATCTCATCTCCCCTCCTGGTGACCGTGTTGTTAGGAACAGCTAAATTTAAATAGTAATAGAATATTTTCATTTGACATAAAATATTAATGGTGATTTTAAACTATATTTTCAAGGAAATTAATGGTCACATCTGTGTCTACAATGTATTCTGCCACTTCTTTTATTTTAGCTGTCTTCAATTTAGATAAAACACATTAAACTTGTATTTATCTCTTCTCAGCTATTCATGACACTTTAAAGATTGTTTAGTTATACTAATGCTTGTCATCCCCAGCACGTAGTTTGCCAAATGTAGTTACAATAGATGTAAATGGCGCTGAGTCACACTGTAAAACTTTGTCCCTAATGCCATATTGAGTCGTCCGTGATGCCTGTATTGAGTTCCCATTCCTCATGATAGCAGGACGTGTTTTAGTCAATTCTGGGTTTTCTCAGTCATTTTAGACTTTAACTAAGTTGATTCCAAAATTTCCCTTTTTTTATTCTACCCCCATGAGTAGCATTGAATTCCGGGAGCTCACACAGGGTGATGCCATCACGGAGAAGCCTGTCCACGATGCTACCTGCTGAGGGGCCGCAGTTCTGCATGGTCCCTGGTCTTCAATCATATACTCAGTAGCTTCCTCGTCTTGAACTCAAGGCCCATCTTGTTTCACATTGACCAAATCTCAGCACTTCCGTATTTCTTTTGTGGGTGTGGGAAATTTGAGGATAGTTATCTTGTGCCCTCTGGGCTTCTGGAGATTTGTAGGGATGAAGGTGGGAGAGTTGGGGACAATATAGTTTCTTGTGCTCTCTACCTGAACCTGCTCCTTTTTAACATCCCTGACTTCTGCTGCTGTTACATTTCAGCACAGGATCTCATTTATTTAACTGGGCTCCACTTAAGTGACTTCAAGGCCTTTTTACTCTTATGTGATCAAAGGTACCTGGAAATTCCTTTCCCCTTTGAACTCTGCTCTTCTCCCCTCCTAGAAGGAGGATCATAGTTGTTCTTGCTTGGGATTTGGAGGTGGGCAGAGGACAATACAAACTCAGTTCTGTATGATTGCACATGCTTACAAATCTTTACTTGTAGGAAAGGCGTTTACACCTGGAATAAACACTTTGACATGAAAATCAAGATGATGATGGTTTTGTCCAATGACCCCTGTGTTTGTATTTCCTTGGCTTTGGGTGCTTCTGAAATGGGAGAGGGTCGAGGCAGACGGAGAGTATGGGCTAGGAGGAAGGTGTGTGTCCTATCACTATCATCTCACCGCAGCTATTTAATTGCAGTTCTTCTCTTTCCTTTCCTTCTAAAGACAAAAGGCAGAGAAGTGTGGTACAGTTTGTGTTGCTGAAGAAGGAGTGGTAGGATTTCTGCTTCTCTGCCCAATAGAAGTTTTGCTTCAACTGCATTGTTTGCATGTTACAGAGCCCTCAATGTCTCTCTCTGACACTCATTCTCTCTCTCAGGACTATATTCCTTTCCATTTAGATTTTTATTTAATTATTTATATTTATTTTTGTTAGCAACTTAATGTTTAATTCTAAAATGTACTGGGTTATTGGCATTTTAATATTAATAATAATAATAAATATGAATGTATAAATTAGGGCTCAAATATCTAAGCAATGAACTCATGGCTTCTTTTCAGCTTATTTATTTTTCAAATATTTATTGATGTGCCCGTATAATTCTTTATGCCATCATCGATCGAGGCAATGGAGATATAGCAGTGAACAAAGCCGCTGACAGTCTCCACTTTTATGGAGTTTGTAGGCTTTCTTGGAAGATGCTTATTAGGTACTAACAATAAAAGATGGTGAGTTCTATGAAGGTGGAATAAAAGAGGCAGACTGCATTATGACCATAATTTTCTAAATTTGTCATCTGGTGTAAAAACAAAAGAAGGGAGAGTCATCTTATGTACCTGAGATCAAACTAAAGTTAAGTCACTCTGTCACCATTTTCTGTGGCTCAGAAGTAGGAATGGGGTGGGAATGTTAGGGGAGATTCACCATTGCTTATAAAGTTTGACAATTGACTAAGTGTAAATGTGATGCTTCCCAGGGCATTAAATAGATAATCACTGACTAAAGGGAGGCATGTGATGAAAACACAATTTCTTTTATTATGTAAGGAGATATAAAATACATTTAAATCAATATACTTTATCATTTTATTTCAACATTAAACGTTATAGGTATGATCATGATATTATATCATGATACTGATGAGTTTGACAAAAAGATTGTAGAATGACATTCAGCACAGTGATCTGAAAAATGGTCCTGACTACACTAGAATTAGGTGTTAAAAATAAGACAGCATGGAAATATGACTCAGTCATAATCAAGTAAAAGTTTCTTGTTAGGAAAAATGAGCCAATGCAGCAAACAGAAACATTTAGGAAACAAATAGTTGTATGGTATTTTACGGTGGCATTTATACTGATATTTTTAAAACAATCACCAGACATGTGGTTGGTTTTGTACAAGGCAACCAGAAATATGATCCATTCCTTGGGAGTCCTGGTCTCAAATTGTATTTGTTTTTATCACAATTGTTTCTTTTTACCTCTAGGACTTTTTTTTTTTAAACAAAGATTTTCTTTCATCAGCATCTTGCCTATAATGTGCTGCCCTATCTCTGTGAACAGTGCCTGCCCTATGTCCATCCAGATGAATATGCAATTTGCATGATGCTGATTACAATGAAAGTCTGCATGTGTATATGAATGTCTGGTCACATTTTAAAAGGAAATTTCACATGCTGACAGAATACCTTCCCCCTTTCTATACAATCCAACAGCTCGAGTTCTTGTATACCCATAAGCCTTATGCCATATCTTTTCAACAAAGAATGAACCTGTATATGAAAAGCATCCAGGAAGACTTTGGCTTCGTGGTTCTGCATGAAACAAATGCCCCCTGAGAGCCTCTTCCTGTTCCTCTACTCCTCTGCTTCAGAATCCCTGGCCGTTGGTGTCTGAGTGATGTAGCAATAGATGCTCATGGGATTTCCACTGGCAGTAAGAAGAAGCCCAGTTTTAGATCATAATAGACCAGCTACTGGTGAGGAAGACAGAATGTTATCAGTCAGCTTTTACATGGGCACCTTGGAAAGGGATTAAGGGGGTGGGGATAGGGAGCAAAGGAGAAATTGGATAAGAGAAGATGCTATACCCTGTCAGTTTCCTGAGTTGTGCTGAGAAATCATGGAGACACTTATTCTAAACTACTTGAATAGTAGCCATTGGGAAGAATTAATGTTCTTTCAAGAAGTGGCAGGTTGAGAAAAAGACCGCTACTGCTGATATGGTCAAAAGGGGTCATTTTACATACTTATATCTTAACGTGTAATTAGAAGGACTCACAAAATCCTTAACTGCTTGGAGCAAATTACATAAAAGCTCACTACTTTCCTAGAACGTATCAAAGCTGCACGTGTGAGAAAAACACCCTGTCTTCTTGTTCTGAAACCAATCAATACATTCACCTACTGTGTTCCATTTAAGTTATTTATTCACTGTCTAACTGGGTCATAACAGTAATAACAATAATTGAAATGGTCAAAAAGCAAAATTTCTTCCTCCCTTATCCAGAAAAGATAGGAAAAGTGTTTATTTTAGATTCGTTTGTCTTGTCTCTGCCACTAGAATGAGATAATTCATTTGACCAAAGTACTCTTTTTTATATACATGTGAAGTGGGCCTAGAAAACTAATTCTACCTGAAATGCATTTAATGTTTGGTGGCTGTTATGATAGGGGCTGGGAATTAAAAATAAATAAGAATAGGTAAATAGAAAACTATAAGCTAGCACTTAGCTGTCGGCTATGCTGTAGATGTTGAATAAAAGTTTATTAACTGAAGGATGTCTATCATAGGAATGAACCCTGTGGTTAGCTCTAAAATAGTGGTCTACTCTGTCTGGGGGAGCCAAGAAAAGTTTCCCAGAAGAGGTAACATCTGATTCTGGTCTTTAAATATGGTTAGAAATTCACAATTCAGAGAAAAAAAGGAGCAGGTCATCTTAAAATAGAGAGCCTAGGATGTGTGAAAGACATGAAAGTACAAAATACAGAGCAGTTTTAGGAAACTCTGAAAAGTGTGATGTGCATGGAGCAGAGAGGATGGAAGTAAAGCAGAGGGAGTGGTGGGGATGAGGCTTGAGGCTAAGTATGGGCCAGGGCTCAGAGAAGGCATGGACATGTATTTCTCTCTCTGTTGCGTGTTCAACACAAAGGGTGCCTAGTTTTTAGTAGGGGTTGAATATATGTTGAGTAAATAAACAGATAGATGGATGAATAGACAGACAGATGAAATGATGATGAAGCCATTCGTTTTGTTGTTGTTGTTGTTGTTGTTTTTATAGACAGGGAGAGGTCAATGGAGACTTGTAAGCAGCATGGTTGCATCAGGTGTGTCGCTCTCATGGAAGAGTTTGTAGGTTGGATGATGGAGATGCTAGAATCAGGGAGGTCCATGAAGTAGCTGTGTATTGTCTGCTGATGAGTTTCTAAGGGGGATTTTATTTAAGGCAAAAATAGTACTGAGAAAGAGAGCTACATATAAAGCAGAATCAATAGATATTGTTGATTCATTGGACATAGTGGGTGGAGGATTGTGAATGACTGGCTGAGCGATTGATTCAGACACGTGGTCCATGGGGAACCTGCAGAGGTTTTAGATAGAGATGTCCTATAGGTTGTTAGACATTCAGGTCTAGAGGTCCCAAGGAAGGTGGGAGTTCAGGATATAGCTTCAAGCGTTTTTAGACCATAGATGATACCTGAGAAAAAAAATGTGAGGGTGGAATTTGGAGGATCATCATGCAGAAAGATTCAAAGAGGGCCTTAAAAAAATGCACTGAGAGGGAGACTAAGAAACAACAAGGCAAGAGGACAAGAAAGAAGTGGAACTGGCTATTTCTTATTTGTTCATTGAGACACTTTGAAAAATGCCCTCTATTGGAGTTACTGAATATAAATTCTTTTCTCAGTCAGTTTGGAATTGTCACTTATTATAATGCTCTAACACTCTCTTTTGGTTGCTGATTTAATGTTATTGTGCCATTTAACTTGGCTTAATGAATATTTAGGATACAATAGTGCATTGTGATAGTTTTCAGAAAGCTGCCTCATTATTCTCTCATGTTAAGATTACCTATCTGTATTTACTAATACCAGGTGAATATTTTGCGCCATATCCTAACTTTCAAAGTAATAGTAAGAGCACAGCTATTCTGTTAAAAATAGGCACAAACCTGGAAAAACAGAGAACACTCTTAGAACATAGATTATTTTCCAAAAATAAGAAAAGGAAGACTAGAGGTCGGGGAGACACCCAAACAAATCCCGAGTGATTAGAAAATTTCAAGTTTCTTTTCTTTTTTGAAAACTATTTCTCCTTTGAGATTTATCTGGCACTCAGAGAAACCACGTGAGTCAAACGTTGTCCCACATTGGCATTTTTGTTCAGATCCCCAAATTCGAAACAATGTAGCACAGATCGTCAGCTTGTACTGATAATAGCAGGGTAGCTTTTCCTCAGTCCTCTAGTTCATTTGACTGATCTTTGAGGGGAAATCACAGCACTTACTGGCACTAAGTCATTAGTCAAGGTTTCAGTCAGCTCTGGCCCACGATGTCTTTCAGGACCAAGAAAGCAACTGTCATCGCTTCTAGAAAATCAGGGAAAGTGTGGCAAAAGGGAAATACAAATAATAACAAATACTAATAGGTAAACGAGATCATGGAGACAAATTAAGAAATGCATTGCACGTTTTTCCCCTTACCATACAAATTGGTTTTTATAAATTAGAACATTAATGTATATATAAATCTGGTTGCTGCTTACAACATTAATTTATTATCCCTTCCCGAGACAAATGATAGCTATTTATACTCTATTAAAGGCATTAGTTGAATTTTGGGCTCATTTATGAAATAAGAAAAAAATGTCCAGGTCCCCCCAGCATAACTACCTTCTATTTTTATTCATTATTTACTTACTGAGACTGATCAAAAAGATGATTTTACTGTTATCTTTAAAATACAAATATATATTACCCTATTCATAAACTTAGAGTTAATATACTGAAATACAGAGAGAAAGATCTTTGTATGGGTAGGATATGGAGTTCTAACAAAGGCTTGGTTTACTAGGGGTCCCTAACAAAGTCTGTTTTGCTTAACCTTGACTTAGCCTTAATGTGAAGACTCTATTCCCGCATAGTTTTTAGATAAAGCTCACGAGATTTTTGTTCTCTTTTTCTTTAAATTGAGGAAGTTCCTTACTGGTCAAGGCAAAAGAGTACATGAAACAGTGGGAAATATATTCTTCCATGGAATAATAATTGAGTGCCTTCTGTGTTTTCGGAACTGCGGTAAGGACTATAAATACGGTAGTGAATAAGACATCTCTTGAGTTGTTTTGGCATTCCTGGTTAACCGTCCATTGTGGGGGCAATACAAAGTAGCTATGATAGAATTAGATATGTATAGTTATTTAGACCTGACAGACTTTTAAAATTAATTAACAAGTAACTTACATACTTATACTCAGTGTACTACACAGAATATTTGAAGTAAAACACACACACACATACATTACAAGACTTCTTTACAAGAGTCAATGTCAATAACTGAGACAGTTGAAGAGAAGGAGAAATCGGTGCAGGAAAACAATAACAAATAAAAATCAGGAATAAAATTGTACCCAGAAATGTACATTTGGGCCCACACAGTTGTGGTCATTAGATATAGTCAGAAAAATTGGTCTGCGAGCTTCCCTGAGGCCAAGGCAAAGAGGAAAACAAGTCATTTACAAGATTCAATGACTCAAAGATATAAATACTATTTAAATGATATCATCTGTAGTCACCATTTATTGGGCACATACATTTTTCAGTTGATTCTCCTGATAACTCTGACAGAAGAATAGGAAGGTTAAGAAATTTGCTCAAAGATCCACATCTAGTAAATGGCACAGCTAAGATCAGAACTCAGGGCTGTTGGACTTCAAAGCCCGACTCCTACCCAGCCCACTATACTTTCCCCTTAATGCGGATTGTCTCACAAGACCCATGCGAGAAACCATGCCATGGAGTCACTATAAAGTGATATCTAGAGGCATTTCCAAAATGCCATGGAAACACAGAGGAGGAAATATTTCTGTTTGTATATGTGAGAGGAGCCAGTGAATTATACAAACCTTGGCGTATACGTACATACTTATAAACTAAATGACGGTATGCTTTTAGAAAACAGCTTTACAATCACTCAGATTCCTTTCTGATTTTCTTTTAGACATGCAACCACACCACCATATACATCATCCTGTTCTTTACTCCAAACGTTTTAACAATTCTAGAGGATAAAATGTTAATTATTGAGATTGGCTCACAAATCTAATATTAAGAAATAATCTACAATGCCCAGAAGATATTTAGACACATGCCAAAATTTGGTTGCAACTTGTCATATTTCTTTAATCCGTAGGCCAAGGATAAATGTGTGATTTCAGAGGTATGTTTGAAGCTTGGTAAAATCAGTAAAATGGTATTTTTTTATGAGTTGCATAAATGCTTTGTGATGTTTCTGAAATATCTTAATTGCTTTTATAAATGTATTTAATGACGTTCATTTAAAATGTGATGTTATTTACCTTATGGGACTAAATGACTCACTCTATCCAGACACGGTGCAAACCCAAAGGAACATTGCTTTTTGCCTGCGGTGCAGGGTGAACCAGAAAGCTCTAAATCCAACTGTTAGTCACTCTGCTCTGCCTGTGTGAGCTGTGTGCTGTGCCCACAGGAGATCTGGGCTGGGGACTCTCTGTCCAGGAGCCTCTGGTCTGGCATCCAGGCTTAATTGAATAACAGCAGGAGCTTCAGCTGGAAGAGATGAGATGGCCAGTCAAGATGGCTACAAGGTCAAGAAACAGCCTCAGAGGAAGCAATGTTTATGTCACAGCATCGGTGGAAGATCAATTTCAGACAGTTAGTGAGTTGCTGAGAAGAGATCTGCTTTATTGAAGAACAAGAAAGAGTGAAGGCAAGGGGAACACCTGCTATACTAGAATCCTGACAATCAGTGTAGCTCAGAGCCAAAGCTCTTATTTTTTAAAAATCTTTTTTTAATTTGCATCTCTTTCCTCCATGATTTTATAGTTCATGTATGATACTTATGTCTAAGTAATAATAACAGCTAATTTAATAAACACCTATACGTACCAGCCACTGCAGTAAACACTTTTACATGCATTATCTCCGTTAGTCTTCCCAGCAACTCTATGAGGTAGATGTTGCTATTACTATTATTCCAGATTTACACATGAAGAAACAAAGGCTTAGCGACCTTGCTCAAGGTTATGCAGCTATTAACTGCAAGGGGAGAATTTGAATCCAGCGCTTAGCCACTAAGTTGTCTTGTAATTTATATACTGATTTATATGTATTGTTTTGAGTTAGGTTTATTGAGTTATAATTTACATATTGTAAAATCCACCCTTTTTAAATGTATGGTTTAATGAGTTTTGACAAATGTGCACATCATGTAACCATGACTCAATCAAGATGTAGATGAGAATATTTCTACAACCCTAAAAGTTTCCCTCATGTACTTTTGCAGTCAATCCCTTCCACTCATACATAGCCCCTGGTAATCAAATTGATTTCTGTTTCTATAGTTTTGCCTTTTCCATAATATCATAATGATAAAATAATATAGCTTTACTCTTCTGTTTCTGGATTTCTTTTCCAGTTAGCATATGTTTTTAAGATTCACACATGTTGCATGTGTTAGTAGCTTATACTTTTCTATTGCTGAGTTGTATAGCATTCTCTGCAGATGCTGCAATTTATTTATCCATTCACCATTTGATGGGCATTTGGGTTGTTTTCAGTTCTGGGTTACTATGAATGAAGCCATTGTTAACATTTGTGTATAGGTCTTTGTGGGACATGTGTATTCAAGTCTTTTGGGTAAACACCCAAGTGTGGGATTGCTATGTTATATGGTGTGTGTTTGACTTTATTAGAAGCTGCCAAACTAGTTTTTAGAAAAGGCTGTACTATTTCGTATGAGTTCCATTTGTTCCATATCACCATCAGCACTTGGTATTATCAATCTTTTAAATTTAAGCCATTTTTATGTGTGTAGTGGTATATCATTGTGGTTTTATTTTGTATTTTCCTAATGGCTAATCATGTAACATCTTTTCATTTCCTTATTTGCCATATATATATTATCTTTGTTGAAATGTTTGTTGAGCTCTTTTGTCCATCAAAAAAAATTGGATCATTTGTCTTATTGAGTGAATCAACTTTTATATATTATGGATATAAGTCCTTTTGTTCATTCTGTTATTCATTCATTCTACCTACCAAATAATCAATCACATTTATTGACTATTCCTTATTAGACAATTTAGTGGGTCAAATAGTGTGCCTCTCCTCTCCCGAATTCATGCCCACTTGGACACTCAGAATGTGACCTTAGTTAGAAATAGGATCTTTGCAGATTAAATTCATTTGAGATCTGGAGATGACATCATCCTGGTTGAGGGTGGGCCCTAAATCCAATGACTTGTGTCCTTATAAGAAGGATACAGAGAGAAACAATCAGAAGGCAGCCACGTGAAGACAAAGGCAGAGGTTGGAGTTATATGGACAGAAGCCTAGAACCCCAGGCACCACCAGAGGCTGGAAAAGGCAGAGAAGGATTTCCCTGAGTAGAGCCCTTCTGACGCCTTGATATCAGACTTCTTGCTTCCAGAGCTCTGAGAGAATTTCTGTTGTGTTCAGCCTATAGGTTTGTGGCAATTTGCTGCAGCAACCCTAGGAAACTACATAATGCAGACACTATTCCAGGAAAACAGGGCTGCTAAAATGCATAATATCTAGTACTTGTCTTAAGAAATTCAAAGAGAGATGATACAAAATAAACAGTCAGCTATTTACTGAAAGCAACTGCAACATTTTTACAGTAGTAGCAACATTTGAACTTATTTTTACAAGGATGATGAGGCATTGCTTGGACAGAGGTAGGGCAGGAGGAAGGAGCAGAGATGCGAGGTAGGCAGAGCAGACATAGCAAAGAGTAGGGCCACAAGAGGACTTGGTTGGGAGGGAAATTATGTGACTGTGAGCAGAGCATGGAAAGGGACAGAGCAGGAGATGAGGGTGGAGAGGTCGGGAGGGAGAAATAATCTGAATGGTCTTGTACACCTTGCCAAGTAGTCTTTGTTTTATTCTATAGGGCATGTAGAAGAAGCCAAGATCTTAAAGATGGAAAACAATGTAATCAGATATCAGTATAGTGAAGTGATTAAGGGCACATGTGCCTGGACCTGAATCCTGGCTGTGCTGCTTATTAACTATGGAAACTTGGACAAGTTTCTTATCACCTGTGTTTTATCTTCACAATGAAGATAACAGTACCTACGGCAAAGTGCTGATGTGAGGAGTAAATGAGTTAAACAGGCGTAATTCTTAGCAGTCCTTGACATATACTAGACACTGAACTGAATGTTAGTTATTACTATCTAGTGTGCATTTTATTAATAGAAAGTTCATTCTGGCAGGAATGTGGAGATAATTGAGACAGAGAAAACACATATGAGATGGTAGCAATCATTTAAGGAGAGTGTAAACAATACAGGGAGGAAGAAGAGATTTTGGAGAATACTTCTTGTGTAGAAGCCAAGACTTGTATTGGTCAATATGAAGCGAAGAATTGGGAAAAGAGGAAAAACGTTGGCTCAAAGATTTCTGCCTGGAGACACAGAGTAGATGCTGATGCTGTTAGCAGAGAACAGGATTATAAAATGAGCAATGGGATTTAGGGGTGGTACGGCAGGCAGTGGGGAGTACATTTTATTGTAGACATGATACATTTAATGCAACTGTGACATCCAGGTAGAGAACCTTAGAAGGCAGATTAGAAGGTACTCTAAAAGAAAGGGAATAGATGTAAATTCTTTTATTTTTTCCTTTTTTTTTAAATTTCAGAATATTACAGGGATACAAATACTTTGGTTACATATATTGCCTTTGCACTGCCTGAGTCAGTCCTGCAAGCATGCCCAAGCCCCAGACAGAACACACTGCACCTGTTGGGTGTGAATTTATCCATCCCCTCCTCCCCCTCCCACCTGCCTGACAGCTGATGAATATTACTTCCATATGTGCACGTGTTGATCAATTAGTACTAATTTAATGGGGAGTACATGTGGTGCTTGTTTTTCCATTCTTGTGATACTTAGAAGAATGAGCTCCAGCTCCATCCAGGGTAATACAAGAAGTAGTTCACCATGTTATTTTTATGGATGAGTAGTACTCCATGGTATACATATACCACATTTTATTAATCCACTCATGTATTGATGGGCCTGTGAGGAGGATGCTCTGCGGCTAGGGTGTGCTCCGGCGCAGGCTTTGGAAATTGGAAGAAGAGGTGAGTGGCAGCGAGCAGGTGAGACGTGCTCTTTATTGTCTCTTTATTGTGTGGGGGGCGATACAGCAGCGGAGAAAAGCATGGCCGAGAACACGGCGAGCACTTATATATGGCTCTGAACAATAGTGGCAACATGTCATGGGAAATCGCAATCACATGGGTTCACACAGGAGATAACACCTTGGTGACATGAGTGTGCTGACTCATGCCTCCCTGGAAGGCTGGCTAGCTAGGGGGCCGGGCGAGAAAAAATAGGGCAGGGGAAAAAACGCTGTGACTGTCATCTTAGTTTGGCCTAAGAAACTTGTTGCCTATACGGATGCATTTTCCCCTACAATCCACCCCCTAGGTAATAGGTCTCACGGCAGACACACGGGCCCCTAGGGAGGCCGCTTGGGCTCAAAGGCCGTAATAACAATACAGGGAACACCACCATGTCACCAGACACTGCTGGCCGTGGTCTGCCTCAGGGAAGGATGTGTAGTTATGGATGCCAATTGCACCATCTCCCTTGGGGAGCACAGGACACTGTCGGTCCCTTCCTCCCATAAGTGCAACAACCAGGCAGGCACGGTCTCCTCAGGATGCTGCTGTTTCCCAAGGTCACTCAGCTCCACAGGGGTGTAGGCAGAGTGAGAGAGATGCTCCGTTACTGCAGGCGCACCCACCTGCACCAGCCTCCAAACCCGCCATGGGCTGCGCATGCTCCATCTTCTGTTTGCCCACCTGCGGGCTCTCAGCAGAGGGGCGCCCACCCTCAGTCTCCTCAGTACCTGCAGTTTCCTCAGCATCCAAGCTCAGACCGCTCGTTAACTCTTTCTCCAACTCCTGCAGGCCGGCTTCCAAATATTCCCCTATCTCTTGTAACTCCTTCACCTGGGCTTCCCGCCGCAGGGCATCCTTAGGCCGCTCCCGGAGGGCTGTGAGGAAGAGCCGGCCCACCCGACCCGCCGCTGCTTGACCCCTAGGCCGCAGCGACTCCTCCAAGGCCTTCAAGGCCTTGTCCAGGGCGGCAGGTGTACATTCCAACTGCTCCCGCCCGGTGGCAGGGGCCCACGACATGAGAACCGCTGCCACTGGCTGCCACAAGCCTGTAGGAGGCCATGCGTCCTCTTTGCTGGAGTGGAGGGGACCCTTACCCCTCAGGAGGACGCTCTGTAGCTAGCGAGTGCTCCTGCACAGGCTTCGGAAATTGGAAGAAAAGGTGAGTGGCAGCGAGCAGGTGAGATGTGCTCTTTATTGAAAGAGGGATACAGCAGTGGCAAAAAGCATAGCCGAGACCACGGCGAGCGCATATATATGGCTCTGAACAATAGTGGCAACATGTCATGGGAAAGCGCAGTCACATGGGTTCACACAGGAGATAACACCTTGGTGACAGGAGTGTGCTGACTCATGCCTCCCTGGAAGGCCAGCTAACCAGGGCGGCTGGGCCGGAAAAAACACTGTGGCAGTCATCTTAGTTTGGCCTAAGAAACCTGTTGTCTATACTGTAGGAATACATTTCCCTCACGGGGCCCTTGGGTTGTTTTTCACATTTTTGCAGTTGGGTATTGTGCTGCTATGAACATTTGAGTACAGATGTCTTTTTTATAGAATGTCTTTTTTTCCTTTGAGTAGATACCCAGTAGTGGGATTGCTGGAAGAAATGGTAGTTCTACTTTTAATTCTTGGAGGTATCTCTATATTACTTTCCACAGAGGTTGCAGTAGTTTGCAGTCCCACTAGCAGTATATGAGTGTTCCTATCTCTCCAAATCCACACCAATATTTGTTGTTTTGGGACTTTTTCATATAAGCCATTCTTACTGAACTTAAGTAATATCACATTGTGGCTTTTATTTGCATTTCTCTGATGATTAGATGTAAATTCTTAAAGTAATATTTCTTGAGGAGGGCCCCTGGAACAACATTTATGAGAATCACCTGGGCCTTTACTAAACACGTAATTTTATGGACCCTGTTCAAATCCTAATGAGGAGCTGCATTATAGGAACTCTTCCTAGGTGATGTTTGTATATATCAGAATCACTGGCTTCAGGAAAAACTGTGGGCCTCCCATCCTAGGTTATTCATTACAATCATCTTTTGAACTTTTAAAAAATACCTGAGCCCCACCTCCAAGAGAATCTGATTCAACTGGTATGGGATGGGAACCACAACCTCAGCCTGTTTAAAAACCACCCTGGGTAATTCTGATTCGCAGCCAGAAACTAGAAGGGGAAAAATGAATAATATGTGAGAAGGTAGAAGATATGACCTGAAGATCAGAGATCTGGAAGTCAAATGTGGAAAATAGCTTTAAAAGTAGAAATAGGTAACATTACTACATTTGACAGGTGTTGATAGTTGCAAGAGAAATGGAACTGAAAGTACTGCTGGTGTATTTGACCAATAGGAAGGAGATGAGCGATGTTTTTAGGGAGGGTAGTTTCAATGGAGTGGAATAGATATAGGAACAAGAGAGAGTACGAGTTAAGGACATGGAGTGAACAAATACCGACCATGCTTTCACAAAGTTTGAAGAGAGATGGAATGCAGCTTACTGCAGGGACAATATACTCTGTGTATATACATATATACACACATATTCAGTTGACCCTTGAACAGCATGCATTTAGTTGTGTGGGCATACTTTTATATGTAGGTTTTCTTCTGCCTCTGCCACCCCTGAGACAACAAGACCAATCCCTCTTCTTCCTCCTCTTCCTTAGCCTAATCAACATGAAGATGACAAGGATAAAGACTTTTATGATGATCCACTCCTACTTAATGAACAGTAAATATATTTTTCTCTTCCTTATGATTTTCCTAATATTTTCTTTTCTCTAAGAATAGAGAAATATTTTCTCTAAGAATAGAGACATATTTTCTTTTCTCTGTAAGAATACAGGATGTAATACATATAGCATGCAAACCATGTGTTAATGGACTGTTTCTGTTATTAGTAAGAATTCTGGTTACCAGTAGGCTATTAGTATAATAGCAGCCAAGTCTAAGTGTTGGGGAAGGAAAAAGTCATATGTGGCCTTGGACTGCACAGGGTTCAGCATCCCCAAACCTCATGTTCTTCAAAGACCAAATGTGTATGTTTCAGAATAAAAATATTTAGAAGTTTTGTAGGTAAACAGAAAGTACCAGAGGAGAACATGTTGAAGATATTATTTTAAAAAGCTTATTTTAAGGAGCAAACTCTTGAAGAAATTCAGAGTTTTAGATGTACAGTAAGTCCTCACTTAAGTTGTAAAGACCCAGAACACTTCTAATATCAAACATTGAAATATATGCGAGCTATACATACATTTAAGAAAGACTCACAAAAACAAGTAAGATGATTACTTACCTGCTTATTCCAGTTCAACATTTGGGGTGGCCTGAGCCTGTCCCGCAACTCAAAGTTCAAGGCAGGAACCAGCCCTGGGCAAGATATCCCATTGCAGGGTGCTCAGACACCCCCACACTCACCTGCACTGGGACAATGTAGCAGACACGCTGAGTCACCCGACGGGCAGGCACAGCTTTAGGATGTGGGAAGAAACTGGAGTACCCAGAGAGAACTCAGGCGGACGTGGGGAGAATGTGCAAACTCCACATAGACAGTGGCCCAGGCCGGGAATTGGTTTTTCTTTTTTCTCATCAACATTACAGTGAAATGTCAAATGAAATGCCACTATTCAAGGACCTTCTATAAAGAGGAAAGAGACACAGTTATCTCCCGGAGAATAGGAAGTAAGGATGAAAGAAAGGGTAGTTTGCTGGGATGGGAGGATGTTTACCATTTGTGACCCCACTTTTCCAGGGCTGTATGAGGTTCAGTCATCTGTGAGAGAAGGGATTGGGAGTCGTCAGAGGGCTTGAAGGAGTGGCAAATTGTTTGCATGGGGAATGCGAGAGGAAGCTGAATAATGACCAATATAAATACTGGGGGACAGTATTCAAGAGTCCCATTGGGATGTGAAGTCATAGATTTATAGTGGCAGCAGTCTACATAGCCAGGTGATTTTTTCTAGCAACATTTAGTGGTTCATATATGGGAAATAGAAAGCTGCCTCTGGGTTAGGGCTGGCAGGGGTAGGGTGGAAGAACAGAAGGAGGAAAAGTGACAGTATTGTTAGAGCATGTTCAAGTGATTGATATAATGAGTTTGCAGTGTGGGCAGGAGAGACTAGCCTGGGATAATAAAGAAGGATGATGCAAGGATTGATAGTCTTCCTAAGCTCCTGGTGTATCTTTAATAAAAGTAGGGGAGTGGGAAAGAGTGACGGTAGTGAACAGAATAGTAGAATACTTCATTTAAGATTTCAAAGGGGTGAAGATGTTGGTAACTACCATGTCCTTGGTATAGTTAAGAAAGTGAATTGCTGATTTTATCAGAATAATGGCAAAATGGGATGAGAGAGACAGACATTGAGACCAGATGCCTGGGTTCTTCATGATCTTGAGTAATAATTGGCGGAGGGGTGCTAAACCGGAGTGATGAAAATTCGACGAGGTCTAGAATGTAGCCCAGGTTTGAGCACCTCAGAAAGAGAGACTGCCCTGGTTTGCAATCTTACTACTGACCTCTTGGGTAATGTTGGACATGTTGTATTTCTGTGAGCTTCAACTTTTTTATTTATAAAAACAGAGATAACAGTAGTTATCTCCTAGTGGATTTTAATTATTTTATTTCTAGGACAAGTAAAAAAATGGATGTGACACACTTAGCACAGATTCTGGTGCTTACAATGTCCATGAAATGTTAATTCTCTAATTTTCACCACCTTCCCTGACTCTTGGGCTAATCTATGCTAAACTGACAGTATGAAAGGCCATCAAATAGATACCTATGAAATGCTGTGTACTATCAAAATCTGTAAATAAGGTATGCAAGAAGCATACCTTTGTTTTTCTAAACTCAATTTAATTTCATTAAATTAATGACATTTCCCACATTTCCCACAAAATTGCAACTAAGTTTGTGGAGTTTACCTGGTGAGAGGACAAGGACTAGGGAAGCGTCTGGTCTAATTGGTGGCCAGCATCCAGCTTCTCCCTTGGCTCTTGATTCAAACATGTTGTCATTGAGATACCCATTTTTGCCTCTGTTTTAGTGCAATACTTTGGGGTATGAGAAGCAGCCTGTTGCTTCAGGGCCATTGAAGAGCACGGGAGGTATCTGTAAGGGTTTCGACCCTGCCCTACCTAAACCTTTCCTCCTTAAGGAGCTCATCACTTTTTCATGATGCGCAGAATTATGCTCTTGCATTTTATAAAATGATCTTAGGAATCAGAGCATAGGGCCCACCCCCTTTTCCCATCTTCTGATCTCCAAGCTATCATTGTTTTTCCCCATCCTCTTCCCAGCATCTCCATGTCCCCCACACAGCTTGTGTACAAAGTAGCAGAGGTTAGAAAATTTGGGAAGGATTAACTATGAGCCCTGCCCACAGACATTTCATGACTATCTAGGGAGCTCTTTATTCCCTGAAGGGCTTCAGGTTTTCTAAAAACCAAAGTCATAAAGAGAGCCCGTTTTACCCCCTCACCCCTTTTCTGCCCTATCCCTTCCCTGAGACAATAATCAAACATATTGGCTACTTGGGAAAGAGGGGATGTGAGGGAAAGTAAATTTTGTGAAAAAATAATCAATTCAGAAGGGTCACTCTGTTATGCATGTATATTTGTATCTCTATCTACATCTATAAATTGTCCTTATGAAGTCAATGCACTCTCAAATCTCTTATCTCAGCCAGGCCAGAAAAATAATTAGTGATGAAAATTCCAGACACAGGAGGTATGGCATTTTGTAGGTTCGTACTAATTGCAGGGCTGGGACTATATAAAGAGGAAATGAGAGAGACCCTGTTATTAGCCTGATTAAATAGCAGCCGATTTGGCTTAGTTTCTACATAGAACGCAGGACTTCTACATCTTGTTTCATGGTGAATAAACTTTTAGAGAGATTGTGTAATATGCCCGGAGCACTGTATTTTATAGACTCTTGGCTCCTAGGCAGACTCGTTGCCCATTTTGGAAAGTATTCACCTTAGAGTAGATGTTTCTTGTTTTTAAAAAGCCTGCTGGAATATGATAGAAATTCTTTTAAAAATCAAACCTAACGTGATTAAGGATGAATGATAACATTGTCTTTTGAAATATTCAACACATTGTTGGCCTAATTAATGACATGGAATGTAACTAAACTGAATATCTGACTGCAGACTTCTCTTCTACCTTAACAATATCAGAAGGGAAAATATAACCCCTCTGTCCTTCTTGCAAAAGTTGCAAAAAATACCTGCCAGGACTACTGTATTACACCAAGCCATGGGACATTATTTACATTTTACTCTATGTGAGAGGTTCTTTTAAGGCACAATTCTATACACCTTCTATGTGAAAGAAGCAGCAACATCAAGAAATTAAGTATAGGGAGGTTGTGGTATAAAAGACCAGAACAAGAGTATTGACATCTATTAAATAGAGATCGAAGTTCATTCGTGTAGACATTAACTTTTCCAAGAGAAACCACTATTTTGAATTCTGTCATGATCCATTAGTCTTTTTTTGGTTTTGAATTTTATGTAAATGCAATCTACATTATCTACTCTTTCATGCCTGGCTTCTGTTACTCAGCATCATGTTTGTGAGATTCAAACATGTCATTGCATATAGTTGTAGACGTCATTCTTAATGCTGCAGAGAATTTCATTGTGTGACAACTTCAAGTTATCTCTCCCAAGTGTTGATGGACATCTGGATAGTTTCCAGATTTTAGCTATTATAAATAGCATTGTTATGAACATTCTAATACATGTCAATGCATGTCTTTTGGTAAACATGTGTACATATTTCTGTTGAGTTTAAACCTACAGGTAGAATTGCAATGTATAAGATTTCTGGTTGTACCACATCTTTGCTCATACTTGGTATTTCTTTTTAATTTTTATCCATTTTTATTAAGGTACATTATTGCTACTGCTTTTTGATTCTCTGATCATGGAGGATAGAATAGTTAAGCACCCATTCATATTTTTATTAATCTCTTTTGTGGAAAGCTTGTTCAAGCATTTGACTCATTTTTCTACAGTGGTTCTTTTTTCTCAGTGATTTATAAATGCTGTTTATATACCCTGGATAATAATTATCAGAAATGTATATTGCAAATACTTTAACCTACTCTGTGGCTTGCCTTTTGTCTCTCTTAGTGATATCTTTGGCCAGCAGAAATTATTAACTTTAACATAGAAATGTATACTAATTTTTTTCCTTTGTGGGTAGTCTTTTGTGTGTACTGTTTTAAATATCTTTCCCTAGCCTCGAGTCATGAATTTATTATCCTATATTGCCTTTTAGATGCTATTCATTTTTTCACATTTTTAGCTATAATTCATCTGGATATAATTTTAGTGTATAGTGTAAGGTATTCTCTCATATTATAATAAGTTGGCCCAGAGTCACTTATTCTTTAAAAAAAGCAAAACAGAACAACAACAGTAAATCTGTTCTCACTACTTCCCTCTACTCTGAAGTGCAACATTTTCATATTGTGCATATATGTCTGAATATGTTCCTGGACACTCTATTTTGTTTCCTTTCAGTGCATTTGTCTATTTTTTTGACCAGCACCACACTGTCTTATTCTAGCTTCATTACATCTTATTTTCTAGTAGTGGTTTTGTTCTTTGCCTTCTTCCACTTCTTTTTGCCTGTTCTTCAATTTTATTTTTCTACTTTATGATTGTCTTGACTATTCTTTGTCCTTTCAGTTTTATATAAATTTTCTAATTAACTTCTCAGTCTCTACCACCAAACCCTGCTTGAATTTTGATTTGGATTACATTGAATTTGTTACTTAATTTGGAGAGAATTGACATCTTTCTAATATAGAGTATTTCAATTCATGAACATTAACTGGCTTTCAGTTTATTTGCTACTTATTTTACTTATCATAATAACATTTTATGATTTTCTGTGTCTTTCATTAAAATTTTTTGTTTGATTTGCATAAGCTATGGTAGTATTTTTTAAAATTTAAGTTTTAATTGTATACTGGTAGATAAAAATGTAATTGATTTTTCTGTTTTGATCTTGTATCCAGCCACTTTGGTAAATTTGCTTATTAATTTTAATAGTTTGTAGATTCTTTTAGATTTCCATATCCATGCATGTTATCTGAAAACATGGACAGGTATATTTCTTCCTTTTCCCATATTTACACCATTTATTTCCTTTACTTGTTACACTGGTCCAGATTTTATTTTCATGATAAATAGAAGTGGTGACAATGGATATCTATATCTTGTTCTCAGTCATCATACTTCAGTTTTCACAGGTTTTTATATTTCACCATTTAGTATAGTATCTGTAATAATTTTGGGGGGGTGTTGGTATTCTTAATAGATGAAGGAAATCTCTTTCTATTCCTAGCTTACTAGGGATAGTTTTCTTTTTTTGATCAAGAATGGACATTAAATTTTATAAAATTAGTTTTCTGTATCTATTGAGATGATCTCATGGGCTTTCTCTTTTATTAAATTAATATGGCAAATTATATTCATTGGTTTTCTAAAATAACCAAAAAAGTTCATTTTCCTTTTGACTGAAGGATTTCTTTGGGGTGTAATATACAATATTTGTAAATGTTTCTTCACACTGGAAAGGAGTTTTAGTCTTAGTAGATACAAATATTGAAATACATCTATATTAACTGATTTTTTCTAATTTATTTTGAAATGTCTATTCTAGTACAAATTTTAAATTTTCATATTTAAAACATATTAGAATAAGTACATTTAAAATTTTTCCATATATTCAATTTTTCTATCTTAATTTATCAACATTTGGGGGAATAAATATATTAAAATATCTCCAATAATTTTCTAAAAATTTCTCCTTGTATGCTTATAAAATATATGTCAGCTCCATGTTCATTGTGAATTATACTTTGGTGTAGTTTTTCCTTGAGTTATACTTTATTATCTATCTCTCTTTTTGTGTCCTTCATATTATTTTTAATATTTCTGTTTAATCCAGTTCCATAATTATTAACTTTGGTTTTTCAGTCAGAAAACACAGATTGGGTTTCAAATACAACCTCTGCCATTTATTAGCTATGTATCTTTGAGTTCCTCAAGCAACAGTTTTCTCACTTGATAAATGGAGTGTTGTGAAAAATGAGAAAGTATAAAATAGCATAGTACCTGTCACATTGTAAGCAATCTATAAAAGTTAGTCGTTGACATTGTTAATTACCTGAGTAATTTTAATAACAACCCAGAAAAAATGAAAACAATAATTGAATATGCAATGCCAAATAAACCCAAGAAAATCAGGAGGAAGAATTAATAGGGATAAAACACAAAATGACTAAGAATATAAATAATATATTGATAAATATATCTAAGCACTAATGCTTAGAAAGAAATTTCTGTCAAATCTAACAGAGAAAAATAGAACGTCAACTAACAATATGTAGGAATTGACCTAATTATGAGAACACTTTATCAATTTTTGTTAATAAATTTGAAAACTTTGATAATATACATAATTTTATAGAAAAATACAAATGTAAAATCATTCCAGAGAAAATATATTAATACTGTGAAGTTTTAGTTATCCTGTAATTACACCCCCCTCAACAAACAGAAGCACCGGGGTCAAATAGTTTTGTTTTGAATACTTTAACTTTTTAAAGAACATTTAATTTCTATGTTATATATATTTTTCCAGAACTGAATTGTTGAAGGAAAACATATCAATTATTTCAGTAAAGGAACAAAACCCTAATATAATAATCTGATGCCGTGAATATGAATGTACAACTTCCAGATAAAATCCTAGCATATCTAATTCACTATTTCTCAAAAGAAAAAAACACCACAATCAGGACAGGGTTTTTCCTTCCATAAATGTATTAAGTATGTTACATTGTTATGCCAAAATAGAAAAAAGAAATCTGTTCAAAATTTGAAGTAGGAATTACAAAGACAATATGAATAGCACTCTAGAAACACAAAATCACATTGATGACATTTTAAAAGAATAATTGATTTTTGCAGTTTAACTCTAGGTGTCTTGGCCTTATAGTTTTCCAACAGTGTGAGAAGCATTTACATTATATTAAGAAATAAGATAATGATGCCTGCTGTCACGCTCATTATTAATTTTTTTCCTGGATATTTTAGTGAATGTGATGCTGCATAAAATAAAATTAAGAACAATAGCTATTAGAAAATAGAAGATAATATTATCATCAATATTGTCCCTGATAATCTGCAATTAAGATCTAAGTTAATCAACTGAAAACTTGAAATATGATAAAGTTGTTCAAAAAGGTAGCCAGATACATAAATGAAAAAAATTCAGTTGCTTTTTCATATATGCCAATAATCATTTTAACAACATAATGAAAATAAATTATGCTTTATATCATATTCTGAATAAATATAAATCGCATAAAAATAATGAAACATGTGGAGCCTTTAGGAATAACTATAAAAAGAAACTTTCCTGGGAATTTAAAAGAAGTTTTAAACAAAAAGATGTACCATGTTCTCAGAAGAAAAGGATAAAAATGTTAAGATATGTTAATTCTTTACAAATTAACTTACATATTTAATATCATCTCAAATATGCTTAACAAGATTTCTTTTTTCAACTTTGAATAAAGAAATTCTGATTATTCTAAAAGAATAATGCGTAAGAAGACTAATGGGTTTTTCAAATAGGGAAATAAAGGAGTTACTTATGTCACTTGTTATTAAAGTATCATATAACTCTTCAATATTTAATAAAGTCAATCTATAAAATTCAACAAAATACCATAACTGATAAGTTCAGAAATAAATCTTATATATAAGAATTTTTTGATATGATAAAAATGCCATTATTACATTTATAGTAGAAATGGAAGTATTCTTAATAAATAGCGCTCTATTAATCAGTTAACTTTCAAAATAATATTTGAATATATATAACTTTCAAAATAATATTTGAATAATATTTGAACATTAATAATTTTGTTAAATAATTTGTTGAATAATTTGTTAAAATTATAACACAAATATGAGTGGAATATATAGATTCATTCTTATATATAATGGGATAGTTTACATTTTAAGTATGAAGTAATAATCACACACACAAAAAATTTGGATAAATCCACATCTTAAAGATATAAAAATTACTTACATTAAAACACATAGACAGTCAATAAGTACATGAAAAGATGCTGATAATCTTAATTTTAACGTTTAATATTAGTGATTAGATACTACTAATCACTAGGGAAATGCAAATCAGAACCACAATGAGATACCACTTTACACCCATTTAGATGACTCTTAAAAAACAAATGAAACAGTAACATGTGTTGGAAAGGATGTGGATAAATTTGAGCCCTGTAGGTTGCTGGTAGGAATGTCAAATGGTACTTCTGCTGTGAAAAACAGTAAGGCAGATACTCAAAATATTAAACAGAATTACCATGTGACCCAGCAATTCAATTTTTGATTATATACTCAAAAGCATTGAGAGCAGTTACTTGAACAGATATGTGGACACTCATGTTCATGGTAGCATTATTTAAAATAGTCCAAAGATGCAAGCAACCCAGTGTCTATCAATGGATGAAAGAATTAACAAAAGTGTGTGCGCGCGCGTGCGTGCAACGGAATATTATACAGCCTTAAAAATTCTGACATATGCAACTATGTGGATGAACCTTGAGGACATTATACTAAGTGAGATACTAAGTGAAATACACCAACCACAAAAAGACATATACTGTATGATTCCACTTATAAGAGGTAACTGTAGTAGTCAAATTCATAAAGACAGAAAGTGGTGCTTGCCGAAAACTGAAGTAAAGAGGAATTGTATATTGTTTAATGAGCACGGAGTTTCAGTTTGGGCAGATGAAAAAGTTCTGGAGATGGATGGTGGTGATGGTTACTCAACAATATAAATGTACTTAATGCCACTGAACTATACACTTAAAAATGGTTAAAATGCTAAGTTTTATGTTACACATATTTTACCACAGTAAGTAAAACCACGTATACATACTTCCTTTGAAAAAATTAAAATGTATACAACAAACTAGGGAAAATATTTTCTGCAAGCATGCCAAATTATTAACATCCTTAATATAGAGCATAAAATAAACCTAGTTTTGAAAATCTAACCTTCAGCAGAAACACAGGCAGAGAATTTGAACTGATGAAAAATAGATGGAAAACAATCATAAAATGTTCAACTTTACTAGCAAATAAAAAATTTAAAACAAGAATGAGATTTTATTCAACCTCTATCAAATTAGTGAAGATTAAAAATTGGTAATATTTGGTGTTGAGGTTGGTGCAGTGATGTGAACACTTTCAAATACTGGTAAGAATGTCAATTGGTTATAGTATTTCTTTTTAAAATATCCATAGTCTTTGATCAAATTATGCAACTTTTAGGAATTTAATCTAGGACAATTAGCAGAAGTGGAGGGAAAAATGCTCTTGATGGCATTGTTATAATAGAGAAAAATGGTGTTAAACGAATTTTTAGAAAACCTAAAAATCACTCCAATTTTGTTAAAAATATTAGAGAACAAAAAGCTGGAAGAAAGTTGTAGCAGTGTATTAGTTGTGGTAATCTTGGTGATAGACTCATGACAGATTTTTCTTGCAAGTTTTCTGTGTTGAAAAATGTTTTATACTGATCATGTGTTAGTTTCATAATTTATTCATAAAAGTATTATTACATAAAAAATATAATCCTCATTTATTTTTATCTTATTCCATCTCTCCTCTTGGCCTGTGAAATCATGTTGGGCAACTACTGTGTTTGTAATCGAAGTGGAAAGATTGGAGAATGAAGCAACAGTAGGCTATATGTGGCTTAAGAGAGGAGTGTCACTAGCCTGCCAGAGCAATGAAAGACCAGGTACAGAGCAGTCACCTCTTGTGTATATTGTTTCTGTACTCTTAGAGGCAAAACCAGTAGGCTTTATGTTTCAAGATTTTGTCCTGACAAGAACAAGCTGAGCCTACATGTTAACAATGGTGTAGTTGAATGTTGGCTTTTTAAAAACTCCACTTTGCATTTATTAGCCTGTTTCAAATTCTTTTAATTTAATTTTTCTCTGACTCCTTTGGTTTCTCTTTCTTTTCCCATGCTTGCCAGTCTTCTACAATCCTCTTCACCCTATTTTGGTGGTTTTTGGAGCTATCAAAGCTATTGAATCTTGTCATAGGTTTTTTTTTGTTTGTTTGTTTCTTTTTTTGAGACAGAATCTCACTCTGTTGCCCGGGCTAGAGTGCAGTGATATCATCATAGCTCATTGCAAACTCAAATTCCTGGGCTCAAGAGATCCTTCTGCCTCAGCATCCCAAGTAGCTGGGACTAAGTTGTGCGTCACCACACTCAGCTAATTTTTCTATTTTTTTGTATAGATGGGGTCTTGCTATGCTGTCCAAGCTGGTCTCAAACTCATGACCTCAAGCAATCCTCCTGTCTCGACCTCGCAAAGTGCTAGGATTACAGGCATGAGCCACCGTGCCTGGCCTTGTCATAGTTCTTTGCTTTGTATGTTCCTCTGAAGCCAAATCTGGGCATAGAGTATGGCTGTCCAGCATTTGGGTCGACACCCTAATTATGAGCTGCATGATAGATTTGGGTCATTCTAGCATGCACAGTGGTTCTTTCTCTGACTGGATTGCTGAGGATATAGTGAGTCCCAGTCATTCTTCAAGTGAGTCTTTCCTGGACTTATTTTCTTCCCTATTACATGTCTCATTTGGCCTTTGCCTATACTACTTGCTTCTTCCTAACTGCACCTGCCTTAGATGGGTCATCTGCAAACTATATTCCAGTTCTATTTCAATTCTGGTGGCCGGTCCTGCAGCTGCCTGACAAGGAGCTCCTTTTCTGTGGTCACAGAGTCTCGTCAGTTAGGCTACTCTGTATTACAGTCTCACTGCAAGCTGCAATTCAAATAGAGAGTATTTATCCAAGTAGAAAGAATTTTACAACCCCTATAGTGGTACTTTAGGTTAAAATTATAGTCGATTCATTTGCCCCTACATAAAGTGATTCCCTTACTACCAATAACTTCAATCTTATCAAGTACTCATTCAAAACTGTGCTTCACCCCTCATTTTTCCATCCTCGCAGCCTTTTCTCAGATGATCCTTCTGAATGTGCCCTATTAATGTTTTTATAAAACAGCAGAAGTGGAGGCATCTGAACACAGTACAGCCCAAAGGGGCTGCTTTTGTAGACCTCAATTAAAGACTCTCTTCTCTCCTAAAAGAAAATCCTTTATTTATTTATTTTTCAAAGCAAAAGCCCAATCCTTAATTTCAAGAATTTTCTTAGGGTTAGTATCCATTCCTCAGTTAGTCAGTATCTACAGTATTCTAGGCACAGCATTACGCTATAACCTAAATTTTTTTAGGGGATACTTTTGGAATATAAGAAAATGTTTAATCCTGGAATGTTCTTTAAGATTGTTACTTTTAAGGGTGTCATTGTGGTGAAGATTTAGATGGAGCTTGACTTGAATCTTGTTTTTCTTCTTAAATATTAATTGTCAGACTTTAATAAATTATTTACTGTCTAAATCTCAGCATCCTCAGAGATAAAATAGTGGTAGTATTGCTTGAGGTTTTGTGGATTAAATGAGATGGTATTTCAAGCATGATGCTTGACACATACTATGCATTCAGTCAAGATTTTTAGTATTGTTACTATTTCAAAGGCATTGGTCACATACTCGTGTCCTTAATTCCTTTCTTTATGAACATTTTGATTTTGCATAGTAATTATGTATGTTCATGAGAATGGAATAAGGTAGAAATCATGCTGGTCTGATCAGGGGACATGAGTTTTGATTCAAGCACTAGCAGTAATTAGCCCCATCAGAGTTGAGCATCATGTTACTTCTCTTATATGTAATTTCCTTTTCAGTAAAATATCTTCTTTCTCAAACTGTTTCAGTTATACTAAGAATGATAGTGTTTGCATATGTTTTAGAAGTGTACTACCAATGCATTTTGCTCATTTTACTATCCTCATCATTTTTCTAATTCTTTCTCTTCTTTCTGAAGCCTTTTTCTTCTGAACCTAAAAATCATATTAATAAACCACATAAGTAAATTACATGGAAAAGGAGTTACCAAAACCTTTTAAAAGAGTTTACTAATAGAGCCTACTCCATATCATATGATTTCTTCTCAATTAAAACAAGAAAAGCTCTCAAACACTCAATGTTTGCTTTTTCTCCTAAAAAAACTTTTTTTTTTTTTATTCCCATCATCATGACTTTTCTGTCCTCCATTTCATTCTAAAGTCACACTTATTTTTTTTTACTCTCTAGGACTGTTTTAAGTGTCATTCAACTGGATTGAATTTCCAAGACCAAATATACCACCCTCCCTGCTTAGCTTACCGTCCCCTGATCCTGATGTGTCCTCACATTTCCTTCCTCAATATAATGGCACCCTCTGAAACACATTTTGAAACTACACACTCATGAGTTTCAGACAATCCAACGTGTTTACACTTTGTGAAAGAGGGGCCCCGTCATTCCTAAGAGCACAGCTTTTTGTAGCAACTTGACCCTTAATTACTGCCGATTGCCTGTTTGGCTGGAGCTCAGCTCTGTGCTCTGCTTGCCTGTTATCCCTCTCCACGTTGTGTCATTTTCATTTTCAGACCCGCACCCACCTACTTGTCCTGCTCAGCAGCCATTAACTTGCCTGCCGCTACCTGTCCCACACTGCTTCGCAGCTGTTCTTTCGCTGCCAGGCTCAGACCGAGAGAGCCACTCTTGAATTCACCTGCCAGGCTCAGTCTGAGCCCTTGCCCAGGTGGAGGAGAAAGAATGGACAGGAATTAGATGGCCTGCCACATGCTATCAAAGGTATCGAGTTCTCCTTGTGTCCCAGGCAACCCTGAAATAGCCATGGGAAGCTTTTATGCCTCAAACAAATATAATACAATCTTCGATCATCTGCGAGTTTGCATAATTTAGGAAGTCTAAAACCTGGTGTTGAAAAATTTTTGACCAAGGCAATAGAATAAGAACTACCAGGGCATAGATACTGAAGAAAAACCAGACACTCCTCCAAATTACTTATACATTTGTTTAATGCTTTGGAAAATTTCAGAAAAATCTGGAAATATGACGACTTCTACTTGAGAAAGCTGAATTGTATTTCTCTACATATTTCTATAGCAAATATGTGTCCCATAAATGTAGGGCAACTTTATTGCAAACTCAGTTCCTATCATTTGAAATGCTCATTGTTCGTTCTTCTATCTGTAAAAATTTTCAACTTTCGAGACACAGTTCAACACCCCATCACTTCCACGAAAACGCTGGGTTAGTTCCACTTTATTGTGGAGTACTAGGCTTAATCTAGACAATCTGGACTTTTGTCCAGGCTTTGCCACTTGCCATTCAAGTGACTTGAGGAAGCCACTGACCCCTTGATTCTCATTTTCTTCATGTTTATATTGGGAATGATACTGGCTCTAGCTCTGTCCATTGTGCAGAGTGTTTATAAGGACTGAATGAGGTAATCTATAAATGTGTTTGGTAAACTATGATGATAGGGAAATGTATGGTAGTCTTTCCTCCAAATGTACTTGTTCTATTGCTCTTGGATGTGCAACTACAGAAAAATTCAGTAACTATAAATTGAGAAAAAAGTATAATGAGAGCTAACAGTGAAAACCTGGTCATTGTTCTACATTATCTACATTTAATTCCTCCACAACACTAGGAAGTGGGTTATATTGCTCCCATTTTACAGATGAAGATGCTGAGGGAAAAAGAGGTTAGCTAACCTGCCTAAGAACACACAGATAATAGGTGGTGGAGCCAAGACTCTAATCTAGGCTGTCTTTGGAGCTTGTACTCTTAACCACTAAATGGTCTTACCTCTCATAATGCTCTGGGTAATAGAGGGTATATGGTCCATTCATTTAACTTTATCTCTCTTTTTGAAATCTCCCTGAAACATCCTATGTCCCTCACCAGTTTCTTTCACTGGATCATATGGGAAATGAGGCAACTGAGCAACAACAGCAAGACATGACGCTTTACTGGTCTTTCTAGTGCCTCTTTAGGCAGTGAAACATTCCTTCACTGTGACCCGTGGAGCCCGCAAGGACAATACTCCTGAGGGCAGGTCTCTGGCTATCCCGTCAGTTAACACTGTGTCATGTGGCTTATCTCTTTAGGTCTTGTTTTATTCTGGGTTGTGAGAGGTTCTGAAGTTTACAAAATTCTCTAGTAGGCAAACACTCCATTATTGGGATTCCAGACCTGGCCTTGGGAAAATCTAAGGATTTTGATTTGTTTTTGGCTGCTTTACTCACAAACAAAGAACACATTTCCCTCGTTTCTACAAATATAATAGTTTATAAGGAACAAAATCACATTTGACCAGTTGTTTCCCAAATAAATGTTCTGTTTTTAAGATGTGTAAATGGAAGGCTAGCAGTATTACTTGGTTTAGAAAATTTCTCATCTGGGCTGAGATATCCCAGATGGTAGAAAAGAGAGAGTTTGGGATGTAATAGAAACTACATAAAACTGACTGCAAACATGTATGCTTAAACACACACATATTCATATCCTAGTAGGCAGCCACAAAGTCAGCAGTCCCATTGCTTTGTAGTTTAATTAAAATCACTGATTTTCCTAACCCAACATTTAGAAATACCATCAGATGCTACTCATAATCTGAAGAAGCGCGTGTATTTAGGAGAGAGTATCCTAGGGTGAAAGCTACAGCAACAGCTGAATGGTCAACAGAAACTTCGGTCAGTGAGCCAAGATTGTAGGCCATCAATATATTAAGGTTTACAATCCCATTTTATATCCCCCCCAAAAAAGAAAGAGAGCTAGAAATTACTCATTGTGTGGCTGTCCAAAAGTGGCAGATCATTTTGATTAAAGAATAAAATGGATTCAGCTGCATGACAGCAAGAAGAGGGAGGGGAAAGGGGGATTACCGGATAAGGTGTACTGCTACTTTAAAATTATGCATGCATGACCCCCAACCAGACCCCTCCCACTGCTTGAGGTACCAGCTGAAAGGTTGGGGAGCTCAGTTCCAGGCGGGCCAGCAAGCAGACTACGCTCTGAGTTTCAGGTAACCAAGTGTTTGCTGTGCAGAGTACTTTACCTGGGCACCCAAGTTTTCCTTGCAGCATTCCTGCTGCTGCAGCCTATTCACTAAGAGTAACCAGGGGTTACAGCAGCGTTGCTAGGCAACGAGGGACAGCAGTCCTGTTGAAGAGCCATTTGTCACACTGAGGGGATTGGTTGAAATGCAATAAAGAAATGGTAACTCAGCTTACTTATCAATACAATTACTTGCACAGTATTAAGAGTCTATATATAACCTTCAAACTACATAGTCATATGAGGAAACACTAGCACAAACGTTTTGCTAAATATTAAGGCATAGGACAGACAGATGGCGTTGGGTTTCTAATCAGCTTTACTGTGAGCTTAAAGTTGCTGCACATGCTGGGATAAGGGGAAAGGCCCAAAGTGCTTTGCCAGCTTTATTTTGGGCATCTGCAAGTTAGCTCTGGGTTACAACATACGGTGCATGTGTAAAGAAAATCTATACGATTCTTTACCTTGTTAAGTAGAGTAGATAGTGCTAATTCCCTGGAGTGGAGTAACCACCTAAAATTACCATATGGTGAAATACATTATTGATAATTATGTACACACACTTATGTTATATATATAAAAAACTGGTTGTCCTAAGGACTTTTAAAGTGCTTGATTTGCCCAATAAAATCAAGATATTTACCAAAAAAAAAAAATGAGTATTTTACTCTAAGCATCGTATTTTGAAATGTTTTTTTGAGAAGTTGAGCAGTGTTTCTTGTTGGGGTACAAAGTCCTCATGCTTAAGAGGCACTTCAGTTTTAAAGATGCAACAGCTTTCCCTTGACACCTGTTTTTGATTTCCAGATACCAGCTGCTACTCATGTCTTCACCATTGCTAAGAACGTCTTTGGTATTACCTCAGTGTGAAAACCTGTCTGCAGTTACCCGAAAATGGAATATCTCAACGTTACTTATAGTACCCTGCTTTAAAGTGTTGCTGGCAAGTGGCATGGCCTGATTATTTATTTAGGAATGTTTTATCAGGAGGAGAATGCTTTTTTTGTAAACATGAATTGCCTGGGTCTTTCACTGGGCTGCGGCTTCTTGTCTCAGTTCATTGAAACATTGACCTTTGCCTATTTTGCTTCTATATCATTGGCTGACTCACGGGGTCTTTTCCCAAGGCTGGAGAACGTGGGAGCTTTCAAGAATGTTTCCATTGTGCCAACTCAAGCAACGTGTGGACTCCCAAACCGAAGCACTTTTTGTCATAGCTCTGCTGCTGCTGAAAGTATTCAGTTCTGCACCCAGCGGTTTTGCGTTCAGGATTGCCCACACAGATCTTCGACGCCGATGTACACTGCCCTCTTCTCAGCAGGCCTCAGTAGCTGCATCACAGCAGACAAGAATGATGTGCATCCTAATTCCCATAGCAATTCTACAAGTTTTATTTTTGGAAATCACAAGAATTGCTTTTCTTCTCCTCCGCCTCCTCCTCCTCCAAGGCTGGCGGCATCATTTACTTTAGCTGTGTGGTTGAAACCTGAGCAAGAAGGTGTAATGTAAGTAGAAGTGTGGGTATAAGCTTTCCTAGGACCCTGAAAAATCAGTAGTAGTGAAGATTATTGTGACCCGAATTCTACTCTAGAAATGAAGGCTAACAATATGGAATTCATGTGATCAAAGATTGACTCCTATGTTAGTCTTTCCTACTGAAATTTACACTCCAATATTTTTCCAAATTCAAAATTTTTTACTCTTCTAGGGATGAAGTGGACCATGAACAAAGAATGTAGTATTAGCATAGTTTCATTGCAGGCAGATATGTTTACACCTGAATCATTTATTTCCTATTCGTTAGTTAGACATTTGTTCTTAACCTTCAGAGCGTAAACCAGACTCAGTGTGGATTTTAAAGCATGAGTATTAGTAATACAAATAATTGATATTTTCAAAGTCTTGGTCTGGATTTATACAAATAACATGCCCCTACTAGGGAGTAAAATTTTCATTTGGCAGATGGCTCTCTGAGGGCTTAAGACTATGTTTTATTCATCCTTATTTCCCCAAGAAGACATGTTTGCTTGACTCATGGAAGATGTTCAATAATATGAGTTGACTATATGAATAGCACTCCATGTCTAAAAAGATATAGCTTTTAGCCCTTTACTTTGTGGTATTTTAAACTTCCAATTACTTAGAAAATATATAGGTAATCATGCAATATTCTTAAAAGCTTTTATGCCTTGGATCCCAGAGAAATGCTTTCGGTGATTTTGGAGTGGGGCTCCCTTACCATCATTTCTTGTTAGTTTATGCAATCACTTGTTTTTCTTTTTAAAAATTTTTTATTTTTAATTATTATGGGTACATAATAGTTGTATATATTTGTAAGGTACATGCGATGTTTTGATACGGGCATGCAGTGTGTATTAGTCAAAGCAGGGTAATTGGGGGATCTATCACCTCAAGCATTTATTGTTTCTTTATGTTAGTAACATTTCAATTCCACTTTTTTAGTTAAAGTATATCACTACTTGTTGTTGACTATGGTCACTTTGTTGTGCTATCAAATATTGTTCATTCTATCTAACTAACTGTATTTTTGTACCCATTAACCATCCCTACCATATCCCACCCTCTCCACTACCCTTCCCAGCCTCTGGTAACCATTATTCTACTCTGTCTCCATGAGATCAATGTTTTAATATCTAGCTCCCATACATGAGTGGGAACAGGTGAGATCTGTCTCTCTGAATCACCTGTTCTTCATTCTGTAGTCTTTTCTCAAGCTGATATCTAATGTGTTTCCCCTAAATATTGAGAGCCAACTTGGAAATTTTAATAAGTAGAACAGTTTTAAGCCATTTTTGCTTATCTTTTGTCTTCCTGTAGGGCTTTTGGACCTTCCCCTTGTGACATTTTCTTTGTGTGAGAATGTTGGCTAGGTATCTAAAAACTTGTGAAACAAACCAGAAAAGTCTTACCATCTCATAAGCAAATATGACTTAAATGTCTTTGGTGTTTAATTTCAATTTGCCAAGTGAAAGTTGCTATGTTTTCATTTGGTTTTAAATTTGGATTGGAAATTAATCATAAACCATTATCCCTATTTCTACATCTCCCTAAAAGAAAACTTTGTTTTTTTGCTGTTTGATATTCTAATAAATTCAAGCTACTCAGTTTATGTAACTAGTATTCAAAGAGTCTTAAAACATTGACTCTTGACAAATAGTGCTAGGATAAAATATTTTTCCAAGCTTATATAGGAACATATCTGTACCAAATTCATCTTCTATTGGCATTACTTTGTATAAATAAGACAGAGGAGTATTTATCGAGGTGGTAACACATGGTTTATGATTTTGAGAGTTCCTTGTATGAAGGTCATTTCCATTCTCAAAACTAAAATACCTATGGGAATTGGGGGAATTTCGGGGTGTTTGCACTAGATAAGTAAAACAAACAAAACATGGATTATCCAATTATTGTTTATTCAGGAGCAGAAATAAATCCAGTTCCTAAATATTTTGCTACCTGCCTTCCTCTCACATTTATTATCTCCCAAAGCTAGTATGTTTACAAGCAAACAAAATAGCAAGGAAGATAATCAATAACATATTAAGAAATGCATTTTCAGTAAGCTTGGGGAAATAAGTCTGCATTTGGTAAATACATTCTTGAGTAATGGTCGAATTCTCACTTGTAGATTTAAACTCAAGAAAAATGAATAGAGGCAAACTCTTCACAGATTGTTTAAGACGGGGGATAAAGAGAAATTCTTTCATTTCAATAAATTAGAAATATCCAACTACTAATGGGTTAAAAAAATTGTGGCAAAATTTATATAAACCTTTATTTCTACTTATATAAAACCTTTATGTCAACTACAATGATTTTCCTAAATTAAAAATATACTTGCTCACGTAAATTTACTACCAAATATATGTACAAAATATAGTAAAATAGTTATAGCAAAAGTACCTTCTAGTGTTCTCCGATCTTATTCTTACCTCTCAACTCAGGGAAAAAAATAGATGGAAGTGAGAAGTGATTTTTGAAAAATGTATTCTTTAAGGAAAATTTTAAAACATCTTTAGCAGTCATTTTTGGTTGACCTGATTTTACCTTTGCCTCTTTGGTGCTTTCAATTGAGTTTGATCACAAACTCATCATTTGTTGAGGGTCTGCTGTATACCAGGCATGCTTCTATCCTCAGAATGCTCATGATCTAAATGATCTAATGGGGAAGACAGATGGATTAGCACTATTACCTAGATGGCACAGCGTGTTAGGTGTGCACAAAGGGAGGGCCCTTAACCAACCTTGAGCAGGGAGAAGGGTTCCAGGATCAGGTGTAATCACAGAGATGCTGAACCTAAGTTAGAGGTAACCAGGCAAAGAAAGGAAGCCTGGGTCTGAAAAGTGTGTTACTGTAATAAGGATTTGAGATAATTAAAAAAAAATTGATAACTGTCTTGACACAAGAACCTAGAAACATTCTAAAAATTCTTTTATCTTATCAAAATATTATTTCACTGTATTCAGAGAAGATTGAATGACTGTTCACCCAAGATCTTTACCATTATCTCAGTGCCTTAGTTAGACCATATGGAGAGGTAGCCAGGCCTCTTATGGGCATTGGTTTGGCTTCTGGCCAGTTCATAGTGGGGTAATTAGAGACCAATAGCTGTCCATTCTCCATTTCATCACAGGAATTAAATAGAGTGATTCTGACTCCAGGGCTAGTGATTTAGAGCCTTCCATGGATACTAAATTCTCTTTACATTCAAAAAAAGAGAGGGAGAAAGATTTGCACTGGTGACTCAATACCCAAGCGGGATGTAGTGTGTTGTACCACTTCCTATAAAAGAAATAGCAGAAGAACTAATGAGCCAATAGGCTAAATGTTAGTTTTGCAGAATGATTCAACCACTTCAAGTTTCCATCATGAATCTCTAATAAAGGGTGTTGAGGCTCTGGGGAATATATTGTAAATAGGAATTCTATTTTTTATTGAAATAAAAGGGCTTCTTCATTGGAATAAAGCTGGCTTTGAATATAATGACATTTCAGGCACTTATTCCTACTGCACCATTTTGAGTGAAGTTTGGGGTCATTTTCACATCACTGTAACTGCACAATGCCTTGGCATGTCTTTTTGGTTGGGTGCTGACCTTTTCTCTCTTTTCTGGTTGCTTCCTAAGGTGTGTTATAGAAAAGACAGTGGATGGGCAGATTGTGTTCAAACTTACAATATCTGAGAAAGAGACCATGTTTTATTACCGCACAGTAAATGGTTTGCAGCCTCCAATAAAAGTAATGACACTGGGGAGAATTCTTCTGAAGAAATGGATTCATCTTAGTGTGCAGGTGAGTAAAATAAAAAATATTTAACATTTGGTTAAACACAAGGATCTATCTTCCTTTCTCTCCTTTAAATGGCATCTACTCACAAAATCAGCAGTATCTTTTAGATTTCAGATAAGTGTAAATGACAACTAAGGAAGAAAAATATTTAAATGGCCTAATGACGTATCTCTTGATAAGCTAGCATTTCCCTCATCAAAATTGCTATAAAAACTCCCACAAATGCTTGAGGACAATGCTATTTGTAATAACAATATCCTTGGAAATTTTTAAAAATTTGGTTTTGTTTAAAAATGTGTAAAGGCTCTTTTGGTGTCTAGTACTAATTTTACTAGTCGTGGCTGTATTAAAACCCTTGCCTGATTTTTACAGCTGTCTTTCTCAGATAGCATCTGACGATGTGAATAAAATTTGGCTGTTGCATCAAAATGCTGACCTTAGAACTAATGAACTTTACACTTGAGGCACTCAAAAGGTGTTATATTATTATTTTAGTTGTCAACCACAGTTTGTATGAGCCTTAGAAGCTGCTAAAGGCTGAGAAAGCTGTGAGCTGCCTGGTATTTACAATCACTAGAATAAAGGCACACTTGATCTGGTTCCTCAGGGCACTGGGAGGGCCCAGTGCAACCAAAAGCCACCCTTGCCTTTCAAGCCAGAGGTTCTTCGTTCTTCGTGTCACTACCTGAAGCAGGTAGTACGGGGGCTTCTTCAGAGAGTTTTGAAAATTGTTATTTGGCCTTAAGGTATTAATATTGGTTAGGATATGAGTTTAGCAAATATAATTTGCAGAGAACAGTGTCTCCATATGCCACTAGTGTTGAAAGGGCATCAAAGGGGTAGGTCACATCTGGCATCAAGCCCTGTCTATAGGATATGATGGTTTCGGTTTCTCAGTGCTTACTCTTCATTTGTTCAGTAGTTAACAGATATGGAACCTATTTGTCCTTTATCTTGAAGTCGTCCATTTTACCTACTGACAAGTGCAACAGAATTAGGTTTTAATGTTAAAAATGTGGAAGCAGAAACTGCTAAAGAAAGGGAATTTGCAGAAGATGCCAAATAGATGCTATGTTTGTTGCATATTTTTGTCTTAACAATGATAAAAAAAAATTCTTTTTACTTGCCTTTATTTTGTCTTGTCTGTGAAACTGTGCCATGTTTTGTCAGGCAGTAGTACATTAAAAGCTTTACAAAGAAAGTTTAAAATCTAAATGCAAGGAGGTAAGCATGACTGAATTACTCTCCCGGGAATAAAATGCTCTTAGAGTGCCTATTGAAATCAGCATTATCATTTCAATACATGTCAAATATGAGTCATTTCCTAGTTTAGGCAAAATTTCTTTATAAATCTTTAAATCTTCCCCTTCTTTCAAGAAAAGGTTAAAGTACTTGTGATTTAATGAGACTGCTTCATTTCATAACTGTTTGACTATCAAGAGAAAACTTGTCTTTTCCAATTTGTACACTACTTTTATTTATTTTTTGCATGAGTTTTTAAGTACACTACATTTTATATTAGAAATACAGAACTAAACAGTCATAAAACACTGGAAAAAACATTCAGGTCTGTTTATTCCTCTGGCACTTATTGAATGTTTTAGGGGTACCCAACATTATGAGCATCTGGATTCATTCAAATGAAAATTAAAGGGCAATTATTTACTCTAAATTGGAGACCTACACAAGTTTCCTTTAAATTGAACACCAGTCTGAATACAGTTAAGATATTATGAAATTTGTAAGAATCCATATTATAGGTGTTAAATAAGGAATATATTCATTACTTAAAAGTTATGAGAAGTAGGGAAGGACAGGAGATTGGGAGTTGAGAAATCTGATTTAGATAATGCTACTCTGTAGACTTTAGAAATTCATTTGACTCAGTTTCCCCATTTATGTAATGAGAGGATCAGACTACATGAACAAAATGAATCCCTCTTAGAGTTCTACATAAAAATAAGTGGCATGAGGAGCGAGGCACAATTACTTAGAGTACAGCGAGCAGTTGAGTTGTGTAGGGTTATCTAGGCAGTAAGCGACAAAGCCGGCTCCATTAATTGATGGTCAGGCTTGTGCTTTTTTCTGCCTCCCCATGCTGTCTAGTGTTTACACAAAAGCATTTTTTTGGTAGATTTTGTGGCCAAGATAGAGACAGATGCAGCTTGTTACTCTTTCATTGTATAACTTGCAAAGAATGTTTGCAGAAAAATAAATTTAATATAAAATATAACTTAGCCATTGTTGCATTATTATATAATACATCCAAACTCTTTTTAATTTTGGGATTAGGGACTTCTATCATGCTAGGCATAAAATTTAACAAATAACAATATGGTTCAGTCAAATTTAAAACTGCAAGTCTGAACTTAATGTGTATGCATATTTTCATCCATCTTCCAGTACAGCCAAAAATCGATGAGCTTATATTGTGTGTGTTTGTGTGTGTGTGTGTGTGTGTGTGAAAAAATATAACATACACCTCTATACCTGAGATGTCTCAGAAAACAGAATTTAACTTACAAAGGCCTGGTCATATAAAATTAACAGCTCTAACCTTACACTTTACCTCATACAGTTCACTTGGCATCAGCTTCCCAGCAGTAAAATTGCAATTCTAATTTCCCAAAATCAGAAAAAAAATGGTTTTCAATAATTAAATACCTGGGCAAAAAAAATGCCAAGAAAAGGCAGACATACTAAACATTGGAGATCTAATTTACTAAACAAAATATGACTCATATTGCTACAGTAATGGATATGATAGCTTTTACTCCAAAACTAGCATTTTGAAACTTCAACCTGTTGGAAAATGATTAGTTTTTAAATTAATATTCCTTCAGGGACTTGAATCTGACAGGACTGCCAATTTAAATTTTACTTTTGGGTTTAATATATTGGCTATTTCAAATTATATCATGCTAAAATTCATTATGTCATATTTTTTATACTAAAATTGGAAAAATCAATTCATACCTTTATTATCAAATGGGGAACACATAATAGCAGATTTTTTAAAGCTTAGTTTTCATATTGAATCAGCACATGCTGTAGTTATTGTAAGAGATCTTTTAAAGTTTTGAAATATGTAAAATAATTTTACTTTAGCATTTTGTTAAAGATTGGTAAGTAAAAAAACTTGGCAGTGTATGCATTTAGCTGCATATCATTTGAAAGTAAAACCTCAGGGTTTTCTATGAAATATTCTTTGCCCTTAAGCAGTTCTACACGTTTTATAGGACAAATAGCATCAAAAATCATCAATATAGTCACCCTTCTAATAATTTTGCTGAAATGCAATAAAACAATTACTATAATTTGAAGCTGAGGAAATACTACAATGGTGGAACAACAAAAAAAAAATAATTTAGCAATGGGCTTGTTCACATTTTCTGTGCTATTTTGAGGGCTCCTTGATGCATTGACAATTCAAGAGCCACAGATGATTCTAGCTACAATAGTGTGAAAAAGAGCAGTTCTAATAGGATACAATGAAGGAAAAAATGCATGGGTAAATAAAGTTTTAGGAATCAATAGATGAAGGATAGGAGTTTCATAATCATAGTTTGTTCTAAGAGTACATACTGTTGATTTATGTATTCAATCTGAAAAAGGAAAACTATTGATAGTTCTGGAGAAAAAGAAAATGAAATTTAACCAACATTTGTTAGAATAGATAAACCAAGTCTCTCAATTAATCTCTGAACTGTATGCCCATGTGCACACTTTGTAAAGGTGTTTCCACATTCTTATTGATTGAGGGAGCATGAAACATCCATGCCTCTTTACGGAAGTTTCCTCATTCAGTTCAGTAAGCTCTATGTCCTGGGATTCTCATAGGAACGCCATCACAGCCCCTATCCCTACTCCAAGAGAATCTCAATCCATATTGTTCCTTTAATAATCTTTATTGCATTTAACTCTCACTCTGTGTGTGCATGTATGTGTCCATGTGTGTGCTAAACATTATTTATTTGTACAAAGTCTTCTCTTTGTATCTAGCTAGCTGAGTATACCTCAAGTTAGTTGAATAGTTCTGGGTTAGTCAGAGCAAAGTTAAGCTCAACAGAAATTAATGAATGTTTTTCAGAATAATCAATTAAATTTTGATAGCTGCTATTATTGAGTACTGATTTATATGTACTCTATTAAACATTTTACATGGTTACTTTTCAAATGCTAATAATAGTTCTATGGCTTTGACTTATATATTATCCCCATTATAGAGGTGAGAAAAATGAGCCTTAGGGAATTTAAATTGCCTACCTAAATTTATAGTCTCAATTTTCTTTGATCTTAAACTAAAACTCATAAGTTGCCATGAACTGGCACTGTCACTGAGAAGATCTAAGGAGAAGATTTCAAAGTTCTGTGAACCAAAAACAAAAACAAAAAAACCTACAAACCCACATGAACTGAAAACAAATATTTGTAATATAAATGTAATTTTTGTGTATTTGTACATATTTTGTACATATTTGTAAGACAAATATTTATAATGCTTCACACATTTACATGACTTAAATAATTAAAGTCAATATATTTTACAACTATATCCCTCATTGATACAAGCGGTTTAAATGTACAATGTAATGTAATCTTATATAAAGTTATGCTCAAAATTTCTGTGGTTTATGGCAGTGAGATAGATTACAATGGCTTAATGAAAGAATATTACACTTAAGCCATGCTGATCACCTGATCCATGTCAAACAGAACCAACTGTTATGTTCGTTATGATAAAATATAAAGAAGAGAACATTTCCTACATGATTATGGAAATAGGTAAAGCCATCCAAGTAAAAAATTATTATTTTCTGTACATTTTTGCATAAAACTTAAAAATATAATGTTTAGTCAGAAGGCAAAGCTTTAATTCTTGACATTTTAGTTGAAAATCGTACAATCTTAGGAAAATGACGTAACACCTCAAATGTTAGCATACCCATTACAAATTGGAACCAAACATTAACTTGACCTATTTAGCTTACACAATAAATTTGGACATGTAAAGAAAGCAATATCTGATAAAGCACTTTATAGCCTATACATTCCTGCTATGATGGAGCTTACAGCCCAGTCAGCGACTAAGACAATCATATGTTCACACCAATGACAGCAAAGTGATAATGTGGTAAGTGCTATGGGCTCATATGAAGAATGATTTGATCAAATCACTGAGGTCAAAGAATCCTTCATTAAAGAAATTATACTGAATACATGTATTAGTTTTTTAGGCCTGCCCTAAAAATTATCACAAACTAGGTGGCTTAAAACAATGGAAATTTATTGTCTTGAGTTCTGGAGGCTAAAAATCTGAAATCAAAGTGTTCGCAGAGCCACACTCCCTCTGAAACTTATAGAAATGTCCTTCCACGTCTCTCCCGGTGTCTGGTGTTTTCCGGCAATCCTTGACATTCCTTAGCTTGCAGATGCTTCACTCCAGGTTCTGCTTCCATCATCACACGGCCACCTCCGCCCCTTGTATGTCTGTGCCATCTTCTCTCATAAAAACGCCAGTCATACCAGATTAGTGTCCGCCCTAATTCAATTTACTCATCTTAGCCTGATTACATGCAAAAAGACACTACTCAAATAAAGTCACATTCACAGGTACCAGGGATTAGGGCTTCAGTCTGTTTTTTTAGGGGGACGCAATTTAACTAATAGCAAGACATATTCAAAAGAATGTGTAGGATTCAACTAGGTAGAGAGCATAGAGAAGAGCATTCTATACACATACAGCAAAGAGTGAAAATGCCCTTTTGTGAAAGGAAATACGTTTCATTTGAGAGATTAAAAGGCCAATATGGTAAGAGTAAAGTCAACATAGCAAGAGTGCAGCTGACAAAATAGGGCATGGTATGAAATGAGGACAGAACAGTCAGAAGAGGCTATGTTTTAAAGAGCATCATTGGACATGTTAAGGTGTTTTAAATGGAGCTCTATTGAAACATGTTATGTCAAGGACAGGAAATGAGGGTGGTGAGGGGAGAATGGGACAATATATGACACAAACAGATTATCTTTTGCTAAAGATCACTCTGGCTGCAGTGAGGGAGAACAGTTTGCCTAAAGACAAGAATGAAGGGTTGTTAGGGTACTCGTATGGCCCAAGAGGGATATAAGGATAATTTGGAATGCACTGGCAATAGTAAATATGCAAAGAAGTGGTCAGCTTTGAAAGCAGTTTAGGGATTAAAATTAAAGGGCTTGTTGATGAAAGGAATGTGAAATTTGAGGGAAAGGGTGTTATTGATGAATCCCAGCCTTCTGGCTTACATGATTGCAAGGATAATGGTTTCATTTGTCAAATTGAAACACTAGAAGAGAATCAGATTTTTGATATACAGCACATATGCGCTAAACTTCAGCTCGGGGTAATAATTCTCAGCCATAGAAATCATTAGCATTATTGAGAAACTTTAAAAAATATTCTGATGCCCATACCCCATTATGTCTTCATTGGTCTAGGTGAGTCTCAAGGATTATTCCTTCCTTCTTGTCCTGATGGATTGAAAAATGTGTAACAAAATAAAACAACCAGTATTTGAGGCAGGAAATGATCAACTCCTATTCAGATATGTTATGGAAGATGTATAAAGAAGGTGGGGTGTGAATTAACTATTGAAGGATAGATAGGTTTTTGATAGATGGAGAAGAGCAGGAAGGGTGGAATTCTATGCAGGGGGAACAATGCTTGGGAGATGAAAATAGCAAAAAGTGTCAGTGAGAGAGGGGAATCTGAGTTATTTAGAAAGACACATATCATGTGTTGGGTGAAAAAGCTTGAGAAAAGTAGCTTAGAAGTTTACATAGAGTTATGAAGGTTTTTTATTTTCCTCCCATGTTTTTTTTCACCTCCTAATCTGATCTATTTGGTAACTGTTATTAAACTCTATAGCTCTTAGAATTCAGTAGTAGTCCCTTATCCTAGGTTTCTTTTTCTGAGGATCCAGTTACCTGTGGCTAACTATAGTCTGAAAATATCAAATGGAAAATTTTAGAAATAAAAAATGTATAAGTTTTAAATTGCGTGCCTTTCTGTGTAGCATGATGAAATCTCTTGAGGTCTCACTTTGTCCAGTGTCTAAATGCTGCCTACGCTGCCCACTCTCCCTACGCGTTAGTCACTTAGTGTCTGTCTTAGTACTCAGATCTACTGTCGGAGTATTGCAGTGCTTGTGTTCAAGTAATCCTTATTTTATTTATTAATGGCTTCAAAGCACAAGAGTAGTGATGCTGGCAATTTGGATGTGCCAAAGAAAAGCTGTAAAGTGCTTCCTTTAAGTGAAAAGGTGAAAATTCTACACTTAATAAGGAAAGAAAAAAAATGTGTGCTAAGGTTGCTAAGATCCACTGGTAAGAATGCATTTCATGGAAAGCATCTGTGAAATTGTGAACAGTATATTCTAATTGTTGTGTTTTATTGTTGATCTCTTACTGTGCCTAATTTATAAATTAAACTGTATCATAGATAGTGTCCATATAGGAAAAAAACCCTATATTATATACAGGGTTCAGAACTATCTGTGGTTTCAGGCATCTACTGGAGGTCTTGGAACATATTCCCTGTGGATGGGGGGGCGGGGGACTTCTGTATATACAATGTATACGTATTCACCAAAAAATAAAAAGAGTTTGGTTTAGCTAATGTGTGTAAAAAGATCATCACAAGTCATATTGTACTGTTTACCTTTGACAAGTCTGAATGTTATCAGTCTAATATTTTGTAGGAAAAATGTAAGTTCAGTGAGAACTTTCCTATAAAACTCCTCCAATTAAGACTTACAGCAAGCCATGAATAAATTAACATTTAAACGTGGAAACTGATATTTGGAAAAGAATTTAGCAATTTCTTATTTCTGCTAGAAAATGGCTGGTTCACAGCCAATAACTATAAAATGTACAATATATTCAAAAGGAAAATATGTACAATTATCATATTGTACATTTATTACATATACTACTAAAATTGAAAATTGCTATAAAAAGAAGAGTATTTTCCAATGTCCACTTATTTTTTCAACAATCTCTATTCTTGGAAATGCCACTATGGTAATTCCATCAAATTTGTAATGGTTAAAATTTGATGGTAGTGCTTTTTAAAACCTATGTTATCTAATGGAATTGTCATTTATATTATATTATTTTCACCTAAAAGCCAGATATAATAAGACTTAGATTATTTTTGCTTTTTTTGTGTGTAGTCATTTTTGTGCCCAAAGGGCTAACTGATGCCTTCAGTTATACATGAGCAATTACGACTAAAGGCAGGAAGAATAGCATGCCTATAACCTAGGGCAGAATTTGGCCTGTGATATGTATCACTCGATAATGGAATGGAGAATATGACTTTATTTAAACATGGACTTGAATAGCTTTATTTTCCCATACTGTTTCTCTTGGTATTTCTCTAAAATGCAACATTCAAAGTATTCTACGCTGCTATATCTTCCTGGATGCATAAGGGCATATGAATTCAAGAGACCATTTTAGATATCCATATAAGCTAATGGTAAAGTAATTAAAATTTTAAAAAAATTAAGAAAACTTTTCCAAGAGTGGAAAGGCTTTAATAGGTTAGATAATTTTCCAGTTATCTAACAACAGCAGTGAAAATTATTGATATTTATAAGTTATATATATAATTATATATAATCTCTTATATTAGTTATAGCAATTTCATTCTACCTTCTAAAGATCACATGAAATAATCCTATAAAAGGTTGAGCTGTATAGCAGTAGAAGAAAGTAATTGGTTTGTTTTTGTTTATGCTTAGTGTTCAATCATTTTCAACCTGGGGAAGGAGGAAGGAAGGGAGGGGGGCAATGAAGGAAGGAAAGAGGGATGGAGGGAGAAAAATAAGAAGGGGTGGAGGGATGGAAGGAAAGAGGGAAGAAAGGAAGCCATGTGACTTGGGTGGGGATTTGAGGCAATACCCAGGACCATGGTGGGAAGCCAAGGGACCTAAGGAGGAGGGTCAGCCCATGCCAATTTCACTGTAATACAGGTGACTGAGAAAGTTTACATTATAGATGCATAGTACATAATTTTTGGTTGGTTGTTTCTGGGATATAAACCTCTTGTATTATTCTAGTTATTTGTCCAAAATGTTATATGTAACCATTGGGAGGTGTTGGCACTTTAGAGAACTTTAGAGAAAGGGGTTGAGTTCAATGTTTGAGTTGAATACGAGATAGAAAAGGACAAAGTAATTAGCTGCAGATGAGATGAATTCTCTGGGAACACATTGGGACAAATAATGACAATTATAATTTAATCCCCTAAATTATATTGTTGCTCTGCAACAATCTCAGAGCAACTCAAAGTATGTTGAAGAGGCTTTTAGAAATATTAAAAAGATGCAAGATCCCAGTAAATTTGAAAACTGCCAAGTACTAAACTTGGAAAGGTCTAGCATAGATAGTGCTTGTTTGCGTATTTTGAAAGTAACTTTATTGACATCTGATTGACATCTAAAAATATGTACATTTTGAATGTATACAACCTGATGGGTTTGAAGATAAATACCAGGTCTTTCCAGAAAGTATCCAGCCATATAGCTGTTCTCATTATATTAACAGTGGCTGAATACTTTCCAGACAGCCCTTTTTTATACCCATGAAACCATCACCATATTCTATGTCATAAACATACCCATCTGTTTTTTTTTTTCTTTCCTTGTTTTATTTTGATAGGTTTAGGTGATAGAAGTTGAATTCCATTATGTGTATGTATTGCATGGTGGTGAAGTCTAGGCTTTTGGTGTATCTATCCACCCACATAGTATACATTGTACCCCGTAGGTAAATTTTCATTCCTTACCCTCGCCCACCCTCCCCCTTTGTGAGTCAGTCCCTAGTGTCCATTATACCACTCTGTGTGTACTTAGGTTAATTCCATTTCTTTGCGATTGTGAATTGTATGCAATAAATATACAAGTGCAGGTATCTTTTTGATAAAAATTATTTCTTTTCCTCTGACTAGATACCCAGTAATGGGATTGTAGGATCAAATGGTAGATATACTTTTAGTTCTTTGAGAAATTGTCATATTGATTTCCATAGAATTTGTACTACTTTATATTCCCACCAATAGTGTATAAATCTTCCCTTTTCTCTGCACCCACACTAACATCTATTGTGCTTTTTTGACTTTTTAGTAATATCTATTTTAACTGGAGAAAGATGATATCTCATTGTGGTTTTGATTTGCATTTCCTTGATTTTTAGTGATTCTGAGGACTTTTTCTTATGTTTATTGGTCACTTGTATATCTTCTTTTGAAAAATCCCTATCCATGTTGTTTGCACACTTTATAATGGATTGTTTGTTTTTTTCTTGCTGAGTTGAGTTCCTTGTAGATTCTGGATATTAGTCACAATATACACATTGTGAATATTTTCTCCTATTCTGTAGGCTGTCTATTCTTCTAATTATTATTATTTTTTGCGGTGCAGAAGCTTTTTAGTTTAATTCTGTCTCAGTTTTCATTTTTGTTTTTATTGTATTTGTGTTTGGGGTCTTAGTCATAAATTCTTTGCCTAGGCCAATGTCCAGAAGACTTTTTCCTAGGTTTCCTTCTCAAATGTTTACGGTTTCAGGTCTTACACTTAAATCTTTAATCCATTTTGAGTTAATTATTATATACAGTGAGAGAGAGGGGTCTAGTTTCATTCTTCTGCATATGGCTATCCAATTTTTCCATCATTCATTGAATAGTGTGTCCTTTCCCCAGAGCATGTTTTTGTCTACTTTGTTGAAGATCATTTGTTGGAGATATATAATTTTATTTCTAGGTTCTCTATTCAGTTCCATTGATCTATGTGTCTACTCTTATGCGAGTACCATGATGTTTTGGTTGCTATATACTTGTAGTATAATTTGAAGTCAGGTAATGTGATGTCTCCAGTTTTGTTCCTTAGGATTGCTTTGACTATTCAGACCCTTTTTTGGGTTCTGTACGAATTTTAGGATAGTTTTTTTCTAATTCTTTGAAAAATGACTTTGGTATTTTGATAGGAATTGCATTGAATCTGTAGATTGCTTTGGGTAGTATGATCATTTTTCATAAAATTGATTCCTGTGTTCCGTGAGCATGGAATGTTCTTTCATTGGTTTGTGTCATATATGATTTCTTAATCAGTGATTTTTAGGTCTTGTAAAGATCTGTCAACTCCTTTGTTAAATTTATTCCTAGATATTTTATTATTTTATTTTTTTGCAGCTATTGTAAATAGTATTGAGTTCTTTATTTGGTTCTCAGCTTGATCATTGTTGGTCTACAGAAATGCTATTTAGATTGGTAATTTGTAATTTTTCTACTTTTTTGATGTAGGCATTTAGTGCTATAAACTTCCCTCTTAGCACTGCTTTTCTGTATCCCACATGTTTTGGTATGTAGTATTTTCCTTTTCATTCATTTCAAAAAAATGTTTAATTTCCATCCCTATTTCTTTGTTGACCCAGTGATCATTCAGGAACATGTTGTTTAATTTGCATGTGTTTGTATAGTTTCTAAAGTTTCTTTTTGTGTTGATTTCTATCTTTATTTCACTGTGGTAAAGAAAATACTTGATATGAATTTGATTTTTAAAAATTTGTTAAGAATTGTTTTGTGGTCTAAAATGTGGTCTATCTTGGGGAATGTTCCATGTGCTGATAAAAAGAATGTATACTCTATAGTTTTTGGGTAGAATGTTCTGTAAATGTCTGTTAAGTCCATTTGGTTTAAATTCCAATTTAAGTCCAAAGTTTCTTTGTTGATTTTTTTTGTCTCAATGATCTGTCTAGTGTTGAGTGGGTGTTGAAGTCAATCACTATTACTGTTTTGCTGTCCATCTATTTCTTTAGTTCTAGTAATATTTGCTTTGTGAATCTGGGTGCTCTGATGTTGTTTCATATATATTTAGGATCACCAGATCCTCTTGCTGAATTGATCTCTATCGTTATGTACTGACCTTCTTTGTCTTTTTTACTCTTTTTGATTTAAAGTCTGTTTTATCTGCTATAAGCATAGCTACTCTTGCTCACTTTTGGTTTCCATTTGCATGGACTATCTCTTTCCACCTATTTACTTTCAGTCTATATGTGTCTTTATGGGTAAGACGAGTTTCTTTTACAGAACATAAAATTGGATCTTTTTTTTTAATTCATTCTGCCAATGTATTTCTGTTAAGTGGAGCATTTTATCCATTTACATTCACAGTTAATATTGACATGAGGGGCTTTGTTCTTATCATATAGTTAGTTGATATCTAGTTGTTTTATACATTGTTTATTTTCCTCTGTCTTTTTGTCTTTGTAGTTTGCTGAACTTCTGTCATGCTGCCACTTAATTCCTTTCTCTTTGTCGTTTGTGTGATCGTTTCATGAGACCTGTAAGTTTTATATTTTTACATGTTTTTGTTATGGTGAATATTGACTTTTCGTTTCCATGACTCCTTTGAGCATTTCCTGTAGGGCCAGACTAGTGGTGAGAAATTCAACATTTGCTTTCGTAGAAAAGACTTTATTTTTCCTTCATACATGAAACTTATTCTGGCAGGATATAAACTTCTTGCCTGGCAGTTTCTTTCTTTTAGCATTTTTAAAATGCCATTCCATTCACTTATGGCCTGTAACATTTCTGCTGAGAGGTCTGCTGTGAGTCTGGCTGGGTTTCTTTTAGAGATGACTAGATGCTTATCTCTTGCTAATTTTACAATTCTCTCTTTCACTTTGACTTTAGTCATTCTGATTATATTATGGCATGGTGAAGACCTTTTTGTAATATATTTGGGGATCATTGTGCCTCCTATATCTGAATGTCCAAGTCTCTTGCTAGTTCTGGGAAATTTTTCCCAATTATTTCCTTAAATAGGTTTTCTAAACTTTTTGATCTCTCTTCCCTCTTGGGAATACCAATAATTCATCAGTTTGATCACTCTATGTAGTCCCAAATGTTTTGAAGGCTTTGCTTCTTTTTTTTTTTTTTCTTATTTGTGTCTGACTGGAATATTTCAGAAGACCTGTCTTCAAGTTCTGAGATTCTTTCTTCTGTTTGGTCTAGTCTATTCTTGAAGATTTCAAATGTGTTTTGTATTTCCTTCAATGAATTTTTCACCTCTAGAATTTCTTTTTTTTTTTGTTAGATATCTATGTCATTGATAAATTTCTCATTCATATCCTGAATTAATTTTCTGATTTCTTTGTATTAGTTTTCAGATTTATCTTGCATCTCATTGAGTTTCTTTATAATCAAAATTTGGAATTATTATCTAGAATTCTCTTTTCAGGAGAATTTTATTATTATTATATTTTTTAAGACAAGATCTTAAAAAAGATCTTCTGTTGGCCAGGCTGGAATACAGTGTCTGTTATTCACAGGTGTGATTATAGTTCACTACTTCCTTAAACTCCTGGGCTCAAGTGATCCTCCTGCCTCAATCCCCTGAGCAGCTGGGACTACAAAAATTAGCCATGACACTTCTAATTTTTTAAAAATTTTTTTATAGAGACAGCATGTTGCTATTGCCCAGGCTGGTCTCAAACTTGCGGTCTCAAGCAATCTTCCTGCCTCAGCCTCTTTGTTGTTAATGAGTATTAAATTTTGTTAAAGGCCTTTTCTGATTCAATTTATATGATCATGTGATTTTTCTTCTTTAGCCTGTTAATGTGGTTGATTACATTGATTGATTGATTTTCAAATGTTGAACCAATCTTACATATCTGGAATAAATCCTACTTTATAATGGTGTATGATTCCTTTTATATATTGTTGGATTTGATTTGCTCTTCTTTTTCTAGTTACTTGAGGTAGGAGCTATTTATGTAATACAATATTTGTATCCCCTGTAAATTCTGAAATAAAAAAAATAGGAGCTTAATGTTTTAAGATCTTTCCTCTTTTCTAATGTAAGCTTTAGATTGAACTTGGTGCTGTAACTTAATGTGTAACTTAATTTAGTGTTTAATGATAGTAACTTCCCTTTCCACACTACTTAGCAGCATCTCACATATTTTAGTAGGTTTGTTGGGTGAGAGTAGGGAGTGAAAGATTAGCTCCCTGCTAGGCTATGCTGGAACCATGAAAGTGTGTGTGTGTGTGTGTGTGTGTGTGTGTGTGTGGTTTTTCCATCGGAGTTTGGCTAAAGTAGGACACATAATTTTTGCCTAAAAGGTTTTCTCTTTTAGGCCACCATTTTCCCTGCCCCTTATCTAGGAGAAGAAGACTTCACAGCTTGTATCTGTGCCTGTTGGTAGTTTTAGGTTAGAGTTTTCTGGATATACGTGTGGTAATAATAATAATTTTTAAAAAGCCATATTGTTCCTCAAGTCCTGAGATTCCTAGGTTTTTTGCCTCTTCATTCCACTTTGAAGAGTAAAACCATACTTATTTGTTGTATTATGTTCTGGGATTTTTAATTATAGGGAGGAGATGTGGGAGGAATGATACTTCATCTTTGTCAGAACTGGAAGTCACATAGTGTTTTAAAAAGGACTTTGTCCACCATCTACCATTTCAAAATGCCTGTTGGTTATAAGCTTTTCATTATGTTTAAAGAGCATTGGCTAAATTGGATATGGCAAAAAGGAGGAGGAGAAGATGTGCTGGTCAAACATAGCAAAGTCAATACTGATGAAGCTAGACATGGTCTGTATTTGTCGTGGTTCTTCAGAGGGACAGAACCAATAAGATAGATATATAAAAGAAAATTAGTAGGGAGAACTGGCTCATTTGATTACAAAAGTGAAGTCCCATGATAGGCCTGTCTGCCACCTGGAGAATGAGAGATACTAGTAGCGTGGTTCCCAAGGAAGGTGGCAGTGTGGCTCAGTCTAAGACCCAAAGCCTCAAAACCAGGGAAGCAGACAGTGTGGCTCCTACTGCGAGGTCAAAGGCCTGAAAGCTCCTAGAAGGCTGCTGGTGCAGGTCCCAGAGTTCAAAGGCCAAAGAACCTGCAGTCTGATGTCCAAGCAGGAGGAGGAAAAGGCATGCTGTTGGGGGTGGCAGGGGAGGTGGAGAGAGAGAGAATAAGCACTCTAGGTATCACATTGGATATGGTAAAATAACTAGCTAGGCCAACAAGGTGTGTCCTTTATTGCCTATGGTATGATTACTGCAACTACTGCTGCTGGCAGAGAGCCATTCCTTTCATGTGTGTGAGTAGAAGATTAATTCTCCATTAGAAGTATAGACTTGATGCAAGGGCAGCATTTCACTGGCATCGATGTGTCAACATTTCAGCTAATTTACCTGACCGTGAATACTTCAGGGGGAAGAGAAATTGCTAATGTTTTGTATTAAACATGGGGTGGAGCTTGGGGAGATAATACAATTTGTACTTTTTAACATTTTGTTTCAATTGATTTCGTCAGGTATGTCTTTCTAAAGCAACTTTAGAGGTTGAAAGGCTGCTTTGCGGACCCTCAAGAGTTGTCTTTTTTCGTGTTACAATTACCATCACCATAGTTTGTATCTGATTTGGCTTGTGCATGAGGGAAAGGAGAGTCGTTGTGATGCAAAAGTGATTGTCATCATTCTTTGCAGATCTTCTGACGAGGAGTTTTTGTGTTACTCTGTGTAGTTTGATGTTTATTTGTAGCATGCGTAACTGGTTCATGTAGTGATTAAAATAATAAGTAATGCTTAATCATGGCTAAAATAAATACCAAGGATAAATTCTCCTATTAATTAGTGAGAGCTTATCCAAATTAGCATCTTTAATTATGAGCTGTTGTTAATTTTTGTTGCAACCTATTAGATATACTGTCCTAAATCATTAGCATTACTGTAACTGAGAATTAACCATAGGTGACTCACTTGTATAGTAGAAGCCCCCATGAAAAAAATATATACTTATAAGTACACAATTTTTGAAAGTATTTCAAACAGAATGATAACATTTATGTAGAATTTTAGATTTAGCATAACAAAAATGTATTAAGGTTGCTTTTTGAGCCAAACTTCAGACATTAAAAATCAGAATTGTGTTCCTATGCAGGAAGTCTTTGGTTTGAGATTTCCTTGCATTCAAACTCATTTTGTTTGGCTTTCTGTTTCCTTAAGACATATTACATTTATTTCTATTACAGACTTTTGATATCTTTCTTAAACTGGTCCCATCTTGTGCCATTATATAGCAAGTGATGGGGAAATTACTGTTACTGCGCCTTGATATTGAAAAAAGCAACAGATCTACTAGTGTATATGTCTGTAGTTGTGGAGTAGTTGACACAGTATAAGTTAAATGCTTAGAAATTGTCCTAAGGTTTGATTTTGTTTGTGCTTACTTTTTTATTAATATATATACATTCTTGAATAGGTTATTTGCTTTGGGGCAATATTTTTCCACCTCAGCACTATTGTCATTTTGGACTGGATAGTTCTTTGTTGTGTCAGTCTTTCCTCTACATTGTAGGATGATCACCAACATCCCTGGCTTCTACTTACTAGATGCCAGTAGCAAATTTCCCACATTTCTACCTAACTCCATCCCCTTTTGTGACAGTCAAAATGCCTGCAAACATAGTCGAGTGTCCCCTGAGAAGCATCATCCTTGGTTGAGAATAACTACTTTGGAGTCCCAAGCTTGGCTATTTTCTTTCCTCATAATATAGCTAATGTTAAATAGCCATGATTAAACATTTTGTTTGAGATACATAAGTTGTGATACCATACCTGTACAGAAAAGGCTTGGATTTAAGGTTAACCATATTCAACTGTGATAAGTTTATCAAAGCATAATATAAGAAGCATTGGCACAAAAAGGAAATTCTAAAATGGCTTATGCAATTGCTTAAAGGCGGCTAATGAGAATTCTGAATTGATGATATTGAAATTGATGATGAAAAGAATTTCAAAGACAAAACACATTTTCCTGAGCATGAACACTATAATTGGCCCAATAATGTGTACATAGAATTGTTAGCCTTAAAAAATGTATTTAGGAGAGAAAAATAGTTTTGGTTATAGGGAAAGAAAAAGATTTCAGCAAATCATTGATTTGAAAACAATCTTGTAGAAGTTTCAAAAGTGTTTTGGCTATTCAAAGAGCTAAAAATAGAAATACCATTCAATCCAGCAATAGCACTATTAGGCATCTACCCAAAAGAGCAAAAGAAATTCTATAATAAAGACATCTGCACAGAAATGTTTATGGCAACACAATTCACTATTGCAAGGGTTTGGAAACAACCCAAGTGCCTGTCAATTCATGAGTGGATTATTAAAATTTGGTATTGTTTACAATGGAATATTACTCAATCTAAGAAATGACAGTGATCTAGCACCTCTTATATTTTCCTGGATAGAGCTTGAGCCCGTCCTCTGAAGTGAGAGATCACAAGATCAGAAGAATAGGCACCACATGTACTCGCCATCAGATTGGCACTAACTGATCAACACTATGGTGCTTACATGGCAGTAATATTCTCCAGGGATTGGGGGTTGGGGGGCGTAAACTCACAACTAATGGACACAGTGAATGTTGTAGAGGGGAAGGGCACGCCTCTAATCCTCGCTTGGGTGAGGCAAAGACATAAAATGTAACCAAACTGTTTGTGCTCTCATAATATCCTGAAATAAAAATAAATAAAAAAATAAATTAAAAAAGATGTTTTGGAATGGCAAAGTCTTTGGGTGTGAGATTAGATGATTAGAGTTAAAAATGTCTGGACCAGTTATTAGGGCCTTCAGTTGATATAAACCATCTGCCAAATTGACAATTGAGAGACATTTGCAGGTGACATTTCTATGAAAAATCTTTTTATTATTCATGCCTGTGAAGATTTTGATAGGGCAAATAAAATTATAATCACATATTTTTATGATGCTTTTTGTCTTTTAAAACTTTTTATTAAAAAATGATATACATAAAGTATTTCTTTTTTGTGTATAGTTCTATGAGTTTTGGTGAATATACACTGTTATGTAACCACCATTCAAATAATATATAGAAGAGTCTATAACCTACAAATGTTTCCTTATGCTACTTTTTTAGTTATTCCAATCTTCCTACTGCCTGCCATTAATCTCTGAGCAGTTTTCTGAATAAATATTAATATTAGGGGTAGGATTGCTGGATCACATAGTAGGTATATGTTTAAATTTTATCACAAGGTGCCAAACTTTGTACTGAAGTGGCTGTACCATTTTGCATTCTCACCAGCAAAATGTGAGATCACAGTTGCTTTCATCCTTCTCAGCACTTGGTATGGTCAATTTATTTATTTAGCCATTCTTCTGACTGGTGTTTAGTGATATCTCATTGTGATTTTAATTTGCATTTCCTTGATGATTGATGATGATCCAGAATCTTCTCTAATTTGTCTTCCAAGTATGTATCTTCTTCAGTGAAGTGTTTGTTCAAATATTCCCATTTCAAAAAATCATGTTGGTGGTTTTCTTATTATGGAAATTCAGTGGCTCTTTATGTATTCTGCATATAAGTCCTAGGTCAGATATCTATTTCACAAATAGTCTCCCAGTTTGTGGCTTGACTTCACAATCTATTAACAGTGTCTTTCCTAGATCAGAAGTTTTGAGTTCTTCTGGTTTGGCTCCTTCTACAATCTATTTGCTTTGGTTCACTTTTAAGTATCCTTAGGTAGTCACTTTTTGTATTTTGTCCCAAGTTTTTATTTGTGATTGGCAGAGAGACAGAGAGAGATTGAAGTGGGCTGAAGTGGAGTAAAGCATCAGCAGACCTATATAATGCCTTTTCATTTTCAGCGTTTTATCAACATTATTTTTGATCCATTGATAATATTAATGATTGTCATTTTCTATATTGGAAAATAAAAAAATCAAGAGCTTGAAAGATATTTCAAATTCACAAATAATACAAAGCCATATGGGAAATAATCAGTGATCTAAAACACCTGGAACAACTAAAACCTTAAGATATTATTCTATTTAGTGTGTTCTGACTGTGTGCTCCTGGAGTACAAATTACCTTCCTTATTTGATTCTTACCTTGTTTTACATATTTTTTTTTTTAAGCATTTTTGGAACTTCCTTGATTAAATTTTCAATTTAAATATTTGTTGGAAAATAATAAATTTAAAAACTATGTAAATAAATTTGTTAAAGAACTTTATTTTTTACCATATAGAAGAAAGTAATTTTTGTTTATTATTCTTTAGTGGCACAATATTAGCAAACTTGAATAAATGCACAGTGTGCTTAGTGAAATGTCATGTGTGAAAACCAGGATGAGCCAGCGTTCCTTCTGTTCACACATGCCAAAAGTTGAAAAGAACCTTTATGGCCATTTCTTAGTAAACCAGTCAAATATTTTTGCTTAAAGCATTTTACTTTCATTAACATAAGATACAACAGATATCTACTGTGTACACAACAATGTTTAAGAGATTCTGAGGATACTGAAGATAGTAAAGCCATGGTGTCTATCCTCAAGAAGCTATATAAGAAACAAAAGAAAGAAATATCAGCGTACTATCAGGTTTACATTTGGGGAAAGTAATTTTTGAATAAAATGAGATATTAAGAAAAATCATAAAAGTTTTTGAAACAGCATTTTCAAATATTTAGAAAATAAGAATACAAGAAAAGACAAACTCAACCAATTCCTTCCAGTATTTTTCTCTAAAGTCCTTGCAATTTTTTAATATGCATATTTTATTTCTAACCGTAGTACATCTGTAGTCCATATATAATTTTGTCTACTCACCTTTTTGTTAAACATTGTATCACAGTTTATTTTCATATAGCTTCATGGATCAACATATGAAGGAAGTAATAGAGATTCCCTGAGGACGTTGCTAAAGAAGGGACTAACTAGTATTAAGAGTTCAGGAAACTGCTGCACTCTGGACTGATTGCTTTTTTTAATAATGTAGAATGTTTTGTATTTGCCCTTGCATCCTGTGAAGATTTGTCTTTAATAGTACAATTTGTCTTGGACTATAAGTTCTTAGAGGGACAGGACAGTACTCATATAACATGTTAAAAATTAAAGTATCCCCCTACCCATCTATGTCTATTGGTTTCTCACTAAGGCAAGGGTGTTACACATATCATTTTATGAACTACCCTGTGAAGAAGGTGCAGATGAGACTACTGAGGCATGGAGTGATTGAGCTATTTAGCGGAGGCAAGCAGACCATCACAAGCAGTTTGAAACTCAACACATTTTTCTTGGTTGAAAATATACACAGACGAAAGAGGGGTGGATAGAAAGTTTGTTCAATATAGAATTAAGACCTGGAACAAAAGCATATGGGCACTGGCAGAATCTACATAGAGGTCACAATGCCCAAGGGGAAACAACTCTAAGCACGTCACTTAACCTCACTCACCTTAGTTCTCTTGTTGGTAAAATGCAGTGCTTATGCAAACTCGATATGTGTCAAAAAATATCTGCAAGGCATTGCTTAAAATTGACCCTCTGGATTTTTTCATGGATGCCTGGTTATTATTTATTAAGATGTACTAGGGGCAAATCTCAAATGGAAGAAAAAAATAAAAGGTAGATCTGCAAAGTGAAGAAGTGGAGTTAAGCACAATGCAACAGAAACTCTTATACTAATCCAGGAGGGCTTTGCCTGTCAATCAAATCTATACTCATTATTTTTCTAAAGATTAATAATGGTTTGTTAACTGAGCACGCTGGCAGACGTTAGAGCAATGTGATGAGATCTTGGGGCATCTATGACCAGTTGATGACTGACTGACCAATTTCAAAAGATGCTATGAAGGATCATAAAGTTTAGTTCCATGTGTATTTTGATGATAGTTGCATCTATATTTAAAGCTTTCTGTCACTGGAAACACTCTTGGTATTGTCAGACTGTCTATTGGACTGGATGAGCTGCAACTTCTTGCAATTGAATGTCAATAAGACCAAAGCAATTTTGGTTGATTCATAGCACCAGCTTAAGCATATTCACTTGCACAGATTACATTTGACAGATAGTTACCTTCAGCTGAACTCTGTGGTTAGAAGCTTGGGCATTTCTTGACAGTGAGCTTAGAGTTGATGCCTAATGTTTATTTCATACCCTGTTTTTACCTTCCCTAATACTGCATGTGTAAATCTATATTTAAATGTATTCACAGCTGATGTTCTCGTCAGTCCACTTGTTATCTCTGGACAGAATGCTGTAATGATTCAATTTCATTATTTTAATAAAAATAACTTGCATTCCTCCAGTTTTAATTTCATTAAGTCTGATGAGTAATATTAATTTTAAAGAGTCTCCTTGAGTGATTGCAACCCTTGTAATGCAAGAAAATGCCCAACTGGTGGGAGAATTCTTACAACTCTAATAAACTTAAAAGCTTCAAAATTTGGCATGTGATTATGAACACTGAGAAAATATGTCCCTATTTATTTGCCTTATTATGATTCCTTTATCTTAGTTGTTTAGATCCATCAATTTTCTTCAAAGTTTAGGTATAAAATTATTAATTTCAAGAATATTTAGTCTTTTGAGTATAATTTAAACAATATATTCTAAAATGTTTTAATTGAACTATAGAATGTATATATCCTAACATTGTAAAATTTAAAAATTGGTGCCATTTTGAAGTATTTAGATTGGGAAAATAATGAAGACTTGGGATTTTATGTTCAGGAATATGTGTAATTGTTGTGCAGATTTGCTCAATATTAGGGTATGCTCAACTTTTCAGTATGTTCAATTCATTAAGATGTTGGTTGGGAAATTTAAGGGACATATAGATCTAATAATCTGAGTCTAAGTCTCTTGTTCTAGACAAATAACACTGTGAAGCTTTGAAATCCCTCTATTGGACTAGGTGAATGGCAGTTGTGTTTGCATCAGCCTAAACCTAGCTCGGAAATGGTGCTTTTAAAGCAAACACGTTTTACTCATGCATTTCCATCTTTTCTAGAATCTACGATTTTAAGACATCAAACAATTCAAATTATGTAGTTATACATTTCACACAGGAGAAAAACTCATGCTGAAGTAGGTAAAATATTTTTCAAAATTATTTTCTCTACATTTACTGGCATACTTTCTCTTTCTTACTCTCTTTTAAAACTGACAGTCAATTTTTTTTTTCTCTTTTACTGACAGCTAGTAAATGTACTGACAGTTCAGAAGCAAGATGTAAATGTAAGTCACTATTATTTTGTCCACCTGTTACCTGAGCGTTAGTAGAAATGCTCGGCTATATTTTAAAATAAAAACTAAATTATTTCCAATGGTTCCAAAGGGAAGATGTATAGAAAATCTGTTCTCTGTAAATAAAAATGTGTTTGAGGCAAGTTGTAGTGCACTTAGAAATAGCACACTTTCCTTATTAGGATGTGATTGGTATTTGTACTGAAGAAAATAGGCTAATTATTTAAGGTATGTATTTACTTTCTGTTCCATTAGCTGTAAATCTTTTTAGCATGTAAATCTCTTTTAGAAATTAGTGGAAGATATGTAAATGTAGGGGAAAAAGCAGGTTTAAAAGTTAGTGAATAGCAATTTAAGAATTTGCTCCTACTTAAACATAAGATTCAAGATTAAAAATTAAAAATTGTTTTAATTATAATTAGAAGAAATGCTATATAAGTGGTTAAATGTGGACAATTACATTCTACTGATACAAGTATGTTAGACCAAACTAGACCAACACTTTTATCATAGAAGGACTAATTCCTTGCTTCCTTTAAAAAACGATTTGTCATATCTCTACATTGTAAATAACAGCTGAGTTTCAAAACACAAGGTGATAAATAAGTGGTAGCATTTTTTTATTTAATATTTACTGCTTAGACAGTATTTACAGGATTTTATTTCATCCCTTTAAAAAATTTTCTTTTGGTCCCAACATTATTGTTGCATATGTGGGAATTGGTAGAGTGGGAAGTCTTAGCATTTATAGATTTTTATATTGAATCATATAATTATAAACTATTCAATTTCAACCCAAAACCTTTTCAGTTAAACTAGACATTCAAGAAATGGGTTTTTTAGTACCTTTTAATTGTTTTATTCTGCTTCTGACACTACTTTTAAAATTTTGATTCCTACACTGCCAATATATATCGCTTTGTTGACAATTTGTCATATAAAGTTAAAATTGATTTGCTTTTAAATGTAGTAGTTTCCATATCCCTTTAACTGTTTGAAGAATACCTATTGGAAGTCCAGGAAAGACCTGCTTAACAAGTCACAAAAGGCAGGAATTCCTCACAGAAAAAGCAGCAAGAGCTTCCTTGGCAGGAGCTTCAGCAAGTAGTGTCAGCAGCTTAGAAGCTGCTATTGGACTGTCCAGTGTTATGCAGATAAATGGTAGCTCTAGCTTGTCCTCTGATGTCATTCTTTGATTTTTTTCTCTGTTAACATTGCATTTGCATTTTGCTCTGACGGAGAACAAGGACCTGTGCAAATGCCTCGTGACATGTGTAGAAAGCCGCTTTTATGTTAAAAGTGATATGTTTTCTTGTTCACTATGTTCACAACAAAATTCATCTTCTGATTCTTAAATCATTTGGAATTCCTTTGTTTGCAATTTCCATTCCAAGTCATAATATTAATATACAAAAAGTGGAAATTTTTCTTTAAAAAAAAAACCTACCAACAACAAAAACAACAAAGTTAGTTGTTTACTAACAGCAAAAACTCAAAAGCAGCATCATCAAAACACACACAATTAATGGGTTTCTAGCAAAAAAAAATTTTAAAAAAATCCTTTGAGAAAAGATCCTTAAGGTATTGCTTTAAAGTGAGCACCTAAGAAGGGAGAACATTAAAAGACATTCAATTTATAGAAAAAGTATTATTCCTTGCCATGTACTTGTTTCATTGCCTTCTCAATTTGGAGACACATTTTGGACACCCTTGCTGTACATGAAAATTAGATTTTTTTTGGAGAAAATAATGGTTATAATTAAACTCACTGAGTTAAATTTGTGAAAGTCTGTTGCTTTTAACTTTAAATAGCCAGGTAACTGGCTCGTGGCAGAATGTAGTCAAGTCCTGGACAAGGACTTTTTTCTCTTCTCCAATAATGCTATTCAAGGGGAAGCTAGTTATTGTGTGACACATGCTTGATTCTCAGGAGGTTTGGACAAAAGAGAAGGTTAGAGGGTCAGGAGAGCCTGCCGCCATTCAACTGGATATTTGAGTAGAATTCTCACACCAGAATTTCGCCTCATAGCTAATTCAGACAGTGTAATAATGGGGGAAGGGGAGAAGGAGGGAGGGCAGATGGAGATGTCCTTTCAGGTTAAATGTTAAAATAAGGTCCTTTATTTCTGTCTCTGGTGGCATAGGGCATTAAAAACCCTGTGACACATTTTGGAAGTGTTGCTATAAAATAGATTTTAACATTTGAGGATCTGTAAAGGGTATTATTGAGTACTTAATAGATTGCGTGTTTGCGTACTGAAGTCACTACACTGCCAATATCTACCTCATTAATTTGCAAAGCACTTTGGCCCACTTAGAAACTATGTGCTATATTAAGACAAATTCTGTACCCAAAGTTTTCATGTCAAATAATTACAAAATGTTCAGCATCTGAAGAAAATTGTCTAAATGTGATAATATTGGTCTTGGATAGTTGAACTTGCATGGAATATTCTATGCAGAAAAATTTGATCTATATTAAAGACTTTTCATCAGGTCAGCTACATCAGACTAAATTGTGAAAGTGGAAAACGGAAACAACGTTTTTAAAAAATGGATTTCATAGTTTGTTTTTCTTGCCCAAATATGATCATCACTGAGGTCTATTACTTTGTAGCTTAGGAAAGCCAAATTTAGGCATTGGAGTGATAACATCTGTAAGGTTTTTTGGTGGGGGCAAAAAGAAAAGACAGAGAGAGAGAAAGAGTCGGGGCCAAACCACGTGGCTTTATTATACACTCCTGGACGAGGTTCTGGGGCCCCAAGAAAGGGGGCCCCATAAGTTGCCTCTGTTTGAAGGGGCTGAGGCCTTTTATACCCTTTGGGCCTGGCTAGGGACTTTTGGCGGGAAGAGCTGGGGATTTTCCATTGTGACCTTGGGTGGTTGTTGAGAAATTGGAGGGGCTGGAGGTATTTGTGGAATCCAGGAGTGGAAACGTTCTTATCCGAGTGGACATCTGGGTGTGGTTCCTCTCAGCAGGGCCTGGCAGTTTTGTCCTTGGTGGGTCTGGTGTCATGAGCCTTTTATTTTTTGACCTAGGGAGAGGAGGGGGCCTGCCACCAGCCCTACAACATCTTTAACTGTTTTCCTTGTAACTAATTTCTTTACCAAGTTGATGTTAGTTTTATAAGTATTTCTGATGTTTAGTTTACTTTTTTTTATTTTTACCTTTTCCAAATTATATCCTATTACATTCACAGAAGTGTAAAATTTACACATTTTGCATCCTTCTTGCCTTGTATTTAATTACTTGCACAAAGTAATTAAATCATGTTATTAAAAGTAATTCCTCTTGCCATACTTCAAAACACTTTCATGATGACCTGTTATAATTTTCAAGTTGTTCTATGATAAAATTCTCAGAGTCTAAGAAGCTAAATGGTAGAGTTGGTATTTAAGTTCTTCCCAGAAAGCTGGAATAGCATAAACAAAGTCAGGAGTTGCTATTCTTTTTGATGACATCTATTTACTCTTCCTATGTTATTTATAATTGCTATACAATGTATTTATCTCATTTGAACACTAGTTATACACAAGACACTGTGTAGATGTTTTAGAAGTGATAAAATTAGTTTAATAGAATCATGGTCCGAAGAAATTTGGTGGAAGAGATAAGACATAAACACTAGTGACTATAACATTTATAGAATAATGAACATGAGTTGCTGAGAGTTTAAGTTGTGATTTCTTCTGATTGTGGTGATGCTTTATGGCTTATGTAGAGTTTAACCTTGGCCTTGAGGTTTCAGGGGGCAGAAATGGAGAGAGAAGAATTCCAGGTTCTGGGCCAGGATGTGGAAAGACACAAAGGTTAGAATATTTATGTGATGATTGTGAAAGAGTGACTGGTCAAATTTGCCTTGAGAAGGTTTTATGCAACAGTATAATAAGATGAAAACTTGAAGGAATTTTAAAGTCACATGATAGAAACCTGAATGAAGCTGGGAATATGATTCAATAATCAAAGGTCAAGAAATTAAAGTTTTAAACAAAGAAGGGATCTGGTTAAAGCAGTCTTTTATTTATTTTTAAACCTCGAGGTAGTTTGACTCCATCCGTGCCAGCACAGAGCCACCTTCACCCCAGAATTCCAGCTGGATTATGAAGCAGCTCATCTTGCAGGCTCTAATAATACTGTCATCCTTTGTTGTCATCCTACATCCATATCCCTGCAGTTAAATATCTTCTCCCATATTCCCATGCCATTATTTCTCTGCCCTTCGTTTCTTTACTTTCTTCTTCCATATTGGGGCAATCTTTTTATTCTACAGTAGTTTGTAAACATGCCACCTTCTCTGCATTTTCAGGCTCTTTGTCAACAGGTTTTCAAAGTCCTTGCCTTACATTAATGCTGATTCTTTCCTTGTAGGCATCCTTTTCCTGGCCCTTCCAATTAAAGGGTGCTCATTCATCCACTCCTCATGCGCCTCCCTGCTGGAAGCCAGTAGAGGTGTAGAGATTGCATTCTTTTTCTTTTGCCTGTGTTGGAAAAAACCATTACCTTTAAAGCTCATGTTAACTGGGTATGTACCATTCTTCAATACATGCCTCATTTTTTGCAACTGCTGACAACTTGGATATAACCCCCCTGCCAATACAATGAAAAGCTTTCATCCCTGACTCATAGTATTTCTTTGCATCATCATGTTTTGATCAGTGACAATGTATCTTCTCTTTCTCATCTCTTTACTACCCTATTCCCTTAGCCACACTAAAAGCCCTCTTTCTGATGATATACCCACCCTAAATGATAACTATTGGCTGCACACTGAAGTTAAGCCCTGAGACCCTTGTTTTGTCTGTGGGAATCTATTTGGTCCCTTCTAGGTTCGCTTCCTTCACTTCTGTCCTAGATTGCAAGGAACGTGGCTTTAGTAGCCTTTTAACCATTTTCTTTCATTTCATTTTTCTTTGTCCTTCTGTTGTCTCCAAACACAAATTCTCAAATCATTCACCTGATGGCCTTCTTATTCCCGTGTATAAACTGCAGAATAATACTGAAGAAAAACAAACAGGTGTGTAGGTGGAGGCCACTATAAATGAATGATTTCCAACTGGAGCAAGACCTCAGTGCAGCCCTAGGGTAAACTCCAGAGGTGCAGCTATTGATTCAAAGGGTGTGCATAATTTTTTTGGTGGTGGAGGGGGCAGGTACATATTGATATATTGCCTTCAGAAAATGTTTTGACTAATGCACACTCCTACCGAAAGTTTCAGGGTCTGGAAGAATTTACTAAAAAATAAAAAAAAAAGTGAATTAGAGTGTCTATTTCTCAAATTTTTGTCAATGCAGGGAATTATGTTTTTCATTTTCACTAATCTGATGGGCAAAATGGTATTGTGTATTCTTGTTTCATTTTGCCTTTCTGACCCTTCCTTGTGCATATCTTATCTTACCTAGGCCTGTGGGCCAGCCATATGTATTTTTTTCTTCTGAGTTATACCTGTGCATTGTTCTCTTTCTTTTTTTTTTTATGAAGGGATTTGCATTTTTATTGATAACTAAGATATCTTAATGTATTTAGAAATGATTTCTTTCTGGTAATTTGAAACGTATTAGATTTGGTTTTATTTATCTTAGTGGTTATTTTAAACTCTATATATAAAAATAATTGAAGCCTATATTTTTCAATTCATAAATTTTAGACATGAAACTACCTATTAAGTCCCATAGGAAAGTAAGGAAGTTATCACATCTTTGCTTTTACAATTCTGTCTCTTCTCACATTCCAGTTTTTGTTGGAGTAAACGGATTCTTATCCCAGTATATTATAGCAAAATGATTACATGAAAATGATGTTATTTTAATTTCAAGCATTATAGTAGCATTTTTTCTATAATAAAAGTTATTTTATTCTTTCCTTATTAAATGAAGAACCTTCCCATTTTCATTTAAAGGAAGAACTTTACAGCTTCTCTTTTGCATACCCAAATTTCCAGCCTCACTATTCTTGTGCTTTGGGGCCATTATTGAGTAAAATATGGGCTACGTGAACACAAGCACTGCCGTGCCACCATGGTTGATCTGATAATCAAGATGGCTACTAAGGGGTGGGAAGTGTTTAAAAAGTTATATGATGTTTAAATGGATTCAATACTCATTGAGCATCCTTTTATAATACACGTCTCTGATTTCTTAATTTGAATTGAGTTTTCTCCTTGGTAAGAGTATCTCCTTTTCTGAAAGGGAACATGGCTGGTGATGTACCTTCCGAATCCTTGCATAGCTGAACATATTTTTCTAATGCCTGAATCCATGAACAATGACTTGGATGACGATGAAATTCTTTTCATATACCCCTTTTGTTTCTGAGCTTTTAATACACTGAATCGTGTCTCTGAAGAGAAATCTGAGACAAGCTTGAGAATTATTTTTCACTGCAGGTGACCTGTTTTTTTTTTTTTTTGGTGGCATTCTTATACGTTTCTTTCTTTATCCTTAAAAATCCCAGGACTACCAGCATATATCTTGGTGTTAATCTTTGTTTTCTTGAGAATATAGTTGTAAGCTTTTCTTAGCCGAATATTCGGGTCATCTTTTGATCACTAAATGTTGACTTTTATTATGTCTTGGAGTTTATATCTTAATTATTTGTTTTCTTCAGTCTTCCATCTCATAAGATTAATGACCAGTATAGATTTTCCTTTTATATCCAAGATACATGAAAAGTTGTACATACTCTAACTTGAGGAATAGGCACTCTCATCAACTTCAATTACCTTGCCTCTCTTTCAAGGACTTTTCTCCTTCCACTTAGGCTCTTTGTTTTGGTCTCTTCTTGGTCCTTTGCTTAACACTATGCACTTTTCATTGCACATACTCTCCCTTGAAAGCCACATGCACAATCATGACTCCTAGTACTGTAATATTTTTATATGCATTATTATAAAATCTATAATTCCTAAATTTATATTACCACAGTGAGCATTTATAATGCTGTCAGTGAGCTTTCAAAATTTAAGTAGTATTATTCTAAGTTTTAAGATTTCTTACATTGGAATGAAGACCCTTAATGACTTAGCTCTGACAATTGCATAGCCTCATGTTCTGTAGGACTCCTGTCGGACCTTTCATTCCAGGAACACTGAACTATCCAGTCTCCACATGCATCCATCTTTCTCACATCCATACAACCGCATGTGTCCGTTACCAAGAATACTCTCCCCTGCTATTTATTTAGCTTAATCCTACTTTTCCTTTTACTCACTGGCATCAAATTCTTCGGGAAGCCTTTTCTTATCTCAAAATCTGAGTGGAGATGCATTCGGTCTTTCTGTGCAATTATCAAGATTTATGCAATGTTTTTACTTGTGGCCTTCATGAGGTCAAGAATTTTACCTTATTTATTCTTGTTACCTCCAGGGCTTTGCATCATGTCTGCATATGGTCAATTCTCAATAAATACTTTTTGAATGAATGAATGAGTGAATGAATGATGACATCATCCACTATTGGAACAGAGTTGAAAAATAAAACAATTTGTTTGGAAGCTGCTGTAAGACTACAGTTGACTCTTGAACAACAAGGGTTTGAACTGCACTGGTCCAGCTACATGCAGACTTTTTTCCACCAAACACTGATGGAGAATATGCAGGATGGGGAATCCACCTATAGGGAGGGCCGACTCTTTGTGTCCATGGGTTTCACCAGGCTGACTGTGAGCTTTAAATATGCCTTGGTTCTGGTTTACACTGGCATCTGGGAACCCATGCCTCACATATACCAAGGGATGACTGTAAAGAGGTATTAATTGATTGAATATGTAGCAGGAAAAAACTAAAATAAAAAGCAATTTACAAGGTAAATTAATAGGAAAGTTGAATTTCTTTACTAATTTGGAGGTTAAAGGAGCAGTAAAGATGACTCTAAAGTTTTAAACAAACTTCTTTACAACATGGCTTGCAAGTAGTACGTAGAAAGAGAAGACTTCATTAGCTTTTACATTACGTATTGTGATACATGTCTAATTGTTTCCTTTCCACTTTTTTTCCCTAGTATTTTTGGTTACTCTGTCTTCATAACAACTTTCACAGTGAAAATTACTTTCTTACTACAATGCAATGTGAATAAATCCTTCCTCTGTTTAAATAAACTCTATGATCACCATTGCTTATACTCTAGAGAATAAATTCTCTTTCTCTCAGCAATATGTTTATGAACCTTCAAAATTTGTTAGACTGCATGTCTGTTGCCCTATTGTCCTTCTATGTACCTGCAGCTTTAACCACAATGTTTTTCGAATTTCTCAAAACCATATACTTTGTGGTTTTCCTCCAAGCTCGCTCTTCTTGCCTTTATTTAGTTTATTCTGCTTTCGCCTTTCTTTGTCTCCCTCTTCATCCCCATTTGTTCGTATACATGTCTCCACGACCAGCACAAATACAACTGCATCTGTTAAAATCACTCTAACTCCCTCTCTCCTTTTCTCCTCCCTGCTCCTATAGCACTTTCTTTTTCTCTTATTGGTTGTATAACATTTGTTACACAAGGAGATTTTTGTTAGATATTGATAAGAAGATTTTGCATTAGGTAGATTTTGGAATTTATTGATGGCAAATAATATGTTCATTTATATATGCTCAGAATGTAGCAAAATATCTCTTACATATTGGGTGTTTAAAGTAAGTAAATATATACACAAATAGAAAAGTTGAGTGACTTTGGTAAAAAGATGATGATGTTGAGAAAAAGTGATATGTGATAGAATGAAAAGCTCAAGATACTTTTCTACTGATCAGAACAGGTACTACACTTGATCTTAGCCAAAAGGCCAAAAAGCGATCAAGATACTTTCTAAATGGTGGGTGGACACCTACCACTTTGCTAAATTATCTAATAAATCCTCTCTTTCTTTATCCTAAAAAAAAATTCTCTTTTTTATGACTGGTAATTACCTTGGAGTCTTTTCCTGGTTATATAGCTCAGTGCTCTCTTTTCTCTAGTTTAAAAAAAAAACAACAAAAACCTGTGTCTAAACTAGTGATTCTGTTTTTTCTCCTGTATTTTGTCTCACGCTGAATTCAATGCTATTCTTTTCTCTCCACATATGTATTCACACCAGCCTTCTCTGAACTCTTATAGCCCAGAAGATAACTGGAATTTCCTTTAAAATGACACACATTTTCTTAACTTTTCTTATCAAGTAAAAAATGCATGCACTGGCCTCCTTTCACCTTCTCTAGAACTTTTTTCTTCTTCTGTATTTGCTATTTCTGGTCTGTTTGATTTTTCATGATTCTGGCTCTATATTCTGGTGCCGAGAACAGTGTTGCTTTTCAATAAATAGGAGGTAGTGATAGCAGCACTCATACACATTTTAAGCTTCTTGGAAAGAGATATTATTTAACATGTGTGTTCTGAATGACCTTGCATTTAACTAGAATGAAAGTCTTTCCTAGTTCCTTACAAATATTGAACCTCTTGCATTTTCTTTTATGTTATTTCTCAGTGACTTTTGTAGTACCCGTCAATTTAGTGTCATCTATGTGCAGATTTCATTAACAGGCTGCTGCTTATAGATCATTAATGAAAACCTAAAATAAAACTGGAATTCCTTATCAGTTTTCCCCTTAAGTCAATAAATACCTAGTTTTAAATGATAGTGCTTGAATTCAAGTCCATATAAAATGTTATTTCTAGTAAGTTTGGGTTTTTACACATATATGGCTCTTTGGTTCAATAATTTCAGTTTTATTCATTTTGTTTTCTCTTCCTTTGTAGTATCCTATGATAAGTTTGTCCATTAAAATATATATTCCTTCTCAGCTCTGCTTAGAGCCTAAGTGGTATAGCTCTCTGGGGGAGGGTATAAATGTAATTTGTTTGATTGGACACTCAAGCTTTTCAATTGTTTTATTTTCCTTAGAGAAATAGAACCTTTCTAGCTTTCAGGTCAATTGGTGTAATGGTTGGATTCAGATGGAATGACACTTTCTCCCTGTTGTAAGTCTTTAGTTCCTCAGAGAAATCCTTGGGAAATCTGTTGACAACTTGCTGTCATCTAGCTGGTCTGATGGTATAAATGACTTAGACACTGATTCCTGTTAGTGTAAAAGCCTAATGGTAAAGTGAAATTTTGAGAAGATCTCAAGTGCATTATGAATAAGGCACTTAGGCAGTACCTGTAATCATTTCTTACAATTTATTTATCAGGTTTTTCTGGTTTTTTTTTTTTTTTTTTTTTTTTGCTGGAGAAAGGGATTTACAATTTTAACCAGATTAGATATTAGCAGCTGATCAAAAATGTTGCTACTATGAGATACGGAAAAGAATACAATTATGATGAAATTTTTTTAGGAACTAGGAAAGTAGAAAGCAGATGAAATTAGATGGGCAAAGGAAACAATAGCCCAAAATACACGCAGGAGATGTGGCAGAGGAGAGCACTGAGTTGTGGGTGCTACAAGCATAGAGCGGACAGCCTCCGTGGGCAGGGGACATGTGGTTGCGACTGCCAGGGACATGAATTGCAAACATCACTTGGAGTGACAGCCTGAGTTGCTTCCTCGTGCTCTTTCCTATGACTGGGCATCAGACAATGGAGACATCTGGCTTCAGTTTGGAGCACAGAGGCCAGGAGAAGGACAGTAGATGAACCAGCATGTAGTGGAGTCCCCTTGCCAAGAAAATTAGTTGTGTTGCACACATTCTCTTGCCCCACAATTATTTTTTCTAGCCTAGGGGGAATAGAAACACATTTATAGACAGATATAATGCTCACCTAATGGAAGTTTCAGAATATGAAAACAGAATGGGTGGAGAAAAAATTATAAAAAAAATAGAAAAAATTGTATGTTAAAGTTGCCCAAAGAAATGCATCTTTTAATCAAAATGACTTTGTTCTAGGTGTTAGGACTAATGCAGGGAATTAATTAGAGCCAATGTCAGTGTCTGTGTATCTGAGTGCCCATGTGGGCTTGTGCTCATGTTGAGGAGTGGGTAGGGGGAGAAGAAAAACCTAAATTACCAAGAAATATACTGAGAGAAAAGTAATATTTGAAGAATTAAAGTAGGATAGTATGTTGGAAAGTTTCAAAGTGGTTATTTAGGCCTGTGTGGGTATTCAGGGGCTCTCTGAGGTTTCAGTATGTAAACTGAGATCTGAATGACAGTAAAGACTCAGCTAATCCTGCATCTCTTCATCCCTACAGCCTCTTGTAGGAAGCTATCAGAAGTCCTGTGGTTCTCAATTTAAATTGAGTACTTTTAACTTATAATTCAAAGGTGAATTTGTAGAAAGTAGAGGTAAATCACTACTCAATTATATTTACATGGATAGGAAGCTGTACTAATTTATAAATGTCCATTACTACAAGTATTAGGATATTACAAAGCACCTGTGAAATATCCTGGATAGTATTATGTGAGAGATAATGGATATGATGCTGGTGTTTTTATATTAGATATTATAACTTGAGTCATTCTTACCCTTTTTAATTATTTCACCACTTAACATCTACCTTTGTTCTTGATTTGTTCTTTCTAAAGATATGAAGGCAGTCATAAGCTCATTATTTTTCCTTTTTTAATGAGTAAAATTGACAGACAAATGTTTCTTCCACCAAATATTTTTATTCTTGACCTTCCCTTCTGAGGCATGTCAGTTTAGGGGGAAAGCTAATCTGGGCTTTGCAAAAGGAGAGAATTATCCTAAACACAGAGCCTTACTAAAGTTTAAGAATTTTTTTTTTGACAGCTGCTGCTTACCTGGGAGAATATGGCTTGAGAATAAATATGTAAGAATTGCATTGAATAAACATGAATTACAAAAAGACAAAATAAATATTATTTTCAAGAGTACCACTCAAATCTGGCAACCCAGTTGGCAATCTAAAGTCTTGAGATGATAAAAACATTCATTTATATTATCCAAATTGATGACACATAATCTTTTTTATTTTTGTGATTGTGGTGGAGGTAAAAGAAAGGAAATTATTTGCTGAATATTCTGCATTTGACCCATACGTACTTTTTTGTTTAGGGCCGATATAGTCTTACCTTAAAAGAATGACTATTTTCTGCTGTCATTTTTTGTGTGTGTGTGCGAACAAAATTAAATATATGTGATTCTCCTTTACTGATTGAGCAAAAGCTGCTTAGACAATTACTATCTTATCAGCTTTAGTGCGGAAAGGACCACCTTTAAACAAGGGTCACAATGAAGACTTTATTTGCAATTTTAGAATGTCTTCAAAAATGAAGAAATTCACATCAGATATCATGATACACTTCTCTGAAGGAGATTAAAGAGCTTCATATTTTTTCTTTGGTTTAAAATGGTTCTTTTTTTGGTTCATGAGACATTTTTCAAAAATTTTGCTTAGTACTGTCTATTGGGGCTGCAAAAAATCTAAGAGGACACTAAATAGCTGGAAGATAAGTACTTATGGAAAAGCATGCATTTCTTTTAAGAATATAAAATTAATAATTCACTTAATGATAAAGGGATATTCCACCCTTGTCCAAGATTTTAGCAGATGTAACGCATGCATAGCATAAGTGATAATTTACCTCTGTTTTGTTTATGTAGCAGGCTCTATTTCTACTTACAAATTACTGCTTAGGATGTTTAAGGCATCAATGGAGTAATGGCATGAAGTTTAGTTTTCGGACTGTACAAATAAGTGATTTTCTATATGTTTATCTACATATTGAGGGCTTGATGGATGAGCCTTCTAACTTGGGGTCAGCAGTGAGTTCACATCTCTTGGCAAGGCTTTGTCTTACTCCCTGGAACTATAGACATAAATCCAACGTCCACCATTTTCATTGTCTTCCTTCAGGCATAATGTGACTTTATCACTACTATTTAAGGAGATTTAAAAACAAACTGGAAAAGATTGGGGGAAAAGTGAGAAAGGTGGTTTGAAATTCAACACATTAAAATCTTCATTTTATTAGAAGAATATTGACCAGCACAGGGGTTGTTCAGTTTCAGTAGAAGACTTTTCTTCTTTTGCTTTTTTCTTTTCCTACAACTTACTATTTCCCACCTGTTACCATTCACATATTTTGCTAAATCCTATTAATCCCTCAAGAGTTGGTTTAGATGAAGCTTCATTCATGGGATGGAGATTAAATAAGTGTCTATTAGTTGCTAATTACAGGCATACCTCATTGTATTGTGTTTTGCTTTATTGTGCTTCATAGATAATGTCTTTTTATAAATTGAAGGTCTGTGGCCATGCTGTTTCAAGCAAGTCTATCAATGTTATTTTTTCCAACAGCATGTGCTTACTTTGTGTCTCTGTGTCACATTTTGGTAATTCTCACAATATTTCAAACCTTTTCATTGTTATTATAGCTGTTATGGTGATCTGTAATCAGTGATCTTTGATGTTGCTATTGTAATAGTTTTGGGGTGAGACAAATTGTGCCCACATAAGATGGCAAACTTAATAAATGTGGTGTGTTTTATGACTGCTCCACTGACAGGCTATCCTCCTGTCTCCCTCTCTTTCCTTGAGGCTCCCTATTCCCTGAGATACAACAATGTTGAAATTAGATCAATTAATAACTCTATAATGGCCTCTAACTGTTCAAGTCAAAGGAAAAGTTGCATGTTTCTTACTTGAAATCAAAAGCTAGAAATGATTAAGCTCAGTGAGGAAGGCATGTTGAAAAGGTGAGATAGATTAAAAGCTAGACCTCTTGCTCTCAACACTTAGCCAAGTGGTGAATGCAAAGGAAAAGTTCTTGAAGGGGAAATTAAAAGTGCTACTCCACTGAACACACAAGTGATAAGAAAGTGAAACAGCTTTATTGCTGATATGGAGAAAGTTTTAGTGATCTGGATAGAACATCAAACAAGCCACATTTCCTTTAGCCAAAGACTAATCCAGAGCAAGGCCCTAGTTCTTTAATGCTATGAAGGCTGAGAAAAATCAGGAAGCTGTAGAAGAAAAGTCTGAAACTTGCAGCCGTTGGCTCATGAGAGTTAATGAAAGAGGCTGTCTCTATAACATAAAAATGCAAGATGAAGCACCAAGTGCTAATGTTGAAGCTGCAGCAAATTATTCAGAAGATCTAGCTAAGCTCATTGATGAAGGTGGCTACACTAAACAACAGATTTGCAATTCCAATGAAATTTGCCATCTAGGAATTTCCTAGCTAGAGAGAAGTCAATTTCTGGCTTCAAAACTTCCAAGGACAGACTGACACTATTGCTGGGGGCTGATGAAGCCAGTGCTCATTTACCATTCTGGAAATTCTATGGCCCTTACAAATTATGTTAAAACTACTCTGTCTGTGTTCTATCAATGGAACAACAAAGCCAGGGTGACAGCTCAGTTTACTGAATATTTTAAGCTCACTGTTGAGACCTTCTGCTCAAACCGAAAGATTCCTTTCAAAATATTACTGCTCATTGACAATACACCTGGCCACCCAAGAACTCTGATGGAGATGTACAAAGAGATGAATGTTGTCTTCATGCTTGCTAACACAGCATCCATTCTGCAGCTCATGGATCAAGGAGTAAGAATTCATTGGAGATCTTTTTGCAAAGGAGTGACATGCTTTTGTTTTAGCAAGAATCCTTGGGCTTTTGTCTTGAGACTGAAGCTAAAGAAGAATAGACAGCAAATCAGGGAAGCTAGTTAGGAGGCCACTGCCAAAATCTAGGGGAGAGGTAGTGGTGGCTTGGACCAGGATTGTAGCAAGACATTGGTGCAGTGGGTAGATTCTGGACATATTTTGAAAGTAGGATCTCTGGGTTTGCTTGATGATATTAGTGAGAGGCATGAGGGAAAAGGAAGACATGAGTAAGACATCAAAGATTTTGGTCTGAGCAACTGGAAGAATAGAGTTGCAATGTTCCAAGATGGGAAAGGTGTGGAAGAAGCAAGGTTTGGGGATAAGAGTAGGTCTCTAGTTTGGAATGTTTATGTTTGGAATTCCTAATAGACTTCTAAGAAGAGGTGCTGAATAGAAAGATGGATATAGGGGTCTAGACTAGAAGTCTGAGTTGGAGATAGTCATTTGGGAGTAATCAACCTGAGGTGCTATTTAAAGCCACGAGATAAGATATTATCAAGCAAGCACGTATAAGAAAAGAACAGAGGTGCAAGGACTGAACCCTGCGGCATTTCAGTATTTATAGATGTAAGGAAAGGAGAACATCCAGCAAAAGAGACTGAAAAGAACTGTCTGAGGAGTAAGAGGGAAATAAAGAGAGTTTAATGTGTTGGAAGCCAAATGAAAAAGTGTTTCAAGGAGGAGGGAATGATTAGCTCTGTCAAATGCTGCTGATGGTTTGAATAAGAAGAAAATTGGAAATTTACCATTTTCTTTTTGGATCATGGAAATCACTGGAGACCATGATGACAGAGAATGTTGCAAGCATTAAAACCTAACTATGGAGGTGTTAGGGCTCGAGCAGTGGAAGGAACGATTTCATGGAGGTAGCAGCTGGACACAGATGTAAAGAGTCAAGTGGATGAAGAGGTGTCTTGGTGAGGGGGGGTGCATCATGACAACTGGACATTGGTTAGATATAGGAGAATTAATGAAATAAGTATGTATATTGAGGGTAATGGGAGCCAGGTTTTTCCATTTTGGAGAAGGGAGTTACAAATATGGAAAGAGAGCAGACTAGAATGAATTTAGGAGTTAGATTAAAATTCACATTATTGGTATAATCTCATTTTGCATATGCATGTGTGTATACATATGTGTGTGCATAAAGATTATATATTTATTCATATATATACACACACACAGTTGACCCTTGAACAACACAGGTTTGCACTGCATGGGTCCATTTATATGCAGATACTATATTTTCAGTAAAAGTTACACCAAGTGTGCCTGCCTATCCTGCCTCCCCTTCCATGTCCTCCCCCTCTTCCACCTCTGCCACACCTGAGACAGTAAGACCAACCCTTACTCCTCCTCCTCCTCAGCCTGTTCAATGTGAGGATGATGAAGAAAAAGACCTTTACGATGATCCCCTTTCACATAATGGATAGTAAATATATTTTCCCTTTCATATTATTTTCTTAATAGTATTTTCCTTTCTCTAATTTATTATAAGAATACAGTATATAATGCATATAACATGTGTGTTATAGACTGTTTCTCTTATTGATAAGGCTTTAGGTCAACAGTGCGGTATTAGTTAAGTTTTTGTGGAGTCAAAAATTGTATGTGAATTTTTGACTGTGTGGGAGGTCAGTACCCCTAATCCCACAGTATTCAAGGGGCAACTGTATATAGAAATCATACAGAAGTAAATGTGTAAATCTGTTTATCTACTATCTAATAGTGGGAAAACAGAAACTGGATGAAGGAATTACAGACCACTCATTTGAGTAATACCTCTATAGTGGGAAGGAGAGAAATAGGGAGGTATTTAGAGGAGACTTCCAAGATGATTTCTCCGTGGCTCACCTTTGTCCCTTAGCACTTTATTCATGTTTATTTATTGCATTTATCACCTTACATTGAAATTATTTATATATGCCTATTTCCATTACAAACTGCAAATTCCTTAAAGAAAAGATCTGTTTTATATGTCTCTTATGTGTAGCATCACACTTAGCATGTAATAAGGTGCTCATTCAATATTCAAACACTAGTACTATTTTCAAAAAAGCTATTGGTTGTTAGTAAAGGGTATGATGAGCACTTTTCTTTTTTTTTTTTTTCTTTTCTTCTTTTTTTCTTTACCATCTATCAGACTCTGCTTGATAGATGAGCAGTTTTCCTTATAAACATGGAAAACAAAATAAGAAGTTGACTTACTTTTAAGGAGAGGAAATTGTAGTTAGGATGAATAAAATAATTTCTAGATCATTGGAATATAAAATACAGAAAAGATTTACTAAGGTATTTTACAGCTAATTCTGAAATCATCTGTGCTCTATGGATAAAATAGTAAAAGGTGCCAATGATGTATTGAGATAATTAAGAGTGTAGAATATTGTAATCATCCATGCACCAAAAACATTCTTAAATGTAGAATTGTGCATGACCCATTCCTAGGCAGTATCTACAGAAAATGGGCTGAATCTGTCCCTGTTCTTTAGGAAATCAACAATAAATCAGACCATTGGCAGATTTTCCATCATATAGATATATAAATTAATAGCTTTCTTTGAAGTAAGGAAAGAGAGTAATTTACTCATTTGAAAAAATGTGGCCACAAGAGTTTCACATCTAGTCAAGATAGGACCAAAAAAAAAAAATTGCATTCGTATGTTAAATTTTAGAGATCCATTAAATTGGGAGGGCTTGTGTTTGGGAGGTTGCAGTATGTGGTGAGCTTTAATAGACGTCAAGGGGAGAACAGCAAATGCAGAGGATCATGCCCAGGGTGTGTATGCAGTACACTTAGGGTTTGCTGTAGATCACTTCAAAGGCCTAGCTTGTCTGAGTTACTAAGAGAGAAAAAAATGAAAATCAGTACGTGTAGGGTTGGGGTTTGGGAGGTGGGAGGGGAGAGAAGATGACAGAGGGAAGGAACAAGTGTTAAAACACTATGAGCAGGTAGAAAATGAAAAACAAAAACAAGGAAAACCTTAGAGGAGCATATCTGTGTATGAAGTCATGTTCCCATAGCATCTTTCATACAGTCAAATGAATGAAGATTTAAGCAGTTATTCAATCGAACCAGTAGCAGCACACATTCACATTCCAAATATTTGTGGGCAACTCACATGATTAATTTCTGCCAAAGCAACCTTCCCTGGATAATTACCTCAAGTCCTTATTCATATGTTTGTGTAAATATAGCTTAATAGAAAATATGTAATAGACTGGAGTATTTATTTATAATTATGTAAACACCCATGCCAGTAAACAAGGCCACTCTGAAAAGTATGTGAAGAATTGTAGTATGACACATTTTATGTTAGAAAATGGTACATTTTCTTTATTGCTTAGTGTTGTAACATAGTGTAGATTGTATTGGTGGTTTTATTTTGGGAGTATCAATTAGTCAATCATTTAGTATTTATTGAGCTTCTACTCTGCATGTAAGTCATGCTCATCAAATTTGCAAATGACATAAATCTTAGAGGGATGGTAAATACATTGGATGACAAACATAGCATCCAAAAAGATTTTGACAGCTCAGAGCAATGGGCTGACTCTAACAAGGTGAAATATAACACAGATAAATATAAACTCCTACCCTTGGGTCCACAAAGCCAACTGCATATGTACAAGATGGGGTAGACATGATTTAGTGGTGATGCAAGTTTTAAAAAGGCAGTATTTTAGCGAATAGTCAGATCAACTTAATTTATCAGTTTTAGCTGCATCATGTCATTGCCAAAAATCTAGCATGCAATTTTGAATAATATTAAAGTGAATATCCTGTACCAATTTGACAGGTCAGACCACATCTAGAGATTGTAGTATTTCTGGAGCCCCATTTTAAGAAGAGAGAGATTAAAAACTATGTCATATTTGGAACTTCACAGAAACTAAACACAGTTATCGTGAAGAAGACTTAGGAGAGGAATGGCATCTTTCTTTATGTAAGCTCTCACATGGAAAAGGGATTAGATTTTTTTGGTGTGGTCTCAAAAGTTAGAGCTGAGACTTATGAAGTGACATTGTAAGGAGATATCTTTCAGTTTAATCATTTTAAATAATTATGTATAATAGTAAAAGCTGTTCAAAGATGATAGGTTTCCCAGAGTCTGAAGAGGCAGAATACTAGAATACCTAAGCCTCACTCATTATGGTGTAATGTGAGATGATAACACTATAAAGGAATAATCTGAGAAGTCAGTGAGATGATATAAACAAAATGTTCAGCACATTGCTGGGCACATGGTAAGTTATTGTAGCACACAGGGGATGTTACCCTTCTTATTGTGGGATGTTACCCTTCTTATTGTGGTTATAGCACACAGGGGATGTTACCCTTCTTATCGTTGATATGAGGTCTGAATGTATCACTGAGTAGAGTTAGAGAAGAGACACTAAATGGATGTGTCCATTAAATGACTGTTACTTCAAAATCCTAACTGGATATAACTAATTACAGTTAGCTTTTTAAAACTGACTCTGGAACCAGTCAATCTTTTATATGACCTTGAATAATTTTTGTTTGTTTTCAATTCTCTGTGTTTTAGTATCATTATCCTTAAAATGGAGACATAGCAAACCTGCCTTGCATTGCTGTAAAGATAAAAAGAATGAATGTGCATAAAATTTTAAGACAATGCCTGACATATTAATTTTTTAATACATGTTAACCACTTTTATAATGATGAAGTAGTTTACAAGGGATTATTGGAGAGTATAGGACTTGAGATATATGTTTTGAAAAATACTAGACATTTAGGTAAATTCCCGTAAGGAAATAGCTTGAATAAATCATAGAGATGGGATTAAATATTATGTGATCATCAGACAGTGAGGAAATCTTACCAATTAGAATGGAGATTGACTGTTGTTAAAGGTTAGAAATAAAATTGGGTGAGTTGAGTGAGGAAAAAACTCAGATAATCTTCAGTTTAGAAAGATAAGCAATTAGAAGGGATGTGTGGAAATTCCACGTGTTCTTAGGTGGAGGAATACAACATACACGTGATATTTTAAAATACCTTATAGAGTTTTCAGGATACATTGCCTTTCTTATGATTTAAACTTATAGATGGAATAGTGGAATCTTTTATGCAAATCCTCCTTTCACTTAGAAATAGAAATTTCTATTTCAGGACAATTTCTATTTCAGAAAATCTAAGACTTTTCTCCTCCATAAAGTTTTCTCTTCTGATTCATATCACGGTGGTTTTCTTTTTTGTTTGAATTTCTTAACATTCAAAATGATGTTCTTCATATTTGTATTGTCCACCATCATCTTTTGAGAGTGATTTTGAAATTAAGGTATTTTGCCAAATCATTTCATGTTAATCTATTAAAAACTCATTATTTAGAATGCATAAAATGGTTTTGCTTTAAAACGAGACCCATCAAATTAATGAAACCGGTATTCTTGGGAAGCTTGTAAGTTGGTTCTGGGAAGACAAGTCCCACAGAGAAGGTCCGAAAATATGTTATACATATTCACAAATTAAGATATGTTAATAACTTCTCAAAGCAACTCCTTGCAAAAGACAATGATTCATTGACTGCACTAAGCATTAGTACTTAAATTAAAAACAACCATCATCTTTTATAATGATCCAAATACTATCTAGTATTTTAAAATTATTCTGTTGTTATCATACATACAAGCTTCTTGAGAGAAAAGATAATGACTTACTTTTCTTGGTGTAACTCATAGGGCCATGATGGATACTGGGTCAATGCTTTATGAATTCAATTTAAATGAGAAGGATATAGGTAACAGGAAAACCATTTGTCCAGTAACACCAGTCATTTGTCCAGTACCCAGTCAACACGGGTATTCTGCCTATTTATTTCCCAGCCTGAGTCAGCAGGTTTTTTTTGGTTGTTAGTGGCCAGAGGAATAGAATAGCAACAAAGATCTGGCATGCCAATGGAACACGTGACTGTGAAAAATTAGTCTAGTAGACTTGATTATATTTTTCCCTTGGTAGCTGCTCAGCCATTGCGTGATTTTCTGGACTTTTGAATTATGCTCCCCACTAATCAGACATGAGAATGGGAGGATAGTGTCAGGAATTCTACTTTTCAAAAAAATCTAGTACACTCTTGCACTCACAGGGATGAGTACAACCTACCACAGGGACATAAATATGATCAAGGAAGTACTTAAAATAAAATGTGAAAGTCCAAGAGAATGAAAATTTGAGAATGACCTGCTTGTCTATCTCTTCTTTCCAAAGTGTTTTTGAATCTCTTATGAAGGGGACTTAAAAGCTTTTCTACAACTGCTACTGGTTTTGCTAGTAGCAAATTCATTCATTCAAGGCACACCAGTAAACATGCACAAGCTACTCCAGTCCTCCTAAGGCCAGGGAATGAGATAGGTGGGAAGTTTACTTTAGCAGATGGCTTTCTTTTCACAAACCAGAAATTCCATTGTATGTATTCCCTTAAATAACTGGCAAGGGGATCATCAGAATGAGCTATTGCAAACAGCCACCTTAGTCTTCACAGTTCTAGTGTGATGGGGCCCCAGATTAGAATTGTAAAATAGTTTAGAAAATCTTGGAACATAAAGCATGGTGCAGAAAATCAAAGAAGATTTAATCTTATTTATAGAAAGGTGGTTGGTAGAGGAGGGGACAATGGAAGAGAGTGGCTTGGGATCATCGTTAATCATTTTTTAAGTACCAACAAAGTGAAAATATCCTTCTGGAATTCATTGCAAGTGACACTGAATTCTTCTACTAAGCAAGTATGTGATGAGTTGATAAAAAAAAAAAAAGAAGGTCCTGAACTCTTGACTACAGATATAATACAGTGAATACAGAAAATCAAAAACATGCTTTCTATCTGACTCAAAATAAAGGTGCACTTAAACTTGTAAAAGACAACATTTTTATTTGAATGATATGACAGAACTGTCACAGGAGTGTTACCTGCTATAAAGAAAGCCTAAGAATTATTACCTTTATTAGACCAGTGACACTGAGCTTTAGCTATACATTTCTAACTTCTGTCCCTCTACAGAGACAATTTTCTTTTCTTAAATAAACTGTCATGCTAGTGTTAATATATTGTTGGCTCTCTCATGCTCTGAGGATACTGCTGATATAAAACATGTATATGTTAGATTGGTAATAGTATCTTTAGTGTAGCTGACTAGAACAAATGTGTTTCCCTCATGGCTGTGCTAATGTGATAAAGGAAAATTGGCTGTTCATCAGCTTTTGGCTGGGTAAAGACAGTAGAGATGGAACCACATTCTTTTTTATGCATTAATACCACCGAGAACTTTTCACTAGTTATATTTCATGTGCCTGCATGTTGCGCAAAGATGTTGTAAAACATGAGATAATGCTACAAATAACAAAGTAGAAAAGCCTGTATCTTTTATAATGATAACAGTCAAACACCAAATGACAGTAACAGGCTGTAAAAAATGGGATGCAAAAAAAAAAAAAAAATGCAGCCCTACTACCCAGCAAAAGGAATATATCCAGGCCTATGAGGAGTTGGTGTATGATTTTAGGTTTATTAAAGCTTTGTTTTAAAATTAAATCAAATGCAATGCTGGGTCAATGGATTTAAGAAAGAACATGGTTTAAATGAAAACAGTTTGGTTAGAATGGATAAAAGCTGTATTAGGTAACTTTTGAAGAATCAATATAACCAAATAATTATGATGTTAACTTCTAGCTTTTTTGTTTTGTTTTTTGAGAGGGAGGCTTTTGAAAAAGATTTTTAAGGCAATAATTCACATAATTATTTAAATGTGTTTCAGAGTAAATATTTATCTTCATCAATATTGCAAGTTTTTCTTTTAACAGAGAAGCATTTAAAAATAGAATTTATTTTTTGGACCAGTTTTAGGCTCATAGCAAAGTTGAGTGGAAGGTACAGAGATTTCCCATACATGCCCTACCCCTGCATACACATAGACTTCCCCACTATCAAAACCCTGCACCAGAGTGAGAGTGGTACATTTGTTACAACCGGTGAACCTACACCGATGCATCTTTATCACTCCAAGTCCATAGTAGAATAGCATTTTGAATTTGATATATATATTTATTAAAATCTTAGCATCTGACCTTTCAATTGCATCACCTTATATCTCACTCTCTTTCCTCCCCTCTCTCAACCCCTTCCCTCTCCAAAGCCATTTGTTTGCCCTTTCAGCTCCTTTACTAGAGTACCAATGATTCCTTTTCCATTTAAGTTAAAAGTGCTTGAACAGAAAGACTATTTGTAGAGACTAAAGTTGATGTCAAAACATATGATTAGTTTATTCAGAAATATATGCAATCATCAAAGATTTTGTGCAGAAACTATCTATGAAGTGTTCCCCATAAAAGTTTGAATTGACTATTCAGGGTTCATGTCACACAAATAAAAATTCCATAACTTTACGGTACAATACAGAGGTTGTCAAACTACAACCTGTGGGTCAAATCTGGATGGCCACGTGTTTTTGTAAGTAAAGTTTTATTTGAACACAGCCATGGTCATTTGTCGACATATTGTGGATGGTTGTTTTTGCATTGTAACATAATAGTTGAGCAGTTGTGACAGAGACCATTTGGCCCACAAACCTAAATAATTTGGCTTGCAAAGAAAAAATATGCAAATATGCTCTGGCCATTTATGGAAAAAGTTTACTAACTCCTAATGTAGACAGTTATTAGGCTGTTTGATTGATTACTCTAGAATATGATTGGCAAATTTTTGTTATCCTATATTGGGAAAAGTGTATCTGAAACTCACCATCTGTATATCGACACCCAAGAAAGTAAATATTTATGAGAAATATTTTATATTAGTAACTTAAATCGAATTATATCCACATGTAATACATTTTTGGAGTATCTGGTCTTGAATATTTCTCTCTGATGTATTCTTTTCTGCTTTATTTCCAAATATAGCCATAACGCATTAAATTACTATTTGAAAAAAAGCATATCCTCAAAAAACCTATGAAGGTATGACAATCAGAGCTATTAAATACACGGAGCAAACCATTATATACGCCTGTGAATATTGTGGGAGTTATCATCACAGCGCAAAGCCACAACATGTAGGTTTATATCTAGATCTATAAACACACAGATATCATTGAACCATTAAAATAAATTGTTTTCAGGGCCGGGCACGGTGGCTCACGCCTGTAATCCTAGCACTCTGGGAGGCCGAGGCGGGTGGATAGCTCAAGGTCAGGAGTTCGAAACCAGCCTGACCAAGAGCGAGACCCCGTCTCTAAAAAAAAAAAAAAAAAAAAAAAAAATAAATTGTTTTCAGTCTTTCCAACTTAACAAAGTAGAGAAGTAGGAAAGTAACTTGAGAAAGACTGCTGAAATGTAATCATTATAAAAAAAAGTATATGCATTTGAAATAATGATGATAATTTCTTACAGGTTCATCAGACAAAAATCAGCTTCTTTATCAATGGTTTGGAGAAGGATCATGCACCTTTTGATGCAAGAACTCTAAGTGGTTCAATTACAGATTTTGCCTCTGGTACTATGCAAATAGGACAGAGTTTGAATGGTAAGATTCTGACTTCAGAATGTTATTTATTTTATCTAATTACATTGTTCCTAAAAAATGTATCAAACAAATAATATTTTGAAATATCTAGGTGTATTCATTTCCCAGGGCTGCTATAACAAATTACCACGAGTGGGATGGCAGCTTAATACAATATGAATTTATTCTCTCTCAATTTTGGAGGCTAGAAGTCTGAAGTGAAGGGGTCAGCAATGTTGGTTCTTCCAGAGGGTCTGAGGGAGACTCCATTCCATGCCTCTCTCATTCTGTGGCTGCTGTCCATCCTTAGCGTTGCTCAACTTGCAGCTTTGTAACTCTTAAATTTGCCTCTGTCTTCATATGGTCTTCTCCTCTGAATCTTCTCCCCTTTTCTTTTCTTCTAAGGACACATGTCATTGAATTTAGCGCCCCTCCTTATTCAGAATGATCTCATCTTGAGATCCTTAACTTAATTACACCTGCAGAGACCCTTTTTCAAAATAAGGTCTCAGTCACAGGTTCCAGATGGACATATCTTTTGGAGTCCACTATTCAACCCACTACACTTGGGAAACTTCAAAATTAAAACTTCTGTATTCTGATAAATTTTTAAAATAAGATCAATATGTAATAAACTATATATTTTTTCTCTCTCTGTATCTTTTTGGGGAGAGTTTGCATTTTAATGTAGGGCATTGTTTTTTGTGGTTTTTTTGAGACAGAATCTTACTTTGTTGCCTAGGCTAGAGTGCTGTGGCATCAGCCTAGCTCACAGCAACCTCAAACTCCTGGGCTCTAGCAATCCTTCTGCCTCAGCCTCCCGAGTAGCTGGGACTACAGGCATACACCACCATGCCCGGCTAATTTTTTCTATATATTTTTAGTTGGCCAATTAATTTATTTCTATTTTTAGTAGAGATGGGGTCTCGCTCTTGCTCAGGCTGGTTTCGAACTCCTGACCTTGAGCGATCCTCCAGCCTCGGCCTCCCAGAGAGCTAAAGGCATTGTTAAAATAGGACTATGGCATATTGGATATAAACTGAGAAATAATATTAACATGTATTAAACTAGATCTGTGATGTTCATATTTTCCCACACTAAAAATGGGCCATATAGTTTAAGAAAATAGCATATACTATACACTGAAAAAAACAGAAGTTGAAATTAGAATTATCTTGAAATATCTAGCACAATGGTCTTTAAAATGCCTACATTTTAAAATAGAATATTATTTTATATTATTGTATAATATATGCTCATTATAAAAAAATCTAGACAATATGGAACTCTATGAAATAGAAAGTCTTTTCCATATTTCCATTTTCAGAGATATAGTTTAACTTTTTATATTCTTCCAGATTTTAGCACATTTTTAGCTAGAGATATAGTTATAAATACATTTTTCTAAAAATAAAATTACAATATATATGCTTTATTTGAGTCTTCTAAAAATAAATACTTCTCCAAATGTTATAAACATTTCATGTCATATACCTTCTCATTTAGATATATCTTCTCATTTAAAATGGCTGCATTTTATGCAATTATATAGTTGTAATACACACTTTTAAAACAAGCTCCTATAATGAGCATTTAGGTTATTTCTAATGCTTCAATATTATTAGTAGTTATGTGATAGAAAACACTATATATATCTATATGCATTTAAGGTGTCCATATTTATATTTTTATTTATTATCGATGAATCTATCATACATATACACACATACATATGTATTTAAGCAGTTATCTGATTGCACAATTGCTTAATACCCTATACTTTGATGTTAACCTGTCTGAGTTTAAATCTCATATCCCCACTTACTAGATATATGATCTGGCCAAACTTTTTAATGTCTCTAAAGTGTAGTCACTCCAACTTTAAATGTTGATGATGGTATTGATATTCTACAATGCCAATGTGAAGACCAAATGAAGCAATGTCATAAAGCATTACTATTTTCAAGCATCTGGCATGTAGCAGATGCTCAATGTTTATTTGTTGAATGAATTAATGAAGTGCTAAGCACTGTGCCTTGTATATACTAAACTATATTTGTAAATAATATTATTAATGTTGTTATAATTATTTTCCTAAGATAAATCCATCGAAGTTGAATGGCTGGGTTGAAGTATATGCTCATTTTATATTTTAATAACATATCAGAAAGATTACTCTAATGCATAACAACAGACTACCTCCAGAAAGGTTGTGAAAATTTATAACCTTATTAAAAAATATAGCCAAGTACTTGTTTCCTTAAACACTAACTAACCTTACAAATTATCCATTTTTTTCACCCTTGCCATTCCTCTATGTAAAAAATATTGTTGGATGCCGACTTAGAATTATTTGGCCATTAATGAGTTTGAGTAGCTTTGCACATATGTTTTGATCATTTGCATTTCATTTGTGAATTCCTTATTCATGTTGGGTATCCATATTTATACTCTGTAAATTCCTTATTTATTTGTAGAAGCTCATTAATGTTAAGAATATTATGTTGCAGATGTTTTCTCCAGTTTTTAGATGGCTTGCTAACTTTGTGTTATAGATATTTTAAAAATATTATTTTAAAGTTTAATCAAGGCAAAACATGTATGCACAATAGTGCATAAATATTAAGGGTATAGCTTGATGAGTTTTTAATATTTATATACACCTGTGAAACTCTCATCTAGAAATAGTTATAGAACATTTTCCAGTATCTCAAAAAGTCTCTCCTAATAAATACTAACTCTAAAGGTAAACACAGAATGGTATCATTACAGACGTCTGTAATCGTAGATTAGTGTTGTCTATTCTTGAACTATCATACAAATGAAATCATGTAGTAGGGACTCTTTTGTGTTCCTTTTGCTTAGCACTACACCTGTGAGATTTATCCATATTGTATATAGTTATATCTTTAGCTTTAGGAAATACTTCTGAATAGTTTTCCAAAGTGGATGTTCCAACCAGCAATGTTAGAGGATTCCATTTGCTCCACATCTTCACCAACACTTAGTATAGCCAAATGTTACTGCTGTTTGCCATTCTGATAAGTGCGTGGTGCATTTCCTAATGATTAGTGATAGTGAGAATCTTTCATGTGCTTATTTGCCATGTGGATATGCTTGTTTGTAAAGTACCTGTTGAAGTTTTTTGCCAATTTTTCATGGGTGGTTTGCATTTTACTTAATAATTTGTAAAAGGTCTTCAATATTTTGAATATGGGCTTTTTGATAGATACATGATGGCAAGTATTGTCATCTGGGCTGTGGAGTATACCTTCATTCTCTTGATGAATGGTAGGTATTCTTTGATAAAAAGAGCTTCTTAATTTTAATGACTTCCAATTTATTAATTTTTCTTTTATGCTTAATACTTTTCATGTTCTGTTTAGAATATCTTTACAAACCCTGGTGTTATTCTCCTACATTTTATTCAGAAAACTGTTATTTTACTTCCCAAATTTAAGTCTATATTCTATCTGGAATAGGTTTTTGGATATGATATAAGGTAGGGGTCAAGATTCATTTTTTCCCACCTGAATATATTATTAACTTAGAAACATTTTCTTTAGACAAATTGTTTCTACCACTCTATAGTGGTAACTTTGCCATAAATCAGATATCTGTACATGGGAAAATGGGTTTGCTTCTGAATTTTCTGCTCCAACCATCTGTCTGCCTATACTTTGGTGAAAATATTTAGTTTTAACTACTGTAGCTTCATGAATGTATTAATATCTGGCAGTGTAAGCTCTCCACTTTTTTTTCTTTCAAGATTGTCTATATGTACCATAGTTTATCCATTCACCTACTAAATGATATCTTGGTTGCTTCCAAGTTTTGGCAATTATGAATAAAATTGCTATACACATGAGTGTGTAGATTTCCATGTGAACATAAGTTTTCAACTCCTTTGAGTAAATACAAAGGAGCACAATTGCTAGATCATATGGTAAGATATGTAAGAAACCACCGAATTGTCTTCCAAAGTGGCTGTACCAATTTGCATTACCATAAGCAATGAATGAGAATGAATTTGGTGTTTTCAGTGTTATGGATTCTTGGCTATTTATTTTTGGTTATTTTTTTCATGCAGTTACACTTAGTATTACTTTTGAACTTCATTTCCTAATTTCATTATGTCATATAAAAGTACAATAATATTTTTATGTTGACGTATGTCCAGTGACCTGGTAAATTCATTATTAATTCTAAGAGTTACATAATCCTATCATATATACATAACAGGAACTTGAAATCTTTTCAAATGGTTCTAACAAATGCATAACATGGACATGACTTTGGAGTGGTTCTATAGATATTTATATATAATGATATGTTATTGCTATTAATTATGAAATAATGCCCAATTTTAGTTTTGTTTTCCTCTATGGTATGAGTTGTTTAAGCTCATGTCTAAAGAAAGAAGGTCTATATGTTTGATATTCAAAATACATTCAAAACATTGTGGTTAAATTTCCAAACTCTAGTGTCAAACAAACCTGGGATTGAGTCTAATCTAATGTGTTCCTTTGATCAAAATATCTATCCGATGTCAGTCTCTGTTTTCTAATATATTAAATGATGTTTTAATACATAATTCATAAGGATATTATAAGAATTATGTGAAATAATATGTGTTTAGAACATATTGCTTGTTGTGTAGCAAATGCGCAATAAGTAGCAACTACTATTAACATTAATCTCTTTGAATATCTATTTTCTTATTGTGAAACAATAGGATAAGACCAATACTATCTTTCTATATGATTGTTGTAGGGATCAAAAGAGGAAATGTATATATAAGAGTCTATTACTTTAATTTGCATATGCCCTTAGATCAGGCTAAACTTATGTGAAGAAGCAATATTTTAAGGAACCTATATATTTAGAAGCTTGGTTTGAGTAATTAGTATATTGAAGAATTTTATAAAGTACTTTGCATGCAGAATTTTTAAATAACATATTAAATCTTGTGAGCCTTATTTCAATATTTAATCCCCATTAGTACTTCTAAGAATGTTTTATTGCACCAAATGTTGCTCAAAGTATTCGATAGTGCTATAAATTTGTCCACTATGCACTACATGTTAAAATGACCTGCTTCTATTTTACTTCAGTATACTAAATGTTGAAGTAATGCTTGAAAAGGACAGTGTGAACTGAAGACGATATTTATTTTTAAACTGTATAAAACTAAATTTCACTCTTGGTTAGAAAACGCGTAAGTGGAAAAGGGTTTATTTCAAATTTTATTTGGTTTTTATTATAATTTTCTCCTTTACGTTCTGGGCATTTGAGAGCTACAAGAGGAAAAGGATATTTTAAATAATTTTTATCTTTATTCTATCAATTTATACGTACAGTTGTACCTACTGTATCTTTTCTTTAATTAGAGATGGCATATAGACTGGCTCATTACTTCTGCCTAATGAGCCAGGCTCCATGCCACCTCTCTAATCAGAAAAGGGATAGGTACAGAATGTTCCTATGGACTTATTATAAATCATTTTCTTTCTCTCGCTTGCTCCTTTTTTTTTAATAAAAAAATTAAGTCGCTGTCCTCCATACTTTTGTCCATATCCAAGATGGTTTCATTCAAAAGAGGTAATTGTGCAGGCGATTACTGTGAGTTGAATTAAAGGTGCTCTCATGCAGTGCCAGGCCGGCTGTCTCTGCTTTGGAACAGACACTGGCTCAAACACAGGCGTATCAAATGAAGCCCTGTAGCAGATCAAGATGTATCTTTCTGTCTTCCTCTGATTACGTTTGACTTGGTTCTCTGTTTACATTTGACTCGGTTCTCTTTTCCACATGAGTGTTGACTACCATAGTGCTTTTTTCTTTGAGTCTTATCTCCAGCATAATTCTCTAGAAAAATGTGTCGCTAGTGACAACTTCCTATTGCGGAAGGACTTGTCTTTGCCTCCCCTAGGAAATTAAAAATGGACTAAATGAATGCTTTTCACTGAACCCTCATCTGTACATATTAAGGGAATAATCTGATTTGGCCAGGCTAATTTTCAAATACACAAATAGAAACACCTTAGACCATACATATTAACCAATGCTTGTTGGTTCATATTTAGAGAATTTTCTTTCAGTTCTAGATTTATTTCAATGCTTCTAGTTGGGCATATAACCCAGGGGACTTGTGCCAGCAGATATAATATATAGTTATGAGGAGTCACTGATGTCATCGTGGTCATAAACTATAACAGCTCTCCAAATTTTGGATTTAAAATTACAGAACTGTGTGAATCAAAACTTTTCAGAGCTATTTCTGGACTCATTTATCAACAGAGTCCTAGGTTCCCATTAATGGTGAGAATTTGTATATTATGCATTCAAATGTGTATGCCACTTTTTTAATAAAGTCATTGGTCATTAAGGAATCAATAAATGTGTGTTGAGTCTCTGTTAAAGTGAATACCCAGGGAAGAAAAGGATCATCATCTAAAGCTAACTCCTACTTGCCTTCTCTTCCATGTTTCCACTTTGTGTATGTCTTAACCCATCTGCTTGTTTTTGATTCTGGAGTTGGCAGGCTACTTTTAATCTCTACCAGTGACCCAGGGGGCCACGTTTCTAACCTCAGCTAGGTCTATTTTCCTTTTAGTTCAGCTGAGATTATGCTAAAATTTTTGAGAGATTTTTTTGGGGGAGGGCATTAGATAAAAAGAAAATAAATTAAAAATATAGAAATTGATGAATTGAGATGGGTAATTGAATGGAAAAAGAATATAGGAATAAGGTACGTAGAGATATAGAGGGCTTTAGTTAAAGTTGGTTTCAGATCATTGCAGAAAAGTTACCTAGCAATGCTAACAGGACAATTGGCCAGTTGTGTTTTATGTGTTTGTATGTGTGTATATATGTGAAGATATATATAGTGTATGCCTCACAACCCTACCAAATAAAAATTATTGATTAATTGAAGTTTGAATATAAAATATGTAATCATAAGAGAGCATAGAAATATGAAGCCAAATGCTTCTATAATCCTGGCATACTGAAGACTTTTATTAGTATGATACCATGTCCAGAAACACTAAAGGAAAATATTAAAACATCTGACTAATAAACTGAGAATTTAACATTCAAACAATACTTATCATTTTGTACTAGTTTGGCAAGAAATAAAAAAAGATAATACCAGCGTTGGAAAGAGTTTGGGGTAACCTGGCAAATTATCAAAAGTAAAAATGTGAAAACTACTTAATTCAAGATTTCTACTTCCAGGACATTGTCTCAAGAATATAATTAGACAGGGCTTAAATATGTACTAAAAATGTTCACTGTAGAATTATATAAAGTAGCAAATAATTGAAATCCATTAAAGCCTTCGAAAAGGAATTGATTAAATAAATTATAATTCATGTGTACAATGGAATAGTTTACACCATTAAGAGGAATGAGATATGTCTTTTTGTAGAGGCATGGCAATGGGTTCATGATATGTTATTACATGAAACAAGAAAGAATGTGTAGTATCACAGCTAATTTAATGTATATGTTTTTAAAAGTCTAGAAGGGCATATGCCAAGGTGTCATTCAGAATTTTAATAAGTTTTTACTCTTGTAGATGTATTTTGGAGTGAAGTTTCTCATGACACACACAAATTTTAATAAACAAGACAATCCCCTACAACAAAAAATTACATCAACAGAACCAAGGTTGAGAATTCCTGGCCTATATTCTTGCCAGTGCTAGATGTTGTCATACTTTTAATCTTGCCAATATGGTAATTTAAAATATGATCCTTTATTTTGTGCCTCTTCAGGATAATGGAGTTATTTTTACTTCTTTATATATTATTTGAATTTGTTATAATGAACATGAGTTTCTGTGTTCTTTTGAAAAGCCATTAAAAATTTTTTTAAAAATCTAAAAAAAATAATGTTAATCTCTATGAATGGGATTGCGAGGAACTGACTTTCAAATTTCTTTTTGTATTGATTGCTATTTTTCAATAAACTATTATTTTATAATAAAAATATTTTCTAATTTTGAACAAAATAAGAAATGGAAGCATTGTACAGAGTAGATTTATTCTCTGAATGTAACTGTGGTTCAGCCAGAGAGACCTAATTTGTATAGAGAGTAGTCTTGAAAATGGTAATAATTTAAATTTTATACTGAGTACATGGATTGAGGAAACACAGATCTGCACTGGACATTTAACTCATTGTACATACAAATTATTATTGCTATAATAATTAGTGCCTGAGAAGCAAGGCATGAGATTTAGAATCAGACAGATTTGGGTTTGAGTCCTATCTCTGCTTTTCATCAGCCAAGTGACTTTGGCAAAGAATTTAACTTCTCAATCCAATTTCCTAATTTGTTTTCTCATTTGTAAAATGTTTTTTATATACATACTTTTCAGAGTGATTGTAAAGTTTATAAATAATATCCTTTTATTCACTTTATTCAATAAAATTTTGTTATAAATATTAATGTTAATTATTTTTAAAAATTTCCACGTATTGGGGTACAAATGTTTTTGGTACATGGATACTTTGTATAGTGCTTAAATTGGGGCTTTTCATGTGCCCATCACTAGAATAGTGTTCATTATACCCAATAGGTAGATATTGTTTAAGTTTATTGACTTTGTGAAACAAGTATTTTTGAATAATGTTCATGAACTATATTTAATATTTTGGCTCAAAATTTGTCTAGGTTGAGGAAGAAAAAAAATTTTAATTTAGAGTAATGACATAGTAGATATTGGTAAATGCTGTTTTGTTTATTTAAACCCCATTAAATAATTTCTCTCTCTTTTTAAAAGTCAACCCTTGCTGGCACTCCACATTGTTTCCTGCAAATCCTGGGTTCTACCTGATGTTTTTTCTTGGCAGCTGGAAGAAATTTTTTTTTTCCTTTCCTTGTATGTAGTTCAGTTTCGTGAAACAAATTCTCTCTGCTTTTGTGAAAATGTCTTTAATTTATCTTTAGTTCTGAAGGATATTTTCACTGGATATAGAATTCTACATTGATTCTTGTTATTTCTTTTAGAACTTCAAAGATGTAGTTTCATTATCTTTTGGCCTTTATTCTTTCTGATGAGAAAGCAGCCATCATTTATATCAATGTTCTCTTGTATGCTATATGTTGTTTTCCTCTTGGTGTTTTTTTAAAAAAATTTTATCTTTCATGTTATCAGTTTGACTATGATATGCATAGGCATGATTTTCATTGTATTTACCCTGTTTGAGATTTGCTCAGATCTGGGCTCACTAGGTGGTATGGAGTTTCCATTACTTTAAGAAATTCTTGATATTAATAATTATCTATTCAAGCTTTTCTTTCTTTGTTTCTTTTTCTTTTCTTTTCTTTTCCTCCCTCTATTTTCTTTCTCCTTTTCTTCTAGGACTCTAATTACATTTATGTTAGAGCACTGGATATTGTCCCATAGATCTTGAGTATATTTTTGTTTGTTTCTTTGTTTTTGTTTTCTCTGCTCTTTATTCTCCTTATGTTTTCTGCTTGAATACCTTCTGTTGTCTTGAATTCACTGATCATTTTCTTTTTTGTGTCTAGGCTGCTGTTAAGCCCATTTAGAAAATTCTTCATTTCTAAATCATACTCTTCATTTCCACTGTTTCCATTTATCTACTTCTTGTATCATATCTCTGCTGCTCAAATTCCTCCATCTATTCACACATGTTGTTCACTATTTCCACTAGATCTTTTAGCATTTTTATCATGAATATTTTCAAATCCTAATTGATAATTCCAGCATGTGGACCACATCTCCATGTCTACATCTCCTATTGACTGTTCTCTCTTTGTAATGGACCACAATTTATTGCTTTTTCATGTGTCTTAAGATGTTTTTCTTGTATGACAGAGATGTTCTGTATATAAGAATGGAAGGGCAGGGCTCCAAAAAGGAGAAGGGCTGGTTCTATCAGGCCTTGAGAGTAGGAGTGAACAGTAGGAAAGAAACAGTATCAGACTGATTTGACATTGATTTGTATGTGGGCTTTACTACAGTTTTAATATATTAACATTCAGTCCACCACTGAATTTAGATATATGCGGAGAGAATCAAAATGGGCACAGGCTCACTGTGTGGTCAGGGCTCTTTAGAATTTTAATCTGTCATTCTATTTTATGTAGGGCTGCTTTCTTCTTACTCCCTCTGTGCCTGGTTTCTCAACCTTTCACCTCCTTGTTAGGTTTCAAACCAGCCCTGGATCTCATCTCTCTGGTGAAAGGCTTGCTATTGCTATAATTTAATTCATTTAGGTTTCTTTGTGTCCTATGCTTTATCATGGCTTTAAAAGGTTGTGTGGAGTTTCTTTGCATATGTCAAAAATTTTGTTGAAACCATACATATTAAGTATATAACATAGGAAAATTGGAAAACAGATTCTTTCCTTTCCCAGAGTTTGTTGTTGTTTTTGTTTGTTATTGTTATTGTAGTTTGCTTTGTTTAGTGACTTTTCTGAACTGATTCTGTAAGTCTGTTCCTTTGTCATATGTGGTCAGTGAAGACCATGTTTGCTAAGCTTAGTAGTCAGCCACTGGTTGAACAGATAATTTCTTAAATCCCTAGAACCAATAAATTTTTAAGTTCTTTGCTGCAGGATCTATATGCATGCTTAAGCATGCATTCAACACTAAGGCAGTTTAGCACTCTTCTTCAATCACATATTTCAGCTTGCACAGAGCCCCAAGGTCAGGCTAAGATGAGAGCTTAGGTCCTTCTCAAGTCTTTCTTCAGCATGTGCATATGCCTGGACAAGCATGTAGCCCTTTGTATGTGCATAGCCTTGTAGACTCCCAGGCATATTTCAGAGCTTTGAAAAGTCCCCATATGGACATGTCATTCCCCATCTTCTCCTTTTAACACCTTAAGGAACGCTCACGAGTTTTCTCCTGTTTCGCGTGTCATCTGTTAAGCACCGCTCATGAGTTTTCTCGTTTTTCACTGTAGTTATGATGATTTAAATAACATGCAGTTTGCCCAAAAATGTGTGGTCCCTGGCATATGTCTTAGAGATTTCTATGCGGTACGAAAGGTGTTATGTGTCTTTGTTGTTTCCTCCAATAGCTATTGCTGCCTTGGTCATCTGCAATGTTAAGCAGTTGCCACTGATTGTTTTCAACAAACATGGTAAAGGCTATTTCAAACTGGTGAACTCTGAGTCAGTTTAAGCCTTTCTATTGGAGTTTTCTAAGGTACTGCCAGATCAAATAATGACAATTATCTGAGGATGGGTCTTTGCAGAGCCCCAATCCCATTCTGATCCTTCCAGAGGATGCCAGGCTGATGATTTTCACTCTGATTGCAGACTCTTCATTTTCAAGGCTGCAATTTTAAGTGACAGAGAGGAGGATGGGAATAGGGAAAGTTAAATTGCCACAGACCATGCTGTTCTTACCAATATTCAGACATTTAAAAAATAAACACTACCTACATTTTTGCAAGTCTTTGGTTTATTTCCAGAGTTCCAAAAAAAGTTAATTTGACACTCTTCGCTAGTGTTCTCAAGACTTTTATGGCAGAGTGACTTTTCAGTTGTTTTTACTTTGCCATTCTTGATGATATCCTGTTGTTTGTTTCATCCATGTCTTGTAGTTTTTACCTATAGACACTGCCATGCTTTGTTAGATTTATAACTAGTATTTCATGTTTTGGGTGCTAATATAAATAGTAATTAAAATGTTTAATTTCTATTGATTCATTGCTGGTATATAGAAATTTTGAATTTATTTTTACATATTGAATTTTTGCCATACAAAATTGCTAAATTCACTTATTTCTAATAGCTTTTGTGTAGATTCACTGAAATTTTCTACATAGACAATCATGATATCTGCAAATAGAGGCAGTTCTATTTCTTCTTTTCTGATTGGTGTGACATTTATTTACCCTTATTGCAAATCAGTTTTTACCCTGATTTATATATTAGATTACTTACTCACAGTTTCTCCATTTAACTAATTTTATATTGCCACCCAGTTGTAATGCAGAACTGCTCCTTTCCAGTCATTACCTATTTTCTGACTAGACAACTATGAGGTCTTTCTTGTATGAGTCATGTCTATTTCCTTGATCACTTTATATAATTTAGATCTATCTTTGCCATATGAATATTTTTCAAAGAAAAGTCTTACTATGGAATGTTTATTCCAATGAATATCTGTTCTTTAAAAATTGGCAACTAGCAAAGAAATGAGTAAAATCCATCCCAAAGACTGTCCTTGAAATATTTCAAAGCATTCTCTGCCCCCCCTCCCCCACCAAATCATAATTCTCTTGTTTGGGATGGATGATTCACATTACCTCTAGGTCTTTAGAAAACTTTCTCTGTTTTTAAAAATATTCCTTCAAATGTGAATTCTGTGACAATGAATATGATTGCAGACTCCAAAATTTAAAACTAAAATGGTTTTTTAAAGGTTATAAAACTCAACCTCTTTATTTTATAGATGATAAAATAGATTTCATTATCCCTCTGCAGCAGAGCTTCCCTTTAACTATTATTAAAATATAAGAAGTGAATTCCAATTTATCAGCTTTGAAAGGTACACCTCCACTGCTAACACCCTGGTCTTCCTACCCTCATTTTTCACCTGGATGACTGTAATAGCCTCCTAACTGGCCTCTCAGCTTCTGCCCTTGTCCCCTTACATTCTCCTCTCAGAACTTTTGAATAAACCTAAGATCATGTTGTTCCCTACTCAAAACCCTCCAGTGGCTTCCCATTTTACTTAGAATAAAAACCAAATTCCTTTCAATAGGCTATAAGATTTTAACAATTTGTACCTCCACCCCACCTCTCAACCCAACCACTTACTCATCTGACCTAATCTTCGAATTGCCTCCCCCTCTCTTGTTCTGCTTTAGCATGCTGGTTCCTTGTACCTCCTCTCACATTCCAAGCATGATGCTTTAGAGGTCTCTGTACTCATTAATGCCTGCCTGAAACACTTTGCCCCTAGACATATGCACGATTCACTCCTGTTCCCCTGTAAATGCCACATTTTTCAACGAGGTCTCTCTTGAATATAACATCCCCAATAAAATCCACCCATGCTCTCCAACCTGCACAACTTTTTCTCTTTTTCATAGCATTCCTTATGTTCTAATTTACTGTATAAATGACTCATTTATTATGTTTATCTGCTTGAATGCCAGCTCCAAATACTGCAAACGGGGTGGCTTCTCCAAGAATTAGAAGTGCACAGTGCTACAGGAGCTCATAGAACTATAGTGTGCTAGAGAAGGTTTTCCACAGGAAATATTTCAAAGCTGAGACATTAAGGGCTGGGCTGGGGCAGGAACATTTGCTGCAGAAACTAAATTGAAACCTTAGGACTAAGAGAGCTTGACAGTTGTGGGGCATTAAAAATTCAGGCTGTAGAACTGCATCATGGGGTGTACAGCACGCTAAGAGGAGAAGGACCAGGTGTGAGTGGGACGGGTGAAGGTGAAGAATAAACAGGAGTCAGATTCAGCTTCCTTTGTTCCTGGCAGACAACATTCCCTCCTACCTCACTCAGAAAATTCATATCACAAGGAGTGATTTTCCTCAGTTTGTCTTCTCTACCCCACAAAGAAAAGCACACAAGCCTACAATGACTTTGCTGTATTCTTCCTGTTTCTAAAAACGGTATGTCCTTCCTTATACCTGTCCCTGCTTTGATCTTGGGTCCAGGTCAATTGACTGTAAAGCAAGTTGCCTGGATGGCCACTTGACTGAATGCACATTTTAACAGGTTATATTATTTGTTTTGACTCATTATCATTTTCAAAGCAATGCATGTTGGAATTTTTCTAAAGATTTCTACAAAGTTTTCATAGATTTCGTTTTGTGATCTTCATAACACCACTTGAAGGAAAAATTATTTGTGCTTGTACCAGTTGCCTGTTTTTGGACTGATAGGGTAAAAGAGCACCACCTATAGGAAAGTCAGAGCAGGAGGCTGCAGACAGCACCATTGTCCTGTAAGTCTCAGCTTGTGGGGTGTGTGGAAGACTGAGACTTAAGGGGCAGCTTGGGAGAGCCTATAAATGTATTATTAGAATAAATCAATTGAAAATATTTATGCTTATGAATAAATATTCATGTATAAAATCTTGTTTTTTCTTAAATATATTCCTTAATATAAGTATAAAAATAAATATAAATATATACATACATATGCATATGCACACTCACATGTAGACACCTACTCCTTATATGCTTCTAAGTCTCACCATTCTTTGCTCATTAGTGTCCTCCTGATTCTGAGATCTTCATCTCAGCCTATCCTGTGTGCTAATTCTACTCCCCATCTTTCATTCATTGGACAGATCCTCCATCTGCCCCACTTTCCTCCAAGGCACCACCAAGGGGCAGAGGCAAACATAAATCTAACATTCTTTACAATTTTATCAAGACAGACCAAAAACTGAATAGTTAAAAGAACAAGCACATTGGGGAAATGGTCATTTGATGAATTAGGCATTGATCCAATTTTAATTAAAAAGCACTTAATTACTGAATTGGATTTATATATTATAGCCCATCCCCTTTTGTGTTCCCATGATCCCAAGTCTACTTAGAATTTTACTTTTTATCAAGTATTTCTCTTCATTAAAAACATAACAGAAAACTTAGAGGTGGTAGTTTTCTTAATTTTTTTTTCTGTTCCCACTCACTTGGTTTTATCTGTCTTAGCAAGTTCTTTGTAAATATTTACTAAGCAAATAAATACAATAATACCATGTGGATTAAGGTTGATATCTACAAATGCCTTGAAAGATCGCCTCATTCAGTGTAGATTAGTCTTTAAACCTGGTTATCTTAGAAGAATTCTCATGAGGTGATAAAATTTTGAAAGTAACTAGAATATTATTGGTGTATGTGAATAACTCAGAACCCTTGAGTAGGAGGTCTTCAGTTTATCCTCATTTATTGGAGATTTTCTAGATCAGGCATTAATCTAAGTTTAGAGAGGACCCAAGCAGATCTTCTGGAGTATGGAGCTAGAACAGGTGGGGTGTGAGAGTAAGAAATGTTCCTCTTGGCAAATACTATAGATATTTCAACTGGAAGCAGATGACAATCAAATTTAGGACTGATGAGATAATAGATTTATAGGTTTATAAACTAAAGAGAAATTTGATTTGGGAAGGGACTTCTGGAGAAAGCCATGAGTTAGGTAGATAAATAAGCTGGCCAAAGTATGCACTTTGACTTAAGTCCTGCAATGTCTATGGAAATAACTATGATTATACTTTTTAGTCACGCGGAATTAGCAAAATGTAGATCGATCTGTAAGAATTTGAAAGGGCAGTGACATCAATATATTTTAAAGCTTTATAGCTCCAAAGGTAATATCACTAAAATATTTGTCAGCCATTTCTTGGTAAACTGAGACTTCTTATGTACATATATGTATTTTGCAGGTTTAGAGCAGTTTGTTGGAAGAATGCAAGATTTTCGATTATACCAAGTGGCACTTACAAACAGGTAAGCGGATGTTGTATTGTAAACTTCAAGAAATGTAAGCACAACTGCTGAATTCACTTAAATAAGAGTACCGTGAAGATTATAACATTTTTCATCTTTATAGCATTTGGCAAACATCACCTAATTAATGTTTGCTGTGTTTGCTTTGGCATAATCTGTGGCTGTTATTCAGTAATGCTACTCGATCGGGTAACTCCTTATAATATGAAATTGATCAAATTCTTTACAGAGGATTTTCTCTCAGAAAACTTGATTTTTGAATGGTTTATAGAATTTGGGATACATTTATTTAAACTTTCTAAGTGAAGTAGTTTCTAATAAGAAACTGCTACTGCCTTTTAAAAATTGCTTTGTTGAATTTTTAACTAGAGAATATAGAACAATGAAAATGATTAATTATTTTGATATATGGGAAATTTTCACGAGACTGGGCTATTAGACTTGGAGACAAGAAGAATGAGTATTTGAAGTATTGTGATGTATTTTTCTACTTCCAGTGAACAAATAATTATATAGACTTAGGCTAGTTTTAATGAAGTATTTTCTCATCTTGAAAATAGGCGAGAAATTTTTCTTAGGGCTTCTTAAAAGCACACAGATTTCCACTTTGTTCAGAAAAGTTCAAGTAAAATTCTGCTTAGGATGGCCTCTGAGCTTTTCTTCCCCAACTTTTGATCTGATGATATAATAATGTTATATGAATGAGTTGATCTTATTTACTTCATTAAAGAGCAAAAAGAAGAATGTTTATTTTATATTTCTTCAAGGGCGATGTAGATTAGTGGTGAATTTCCATACAACAACACTAGTTCTTGTAAGTTTGTGAAGCATTGCTTGATTGGTGGCGGATCCGTTAGCAATATATTCCTTTCTGTTAGTCTATATAATCAAGAGATGTGTTATTAAAGGGTGTAGTTTCACTGGAACATATTGTCAGGGGGATTTTTTGCTACTAGCCTTACTACCTTTTACATCAGCTTTGTCTAAAATGCTGAAGAGCAATGTTGCAGTAATTCTTCGGGAAGAAAGTTTTTCCTTGGGGGCAAAGATTCTATACCGGATACCAGCTTTTGGATCCATTCAAAACCATATATCAGTTTAAAAATATCAATGAGATTTAAAGAAGAAGGTGTCACTTCACGTGATGTAGTGAATGGAAAAGCTTGCCTAACTTTGCACCACTGGGGACTGAGTGAAGAAGCCTGGTCTCCCCAGTTAGAGCTCGGTTACTGCTGCTGGCCTACTTGAAATGTCTGGGAAGGTGTTATGTGGAAGAAAGAATGCCTATAAATAGAATGACTAATTCTGGTCTAGAACAAGTATATTGCCCTTAATGGAAAAATTAAATATATCTACCTGGAACTGGCATTCTTCTTTGACTGTTGGCAGCTGCCATATGATCTGAAGCCATTGAAGCACTATAGGGTGCCAGGATCTGTACCAATGAGTCACAGGAAACCATTGACAAATGGCCTTGGCCTCAGTCCCTTTGCCTAAAACAGAAGCAGATAAAATGATGCTTGCTTTCTTATTGCTTTCCCATGGATGAACCGGAGACCTTATCTATAACTCTTATTTATTCTCAGTATATCATTGTTCATTCTTAGTTTAACAACCTAAATAAAGGTTCCCTTTTTATATTCTCACAAATAGACAAAGTAACACATTTTGATATTTAAATATCATATCTTGATAATCAGACAAGGGCTTGTGCATGCTCTTTGAGGTAAAAAGATAACATTGAAAATTTACTGATTTTGATATTCGTTTTATGAAAATGAGTATGTTTATTTGGCCAGGAATGAGTTTTATTTTATATGCCATTTAGATAATTATTAAAACTAAATGGATACTCATCAAAGCACTTAAAGAGTGATATTCATTTGTAACAACTTTTAGAGGTTCTATTACTGTAAAGCTATTTGTTCTCACGGTTCTTCTCTGACTCCCACAGAGAGATTCTGGAAGTTTTTTCCGGAGACCTGCTCAGATTGCATATCCAGCCACACTGCCGCTGCCCTGGCAGCCACCCTCGGGTCCATCCTTTGGGACAGCGATACTGCATTCCTAATGACGCAGAAGGCACAACCAATAACAGAGTGTCACGGTTGAATCTGGAAGCCCATCCTCTCTCTTTTGTCAACGATAATGATATCAGTACTGCGTGGGTTTCTAATGTGTTTACAAACATCACCCAGCTTAATCGAGGAGTGACTATTACAGTAGATTTGGAAAATGGACAGTATCAGGTAATTACAAACAATGGGGTGTGCATGAATTTCCTGTGGCTGCTGCAACAAATGGCCACAAACTTCATGTCTTAAAACAATAGAAATGTTTTCTCTTGCAGTTCTGAACACCAAAAATACAAAATCGGTGTGTTGGCAGGACTATTCTCCCTCCAAAGGCTCCAGAGGAGGATCAATCCTTGCTGCTTCTAGCTTCTGGGGGCTCTTGGTGTTACTAAGCTCATGGCAGGATAACTTCAATCTCTGCCTTCATGTTCACGTGGCCCCCTTCTCTGCTTCTCTGTGAGCATCAATTCTCCCTCTTCTTTCTCTTATAAGGCCCACCCTAAATCCAAGATCTCATTTTATTATTCTTAATTATATTTGCAAAGACCCTATTTTCAAAGAAGGTCACATTCACAGGTGTTGAGTTAGTACTTGGCCATATCTCTGTGGGGACACAATTCAACCTCATTGCAAGGTGAAAGCTGAACCAGGCAATTGAACATTACCTCACAAAAGCAGTGTATTATAATACATGAAATAAAAATATCTTAAGACAATATGCAAGGCCTGATTTTTTAGAGACTTATATTAAAATGATATTTATGAAATGTGGAAACATTCTTTTTATTAAGTAGCACAAATTAATAAAAACTGAGGTGCTTTTTCTAAATAACTACTTAAGAAGAACATATATGACATTTATTTCATGGAAGTAATGCTTTTTGTTCACGTCTTTATATCAAGCAATATTAATTTGCACTTTGATTTATAAAATCCTTTAGAAGAGGGATGGATATACAATTATAGGATATATTGCTTTTACTATAGGGCTATGAAGTTTCTGGATGTCCAATAAATATTTGATAATTATAATTATGAGGAAGTAATGCATTATATTTGAATCTAACAATTCCATGATTTGATTTATACTGATGGGTCAAACTTAAAACTTCAATTACAATAATTGACATTCATTTTCAGGTGTTTTATATTATCATTCAGTTCTTTAGTCTACAACCAACAGAAATAAGAATTCAAAGAAAGAAGGAGGATGGTTTCGATTGGGAGGACTGGCAGTATTTTGCTAGAAATTGCAGTGCATTTGGAATGAAAAACAATGGAAATTTGGAAAATCCTGATTCTGTCAACTGTCTTCAGCTTTCCAAGTATGAATACCTTTTAAATAATTAATTATAATAGACTGTCGAGTTAGTGATAACCTACATGTAAGCTAACTCACTAGGCTGGTAGAGACTTCCCTCTACTACCAACTTTCTTGAGGCATATTCTCTTAAGTCTCCTCCCTAAATTGAGTTTTAAACTATGTTTAAAGTTCTTGTAAAAGACTTTAGAGTGACTCGTATTTATAATCTCACTGGTGTTTTACAATCTGATTTTCAGATTGTTTAGCAAGCTATCTGTATTAATAGAGTTTTCATTATGTTCTCAAGGAATGTTTTAGCATGGCTTTCTGTGATGACCCTGTATTATTTGCATATGAAATATGTGGAATATGTTTGTTTTCCCAGAATGAAGAATTTAAGCTCTTACCAATAATAGGTCATTTTTCAAAGTTATGAGAAATTATATAATTTTGTCAAATATATGAATAGATTTTCATGATATCAAATTTCTTTCCCCGACAGTTTTACTCCGTATTCCCGTGGCAATGTCACATTTAGCATCCTGACACCTGGGCCAAATTTTCGACCTGGCTACAATGACTTCTATAATACCCCATCTCTTCAGGAGTTTGTCAAAGCCACACAAATAAGGTTTCATTTCCGTGGGCAGTACTACACAACTGAGACTGCCGTCAACCTCAGACACAGATATTATGCGGTGGATGAAATCACCATTAGTGGGAGGTAGTGTTCATTACCAAGGTTTTGATTGTAGTGTGATTTTCACTGTAAATTTTGTTTTCAACAATGTTTTTATCATACTTATTTAAAAATGCATTAACTTAAGATTTTAGAGCAATCCAAATTCCAAGCTTCACCTTTTGAAATGATTTCCTAGCCTAAGATTTTTTTGGGAAATTGGTGAATCTCTTCTGTAAATGATATCACATTGTTATGGAATCAATTTTCAAAAGTTATTGGGTTTAGAAGTGATGATACTATGAATCTGACTTAGAAATAATTTATTAAATATTTTACTTGCTTTGTTCTAGAATATAATTTTCAAATATTCTTGAAAGCAAAGAGAAAGAGCTGGATTTAGTTGTAACTATAGTGCCACAGAGCATGGACTACCTGAGATTACAGTTTATAGATCCATGGGGAATATTTGTTTTCCTTTTGAGAAAAGATCTGATGTGTCCTAAGTAATTTATAAATGTCTGATAACAATTGAGACTTACAATATTTTAAAAATATTTAAAAATATTACAATTTTTTAAAAAATTGATAGCTGCAAAACTAGGCAGCGTACTATCTAATATAGAAATGTGCTTATAGATTATATTTATAATGGGTTGTTCTAGAGGAATGATATGCCTTGTGGGATGCGGTGAGTATTGTGGAGGGGAAGGGCATACCTCTAACCCTTGCTAGCGAGGGCAAAGATATAAAATGTAACCAAAATGTTTGTACTCTCATATTTTCCTGAAATAAAAAAATTAAAAAAAAAGAAAAAAAATGAAGAAAAAAACCAGACCAGAATGCCATTATATAAGCATTGTTTGTTTGTTAAGTAATAGCATAATGAAAAAAGTAATACTATTAAATATTTGTCATTTAACTTAGGAAAAAAAACCCCCAAAATTGAAATTCGTTAACTTCATTCTGAACTTTAAAATTTTAAGTGTATTTAAAATAGTTTCAGTAAATGCCCACCCCCCTTGATAAATGGTTGGTATTAAGTGTAGAAAACGCCATCCCCCTTTCCAGAGTGGCTTGAAAATGACCTTACAATGCAGCATGGTTTGGATAGTGATGACAGTCCTTCCAGTACTTCAGGGTTAATTCAAAACTTTTATGAATATTCGCATGATTAAAGAGAAATTGATTTTTGTGTTGATTAAACATACTGTCTTCCTTGCTGGATTCACGCAGTGTACATATTCACAGGGGCTTAAATATTAACGTATTCACAGTTGAGGTGGTGTGTCTTAGGAGTGTGCAATGTTCACATTTGCAGATGCCAGTGCCATGGTCATGCCGATTTTTGTGACACGACAAGCCGGCCATACCGATGCCTCTGCTCTCAGGAAAGCTTCACCGAAGGACTTCATGTGAGTTATATTTTATGCATGGAAATCTAAAAGAAAAGTAAGGGTGGTGACTATAAATTCTATGAACTTAACTTTGGTCTAACTCCTGGCCTAACTTCTTTGATTTATTATAAAAAGAAATTGATAATGAGCCTAAAATGTCAGTTATTCCAGAGAGTTTTTGAAGAGAAAAATTACAGCCATTAATAGGTTGAAAATTGTGCTTCTAAACAATAACCTCAATCTCAGAGAATTACAAGTGAACCCACATGCTAAGGTTTCCCTTTCCTTTTCTGTTTCTTTGTTTCATCAGCATTTTCTTTTTTTCTTTTTTTTTTTTCCTTGAGTCAGAGTCTCTGTCACCCTGGCCAGAGTAGAGTGGCATTATCATAGCTCACTGCAACCTCCAACAGGCCTCACAAGTAGATGGGACTACAGGCATGTGCCACCACATCTGTCTAATACTTTAAGTTTTTTGTAGAGATGGGGGTCTTGCTATGTTGTTTCAGGCTGGTCTCGAACTCCTGACTTCAAACAGTCCTTCTGTCTCAGTCTGCCAAAATGCTAGGATTACAGACATGAGCCACCGTGCCTGGCCTTCTTATTTTATAAAAGAATTTTTAAGGCATTTGGACACCTGGCACTAAAGAAAAAATGGTTTTCTGCATCTTAAGGGTATTTATATGGAGGTGTCTATCCCAAAAAAGAGTCTTTAGATGTAGGGCTCTTTTTATGCATTTATGTCAGTCAAGATCAATTTATTGCTGATGTAAGGAATTGTAAGTAATTAATTTGAAAATCTGTAGTAAAATGACTTAGGAGTTATGTGACTTTAGTTTGTCTATGATGGTCAGGGAGGATTTCATAGTTGAGGTGAAAATTTACCTGGATCTTTAGGCATAAGAGATAAATGGAAAAAAATTGAGAGATATGTGTTGGCAGAAATATCTAGCAACAACATTGGCAATAGCTGATATGAGAGAGGGCTCAGCCTCAGTAACAATCATACCAATAATGAAAGTAGATAATACGGCGTCTTAAGTAAATGATGTTTAAGACAACCAGCTGTCAATTTGTAAGAAAATTAAGTGAGAGCCCTACCTCATGGCATGTACAAAAATTTATGTGTCATCAACATTTAAATGTAAAATAACTATAAATCTATTAAAATAAAGATTAGAAGAATATTTCTAAATCTAATGTTGAGGACCTTTGTAAGCTAAACAAATGAAATACAAAGAGAAACAAACATGTCTGGAGCCATGAAGGAAATTAATGAAATATTGTATCATATAAATATTTAAAATTTTGTACAGTGTAAGGACTAACACAACTGTGAAGTGACAGTGATGGATTGATAGAAAATATTTACATCATATTAGCAGGTAAAGAAGTCTCTCATACACAAGGAGCACTAATAAAATATTAAGAAAAACAAAACAACCTAATCAAAAAGAGCAAATATATGAACAAGCAATTTACAATGGAAGAAATGATAATATTAAGTAAATACATGAAATGTTACCGAAACTCAGTTTTAATCAGATTCAAATATTGTTTTTAATTTCTCAAATTAGTAAAAAGTTTAAAGATCGATAATATTTAGAACATGTGAGAATATAACCTTTTATACAACATTGATGGGACTGCCAGTTGATATAATATTTTTGGAGAATAATTTGACCATATCTCTTTAAATTAAAGTTGCAAATACAATGAACTACATTATACAATTGCTGTCATTCTAAAAAGCAATTCTTTCCAGACAAGAGTATGCAATGATCATGTTTGTATCATTTTGTTACATAAATGTGGGCTTGTACATTAGTATATTTTAGCTTTTAAGATAATAGCATTGTCTCAAAGACTCATGTCTGATCTGTTAACCTAGACCATGTCCTGTACTTGTGCTTTAGTCACATCACTTCTCTGTGAATTTGTTTTACTATATTATAGAACATCTTGATTTTTAAAGAAACATCTGTCAAGGTTTTGGCAAACCCCATTTCTGACTTCTGATTCTTAATCTAATTTGCTTTCAGCTGTAACATTAATGTGTATAGTTCAATGGCAAGAATATTATCTAAAATGAAGACTTCCTCTAGCACATTTATGCTGTATCCCTGCTCCTCATTTCAACTCAGAGTCTTTGATTTGGCCTCCTTTCTTTTTCTATGTGCTCAAACCAAAACTTTCATGTTCTCATTTAGATATTCTTTTGAATTTATTTTCCAGATCACTGCTTTATATCGCTGGTCTTTTATATGTTTAGTCTTTACCACTAATTAATTATTTTTTAAAAGGAATCATTTATATTTTGGGGGGGATTTCTAGTGTTTGAAGTCTTTGATTTGATGAGTATATCATGAGAAAAAAATCTTTACAAAAGGCTGATTTTAATATGTTCTATTGTATGGCTTATATTGTCACAGAAAGGAAATTGATTGGATTAACTTGATTGATTCACTCTTTACTGAGCCATAATTGTGTGTTTAAATTTTTACTAATTTGACTTATCCTAGATTTTAAAGTAACATTTCTTTTTCCTAAGGTCTTCTTTTGATCCTGTAAGATTGACATGTCTTCTCTGTAATCAGTGATTTCTTTCAATAACCTTTCCTTTCCTCCCCAAACTCACAACCCAATTAAAAAATGTTTAGGGATACATTTGATTGGGCACTTAAACTGAATGTAGTAAGTGTTTGCAAGCTGCATTTTGACTAATACTTTCTTATGACATGTTTCTTGAGCTTCTCTTGCTTTATGTTGACTAGTCAGTCTGTCTTAGTCTTTTTTGTATTTTGTTTTATTGTTTGCTTTTTATTTATTTTTTTTTTATTTTTCAGACAGAGTCTCTCTGTTGCCCAGGCTAGAGTGCCGTGGCATCAACCTAGCTCACAGCAATCTTACTCTCCTGGGCTCAAGCCATCCTCCTGCCTCACCCTCCTGAGTAGCTGGGACTACAGGTGTGCACCGCCATGTCCAGCTAATTTTTTTCCTATTTTTAGTAGAGATGGGGGTCTCTCCTTGGCCTCTCAGAGTGCCAGAATTACAGGCATGAGCCACTGTGCCTGGCCCATTGTCTTAGTCTTCCTCTCTCACTTCCTTTTGATGTCCTGTCTTATTTTTTTCTTTCTCTCTCTTTAATTGCTCACAGTTAAATGTTTGATATTTTATGATTCCTGGATGATTTCATGCTTCCCCTTAGAAATAGAACCATTAAATGAAGGAAACCTCATGATTGGTTTCAGAAAACAAGTTGGGATTTTCAGATTTGGTCTCAGGTGGTGACTGTTGGCTTACAAACTAGTCAAATAATTAACTATAATTTAGGTTAAGAATACATTTTAATGATGCTTATTTAAATATTAAATACCTTTTGAAAACAAAAATAATAAATTAAACTTTTGTTATTTTCTTCCTTAACATACTTTGATAATTCATGAATTTAGCCAAAAATTTAAAAAGAAACAAATATAATTTACCTAGCAAAGTTTGGCAAATGCAGCTGAAGGGAAAACATTAATAGACTGTTAAGTTGAATGATTTCTTGGTCTTAGGATATTATCAATGTGTTGAAAATAAAAAATAATTTCATAAAAGCATTTCTAGGCATGACATTCTCCTTTTATCATTCAAACTATTTTAATACATGTGGGGACTTATTTGTCAGAGAAAAGTTGTCTTATAACAATTTGAAAATACGGTTATTCAAAGGTTTTTCACATTGTTCCACTTTATAAAATAATACGTTTTAATATAAGTCATTCATTTCCTATTGGAATCCTTGTTCTTTTTAAAGACCTGGACATAATCCAAAAAGAAATGTCTTCAATTCCACAGTATTATGCTAACCATTAATAATATTACTCAATAAACAGGGCTTTTGTGAATTATATTACAGCCATTTGGCAAACAGATGAAAATGTAAGCCTTGAAAATACGCCAGTTCTTGGCAATTGTCTTTCCTGTGAAAAAGTGTTTTTAGCAGAAGTGAAATTAATGAAGTAGAAGGAAGGAGTCGAATGGTGAATTCAGGAGCAGATTCATGGACTTAGCCATTCTAGGGAATTCTCTGCATGAAAGGGTTCTTCATTTGTTTATAAAATGGATCTCACAAGCCAGTGGCCCACAGGTGGGAAAAATGTTTAAACAGTTTTTAATTTAACTTCCACCAAGAGTTTTCACTTTTTATTTTAAACTTCTGGCTTCTCTTCATCAGAATATGGTTTAAGACTATGCCATTTCCTCCTGCAGCAACAACTGGCTGATGCAGGGTAGTAGTTACCCTGTGAGAGCAATATCCCTCTTTGGTTCGCTACTATTTGCACAACCGTCAGTAGCCTTACATCTGGGTGACTTCACTTGTGTTAACTACTGACCTTCAAAGACTTTAGAATGTATGAACCTTATAAAGCAAGGAAACAAGACAAAGCATGTTTCCTTCTCCCCAAACAGTATCTTGTGCCCCTTTGCAATCGGTGCTTGCCTCCAACTCCCAATCTCAGGGAACCACCACTCTGCTTTTTGTCACTACAGATTACTTTTGTCTGCACTAAAATTTCATATCATGGAGTTATCCAGTATGTATTCTTTTGGTACGTAGGCTTTAAAATCCCACTCCACCCCCCCATATTAGATGATTCCCTAACTACCTGTGCTGTCAGCTTTGTACCTCTTGTCCACTTGGTCAGAAAGTTCATGATAATTATCAAAAATATTACGTTAAGTTCATAGGTACAGAATACAAGCTAAGGATTGGAAACTTAGATTTATATGTGAACTAACGTGGTTGCATATCTGCAACACATTTATTACTTCTCTTATCCTCTTATCTAACACTTTCTTTACCTGTTCTAAGAGCTCAAGTGTTGATAGAATCTAGATTTAAGAAAAGTGTTATCAGTTGAAACCTGCATCCTTACGAGTTTTCATTTTCCTTTAGTAGCTATGTTGACCTTTCAGGGGCTCTGGCCAAGAGTGATGCAATGATCAGTGCCTCAGCCAAGCATTGGCACTTTGTTGGCTACTTAGCTATTCTTTCATCATTTTGTGACATCATTACCTGCAAGGGTAGCCAAGCCTTCACAGAGCAATTTATTGGTAACCACAAATGCTTCTCTTATTCGTTGGCTCTAACTTGTGACCCTTCTATAACATTAATCATGGATCTTATGAATTAACTACAATCAAACTATCAGTATAAATTTTTGTTAGTATTATAAATAGCACAGCCAGCTTGAAACATTTTATATAATAAGCCTTCTGACCACTCAATAATTTGAATTGTGCCAACATCACACTCTACAATGCTTATCATGTAAATGAATATTTCCTGTTATTTTTGTAAGTGTGTTCCTTTAGAGCACTGAAGTCCAAAAGTATGAGTCATCATGACTAATTTGTGTCATGTTTATATTATACATCAGGCTTTACCACTACTTATTTTTTATCTGTTTGTTCACAGAAAGATTTTATTCTAAATATATTTCATTTTATAGTTTATTCTTTGTAATACCAGTGAATTAATTCATTTTTGTATAACTAGCAGTTCATATTATAGAATCAAATTGACATTTGATGTACATTTAGGAAGTCAAGGTCAAGCATTTTATTTCCTCTCTGACACATTGTGATATTATTGATCTTTGAAAAACACTTGTGGTAGTTCTTTCCCTGGGAGAGGTATGTGCATAAATACATTTAAAATGTAAGCTGAAAACATAAAAGAGAAACCTCTTTAATCGGGAAAAATTAAGACAGACTTACAGAAGAAGCACATAGAGATGATGAAAATATAAAAATAATGAAAGATAATATGTGAAAGGATGAGACTAAAGAATTATCCAAAGTTAAGGTATTACATGATTCTTCTGAGTCCAAAGTAAGCTAAGAAAAAGAAATATATATGTAGGTATGATGTAATAAATCTGATGACCACAAAAGACCAAGAGTAGATCCTAAGAGTAGCCAGAGAGAAAAAGACAAATTATAAGACATAAATTTGTAAGAAACTAGTGATAATTTATTTCTCAGTAGCCACAATGGAAGCCGGAACACGGTGAAATAGGACCTTTGAAGTGCAGAGAGAAAGCGAGAAACCTAGTATAGCATTTGTAGTTAGGCTGCCGATTAAAAACAGGAAAAAAGGAACACATTGTCAGTCTCACAAATATTTATCAATATCGCCACCAATAGACTCTTGCTAAAAGACTTTGTAGAGGATATTTTTTGATAAAGAAATATAATGTTCTCAGAAAAAAATGCCTTATATGCAAAAATCAATTGTGAACAAGCCAGCAAATATGTGGATAAATATACATAAAGATTGATTGTATTAAATAATAATAATGATGTATATGGATGGGGAGTATAAAAGGTAGCAAGATACCATTAAGTAATTATTAAAAATAGATAACTAGAATCTATTTAGAACTCAGGAAAATCAGCAAGGAAAAAACAAACAA
>VBSM01002937.1:14261763-14296145 GCA_008086735.1 Cheirogaleus medius | reverse complement strand
GGGCATGGGCAATATACATAACCATAATGTTTGTACCCCCATAATATGCTGAAAAAAATAGCATTTAAGGGGAAGAGATAAACCCAACTTCAGCCCCCTGTAGCCATCCTGTATCACTTTGGGAGGAGGAGGGCAGTTACTGAGAAATGCTTGTAAAGTTCACAGCCCCTGAGCACAGGCTCACTAATAAATGAAACTTAAATATAGAACGTTAGGACACTTTACTCCCCTCACATCTTACCACCACAGCACTAAAGGCCTGTTTAGCAGAGTTCGTTTTACCTAGTACATCATGTCTGGACTTCAACAAAAGATTATAATGCATACTAAAAGGCACAAAACACAGTTTGAAGAGGCAAAGCAAGAATGAGAAAGAGACTCAGACATGGCAGGGATGTTGGAATTATCAGACCAGGAACTTAAAACAACTATGATTAATATAAAGTGGACAACATATAAAAACAGATGGGTAATATAAGCAGAAAGATGAAAATTCTGAAAAAAGTATCAAAAAGAAATGCTAGACAGCAAAAACACTGTAACAGAAATGAAGATTGCCTTTGATGGGATCATTAGTAGACTGGACATGGCTGGGGAAAGAATCTCTGAGCTTTAGGATATATCAATAGAAACTACCAAAATAGAAAGGTAAAGAGAAAAATGACTCAACAAAAAAGAGCTGAATATCCCAAACTATGGAACAACTACCGAAAATATAAATATGTATAATAGAGTTACCAGAAGGAGAAGAGAACATAACAGAAGAAATATTTGAAACAATAATGACTGAGAAGTTTTCCAAATTAATGTCAGACACCAAACCATACATCTAGAAAACTCAGAGAACACCAAGCAGGATAAATACAACAATAACAACAAAACAAATAAGTATGGCTTTTATCAAAAAGTCCCTAAACAACAGATGCTGTGTGGATGCAAAGAGAAAGGAACATTTATACACTGTCAGTGGGACTGCAACTAGTACATTCTCTATGGAAGGTAGTATGGAGACACCTCAAAGAACTAAAAGTAGACCTACCATTTGATTCAGTAATCCCACTATTGGGTATTTACCCAAAGGAAAAAAAGTCATTTTATCAAAAAGACACTTGCACTCAAATGTTTATTGCAGCACAATTCACAATTGCAAAGATGTGGAACGAACCAAGTTCTCATGAATACATGAATAGATTAATGAATATGGTATATTTATATCGTGGAGTACTACACAGCCATGAAAAACAGTGAACTAATACCTTTTCTAACAATCTGGATGGAACTGGAGCCTGTTCTTCTAAGTAAAGTGTTGCAAGAATTGAAAAACAAACACCATATGTATTCACTGTTAAATTGGAACTAATCGAGTTAACAGTCACATGCACATATGGAAGTAAATATGGAAGTAAAACTCAACAGAAATCAAGCTGTTGAGAAGAGGGCAGAGGGGATGGGCAAAGTCACCCCTAACAGGTATAATGCACACTATCAACCAGTCTCAAATACAAACAGAAGCCTAAGAAACTTAAATAAAGTCAATAGCAAAACAAATCTACCAGTTTATGAAAACAATCATATATAGTAACCCAATTAGTTTTCTTACAGGAATGCAAGTATAATTTAAGATTAATAAATCTATTACATAAGTCATTTAATAACCATATTGGTTGTTAGATCAACTGTTGCAATATTGCAGTTCTTGTGTTCAAGTAACCCTTATTTTACTTAATAATAGTCCCAAAGCATAAGAGTGATGCTAGCAATTCAGATATGCCAAAGAGAAGCCATGAAATGCTTACTTTAAGTGAAAAGGTGAAAGTTCTTGACTTAATAAGGAAAGAAAAAAATTGTATGCTGAGGTTGCTAAGATCTACAGTAAAAATTACTCTTCTATCCTTGAAATTGAGAAGGAAAAAGAAATTTGTGTTGGTTTTGCTGTTGTACTTCAAACTGCACAGTGTTTGACCACAGTGCATTTTGAGTTCTTAGTTAAGATGGGAAAGGCATTAAATTTGTGGGTAGAAGAAAACATGTTTTGATTGACAGCAATTGGTTTTGGTACTATCTGTAGTTTCAGGCATCCATTGTGATTCTTGAAACCTATCCCTTACATATAAGTGGGGACGACTATATTATTAAATTTGTATGTTATTGGTGGTAAATGAAAGAGCACAATTGTTTGCTTCTTTAATATTTATAAATTTATCTTAAATATTTCAATATAGTTTTCCTAAAATATAATAAAAAGATTTATAAACCTATCAGGAATATGTCATCCATGTTTAGTATCCATGCTACTGCTAAAGACAGAGTAGAGGTGACTCTATTCAGTATGAAATAACCATTACTAAATTCATGATTACTGTGTATGTTTATAGTTTTACTGTGAAGATTGATCATTTGCTAGCTTTATTCATTCAACAAATATTTATTAAATGCCTTCTATGTGTAGAGCATTATGCTTGAGTACAGCCATTATGTCTTGATTACAGATGCAAGTATTTGAAAATATTGAAGGACCTTCATTTGTGAAATTCAAAAAAGATTCCCTGGCAGACACTAATTACTGTAATAAATAGAGATGACTTTGGTGCAAACAAATGATTCAGTCTGACAATTAGTAATTAACAAATAATATAAATATCATAGACATTTTAAGTCTTAAAAGAAAAATTTTAATGCAGCAATACTAATGAAAGGATTTTTTATTTACTAGTGTAGTACTCAAGTTTAATACTAGGCAAAATTTCCAATATAAAATAGCTTTATCCAAATGGTAACCCAATGCCTTTTATGTCAGTTGACTAAGTTTGAAGGAACTTTAAAAATTAAATGACAGCAATGTTATATTATGCTGCTTAATATATTAATCCATATTTGTATGGTATATTATTTAGAAGAGTTTCATGTAAAGAATGTATTAATATAATCAATCTGGTTTTTTTTCTTCTTTGAGTTCCTTTATAAAACAGTGCTGGTCATACTATACAAATGTGATCTGTATTACAGGCCACATTTCCTGGAATATCAATAGAGTTAAACTATTATGGTTGAAATAAAATAAGATTGCTTTGTTTCAGGCACTATCCACAAACTTGAACACACCTTAAAGTCCTCCTCTGGACTCTTAGGGAAACCTGGTGTGTCCACATTCCTATTTAGTGCCCTGAACAATCTCATAATTAAAGAGGAAGAAGGAATAAAGAAGGACAGGCAGGCCAAAGAAGAAAGCAAATATCAAACAATGTACAGTATTCAAAATTAACAAATAAGAATCCAGACCCCTTAATGCAAATGGTTTCATCTCATTCAGCCATGAGGTATAGTTAGGTCTGTATTCACAAGGCATATACGCAGGAACTTGTGCTTAAATGTACATAGACTATGTACATATATATATACACATAATACTTGTATGTTATATATAATTCTTTTATATGTATTATACATATACAATATGTGGACTGAAGAAGTATCCAAATAATTTTGCCTATGGTACAGTCTCTGTTTTTCCAAATATAGATTTTATTTTACATGTTATTAAAATTTGTTTGATAATATTCCAACCTTCCATTTCATTTTGCCTGTAGAATTACAGATTAGGCATTGCTTGAATTAGCAGCTTCTGAAAGTAGCTACCACATATTGATAGTTGAAATATCAAATAGGTTCTACATGTTAGGTGTTCACGATCATATTGTCACCTGTGTCTGATCTGTCTGTATTGTCCAATAGTATTAGTAGTAATTTAATTTATGCTATTAATTTCAGTACCAAGAGAGCAGGTAAGTACATTGCATATGTGGACACTTTAATTATATAAGAATTTCTATCCAGGGGAAAGATAATTACTGAGAAAGGAACATGCCATTGAAGGATAAATACATGATCATTTCTTTCTTCTCAATGGTAATTGTTATGTAATAATCCATAGGTAAAAATCCACAGGTAAAATATTGCATTTACCTTTAAACCTTTATTGTTGCTATTCAATTAAATGCTAGTTACATTAAGGTACAGTCCTGTAACATGTCATAAATTCAAAGAGTCTTTTAGGTCATTCACTCATGCATCAGGTATATATTGATCACTTACCATGTGCAAAGCACTGTGGCATTTTCTGTCTAGATTTTCTCTCTAGTTGTGCACCTTATCTATACCCTCCTCCTCCAATTCTATCGTTGATAATGAATCAAGTTTATCTAACATTACCTTTACTACTGGAACATTAGAGCTACCTAGGGAAACTTCTATTAGAAAAAGATGCACGAGTACACTAAAGTCTTTATGTTTATAAAGATGATTTCTCTAGTAGAAAAAAGAAATTATCCTGAAACCACATCATTGAATTACAACTGACCTGCTACAGCCAAAGGAAAGGGGAAGCTCTGAATAGAGGCTGAGGACAATTACTATTATTAGAGATTTAGGCTCTTAACATTTCCAACGTGTGTGGCTGGCTTCTACCAATGAGAAAGGGAAAATTTACAGACTTCCAGAGGGTCTCCATTTCGTTTAGGACATTTGGGAATAGTTTAACAAATTACTTCTTTTATTATAGTTCAGTAAATAGTACTATACTGACATCTAAAAAGTGAGCATTTTATAATCTCTTACTTTGAAGCATATTGTCTTCCTCACCCTCCCACATAGGCAGGGGCTGCCTCTATATCTGGAGTGGAATAACTCCATCCTTGGGTTTCCAGGGCTACTGTGCAGTTGAAACTCTGAGCAGAAAGTTAGGATGAACTGAGCCACGGTGAATCCACTCAATCTGCCCCTCCATCAGAGAACATTTTCTATCCCTGGAGCCATTATAACATAGTGATTAGAAGGGAGGGCTCTGAAGGAGAACATCTAGATATATAAATTGAGTGCCTACTATATGCTAGGGTGTCTAGGTACTGGGAATAATGTAATTATTAAAATAAAAAACAAACATTGCTGTCCTCCAAAATTTTTATATTCTAGTTTTCACTGTAATGAGTGACCATGGAAAATTATTAAATTTATCTATTCCTCAGTTTCCTCATTTGTAAAATGGAGGTAATAGGAACTCCTACTTCCTGGGTTGTTGGAAAGATTCAGGCAGTTAATAATAAAGCACTTAGGCCCCATACCATAAGTCTTAGCTATTCTTATTGCACTGAAAGCATTGCCTTAGAAAAAAGATATTTGTGCACATTCTATTGTTGACAGAAGAAAGAAAGGGAAGTAATTTTCTCTCTCTCTCTCTCTCTTGCTAGAGTCAGGAATAAAGAAAATGAATTCACTGATAAAAATGAGCTCTTCTTACATCATCCATTTATTCTTTATTCATTCATACATTCATATGTTCATCCATTCCCTCAATCAAACATCTATTGAGCAATTATAGTTTTCTAGGTATTATGCTAGGATTCATTAGATCAATAAAAGCTAGTTCCTGCTTGAAGAAGCTCATAATCTAATAAGGAAAACTGATAGGTAAACTTTTATAATATTCTATAATTACAGTGACTTTAGAAGTAGAGACATGATGATCTTTTCTCTACAAATGTATAATAAATTAAGGCAACATCCATAGTTGTCTTTCATGCCCTGAAAAATTTAGCCCATATGGTATATAGTAGATGTAAGAAAAAATAAAGGATTATTTCATTTGTTTACCATTTTGGGGGAATTCTTGTGAATTTTCCAGATGTGACTTTTTAATATAAACATTAGGCTGAGGGTGGTGGCCCATGCCTCTAATCCCAGCACTTTGGGAGGCCAAGGCAGGAAGATCACATGTGGCCACCGGTTGGACACCAGCCTGGGAACATAGCGAGGCAACCCATCTCTACAAAATATAAAAAGATTAGCTAGTGCTGCCCAGCTACTCAGGAGGCTGAGGTGGGAGGATCAGATGAACCAGATGTTGGAGGCGTCAGTGAGCTATGGTCAGACCTGGGTGACAGAGCAAGACCCTGTCTCTAAAGAAATAATAAATGAAAATAAGATAGAATAAGTAAACACAAAAATATTTGAATCGATTTTTTGAAATCATTCGTAACCAGATTCTTCATGACTCTGTTTACTTAACCTGTGAAGGTTGAACACAAGTTGTTTTTGATGACTGGTGGTTGTCATTATGAACTCAAGCTTTCAAAGGGCATTGAGTCTGTTGAACACTAAGAGTTCTCCCACCAGTACCTTGCAGGAAGATCTCTCCCCAACCTTCTCAAGGACTTTATGTATCTTGAAGAGGACATTTTATTTCTTCTTTCTTCAAAGCTATATAATAGGCATTTAAGACTGTTGTATAGGTAATTGAATGAATGAGTTGCTCCTCTAGTTAAATTACTTAAAATTTTCCTGTATGTAAGTTTGCACTTTCTCTGTAAATTTGAAGGTGTTAAGAAATAAACAATCAAAATTGAAACTGATGGGAATAGAGTTGATAAAAATGCTTTGGAGCCTGTGGATTATCTTTGAAAGATTATCTTTGCTAGTCTGTATTAGTAACACAAGAATACTGTATTGCAGTTTAATAATCCAGAAGAGAGAAATGTCATTGTATATTATTAGAATATAATGTAATAAAATAAATTTCATCAGTACCTTCTAGATTCAATGATTATTCTATGATTTTCATACCTGAACATGTCAAAGTATTTGGCTGCAACTTAGTGGAGTTGATTAGTAGCTTTTAAGAAGCTATCAAAATGAAAGCAGTCAAATGAATGTGTGATAAAGGTCTTTGACCCTGATATAGCCATTGTCTAATCTTATAATTTGAGCATCCAGGGACATATCAGGGGGAATCCAGTTATTACAGAAGAAACTGAAACATAATTGAAAGTGACAAATGATCAACTGGAGATTAGGAAAACATTAAATAGAAAATCTTTTGCTTCAGGAGCTGCATAAAATATAAGATATATACATAGTTCTAGATTTTAAATGAAAATTTATGATCATTGATAAAAAAGATAGATGAAACTATGAAAATTCAAAAATTTACTCAATGTACTTACCAATTATTATTTATTCCATGGTTCTCCTTGTATGATCTGAAAGGAGTTGTGAAGAAAGATGATTATGGGGCCTGAAATTTAATAGTTTCATTAAACTTTATAATCCAAGGATAGACTCCAAAGCATTCCTTCTGTCTTGGTAAACCATGCAAAATGATAATAGCACAGTTTCATCTATAGGATCAAAGGGCAAAATAGGTATTGTGTGTCATTTAGTTGTGTATGTTTTAAATCAAATTATAAACAAATTTATAATTTGTAATTTATAATTTATAATCTCGCAAAATGTTTACTTCTATAAATCTTATTGTTTTGAAAAAGAATTATATATTTTAAGAATAAAACTCTGTTTACTGGTAATTCATAAACTCTTTTAGTTTACATTGTACCTGAAAAGAGAATAATTTTATCTGTAGTTTCTGGCTCATCTGTGTGTAATTTAAAACTGGAACATTCTAATTTTCTTAGCTTTTCTTAGTGAAATGTTACATGCAGATGATGTATAATTTTCTTGTAACCATCCATGCAGTTACATTTTTTTTGCTCTAAATTTTTAAGTACATTAGTAATAAATATACACTGCAGAAAACAATAAAGTTATAAAAAGTGAAAGTCATTTGTAATCCTATCCCCATGGATAATCTTTCGAAATACTCTTAGTTTATATACTTTCAGACCTTATTATTATAAATAAATCTATATCATCTGTCTCTATGTTCTTTTTTTTTTTTTTTTTTCCTTTTTGAGACAAGGTCTCTGTTGCCCGGGCTAGAGTACAGTGGCATCATCATAGCTCACTGCAACCTCGAACTCCTGGGCTCAAGTGATCCTTCTACCTTAGCCTCCGGAATAACTGAGACTACAGACGCATACCACCAACTGTGGCTAATTTTTCTATTTTTTTGTCAGGAATGGGTTCTCAATCTAGCTCAGGCTGGTCTTGAACTTCTGACCTCAAGCCATCCTCCTGCCTTGGCCTCCCAAAGTGCTGGGATTACAGATGCAAGCCACTTGCACCCAGCCTGTCTCTATCTTCTTAAAGTTGTATCTCTGTATCCATACCTATAGGTAAATCTATGTTTACTTAGAAATACGATTATACTCTCTATATTATTTTAAAATTTGTTTTAAAATTCAAACTGCATTATGAATACTTTCCTACATTTGTATTTATGCATGTTTGCATTATATTTAAGATTTAGGACATTTTAAAACCATTCTCTGACTTTTCAGTATTTAACTTGTTTCCTTTTCCTCACTATTATAAACACTGCATTATAAAAAATCTTTCTCAAGTGGGTTTAAAAACTACTTTCTTAAATTCTTCATGGAATTTCTGGGTCTAATGGAATGTACACATATACTGCTTCTAGTAGGAGTGAATAAACTGTACTCCCGGGACTAGTTGCACTGGTCCTTTCTGCAAATTCGTGTCATCCTGGTATTAGTTTTTAAAAATCTTAATTTAAGACTTGTAAAATGATAGCTATGCTTGCTTTCTTCAGGAAAACAATACGTTATCCATATTTCTGAGGTTATTTTATTCTCCACAAAAGGAAGGGCAGCCATTTTCAATAACAAGTAGTTGGTAGGACCAAAACCACTCCATTAGGTCGGTGGCAAAATACCTCTTTGATCGCAAACATTAAGAAGGATTGTGTCTTTGGTGCATTGACATAGCATTTATTCTAGTCTTATTTACAAGAAGGCTTTTTAATAATGGCTTTTAGGTTGACAATAAGTATAAAATCTCAAATGAGATTTTTTTAAAGATCATAATCATAAGGCAAAAATGTCTTCATAGAAATAGCAAAGGAATGCTTTTGCTGGATTTCCTCCACTAACTCATGTAGGCAACATCCCAAACTCAAACAACCAGCAGTTGTTTTGCAGAAGACAAACTGCATCTGAAATCAGTGTGACAGGGCCACAGGTTCCATCTCATCATTTCCACCAACTCGTGTTCAAGAAAAGCACAACTTGAATAATAAATATACCACCGTAGAGTGAGCAAATTTAGTATGAATATTTTGAAGTAAAGAGAAAAATGCGCTTAGGGCCATTGTCTTTGTAGCACAATTTTGCCTTTGGCCAAAGTTTTACAATGGAATAGTTTGTAAAATATTGAGAATGAGGTTAATTGCGTGGCTAATTGACCTGGAGAAGTGAACTTAAATGAGCTCATTTCTTTCCTTCAAGTTCAAAATGCCAGAAAGTGAGTTTTCATCTATTCTTCCATTTATTCAATTAGAACATATCTCTACCACACACAGGGCAACTAGAAGAAGTAATAGTTATTAATGTATCCTAATAATATTAAATCCTAATATAGCTCCTAGTATGTACTATAGAGAAGGCATCCTCTGTATTTATAGCTAGGGATGATAAAATTAACCAGAAACAAATTTCGGTCAAAAATTTTGCTCATAAATTGCTCCTTGCTCCACTGTATAGGCCCCCTCCTCTAAAGCAGGTGATAGACCAGTACATCTGCAATCACAGAATCCCCTATTAATGGTTACGGATATATGTTGCATAGGGACAGTCATATACTGCTGGTGCCACTCAAACCTAAGATCAACACCTCCATTGGATTTTTACACCTATCTTCCTTCTTCTTCCTCCATCTTATAACTTTCTGTTTTGAATGCATAATATCTTCCATGCTTTGAGGCATTGTTTAAATGTTATCACTTATCCAATGATTATTTTGAGGCAACAGCAAGTAAGATAATTGAGTTACCTTCCTTTTAGAGATAAAGAAACTGAGATTCCTAGATGTCAAGTGGACTCAGGGACTAACTCTCCAATGGCGTTGTTCATCTTACTTCTTTGTCTTCAGTTTTTAATCCAATAATAAAGTAGTAGGCAACTTTGTTGTTTATGTTTTTATTCTTTTCTCTTTCCTCATTTCCTCCTCAATTAAGTAGAAAAAACTTACTTTGTTTTCATGCGAAAATTTTCAGAAAACCATTAAACATCTACATGCTGGATAATTCTTATTTTTTACCTTCTCCCTTTCAAAATGTTAAAGGGAAACAACTGCTCAACTATGAACCAGTGGAGAAAAGTAAATACTGGCAAAAAATTCTCTTGATTGTACTATGTTCCAATAATAATTATGAAATATGTCAAACTATTCTAAAATATGAAAGACTCATTACAGAAATCAGAACAAGGAAATGACCTTTGTTGTCCTAATATCAAAATAGTTTTGACAATATCAATAAAAAACAAAGAGCAAAGGTGATTATTATGGATAAACAGGGAGACATTATTTTATGTGATTTCACTCTTCTGATTCATGATTTAATATATAACTCTGGCATACATTGGGCACTTTGGGAAATCACATTAAGTATTTCACAGCAAATGAAGTGTGAGAAAAATAATTTTCAGAAATACTGATATTTGTTTATTTTAAATCTTATCTTGAATCAATCATACTTTACATGAAATATAATTTGACAAAATGTAATAGGTTTTAGTGTGTGCATAAAATGAGAATTTTCTGATCATTCAGATATTAAAATTAATTTTATAAATACAAATACATATTGATTACCTATTAAAATTTTAAGGTCTATTTATTTTAATAAGTCTTTATAAAACTTAGAGAAATCTTATGAATATAAATGTAAAACTCCTAAATAATTTTTTTGCTTGGCATTATTTATCATTAATGATGTTGGATATATTCTAAAAATGCAAGCATAGATTCCCCTTAACCTATTAACCTATGATAAGCTTTGTCAATTCAATAGGTCAATAATTAAATCAGAATATTTAATAAAATTGACAGTGTATTCCTTAAGGTTTTTTTTTTTTTTAACATAAATACATCTTGGTTGTTTTGGAATAGCAATTTACTTTTTAAAATGATAAAAATTGTCTATGTGAAATCAATAGTGAGTATTATAAAAGATTAAACATTAAAGGCATTTTCATTAACATCAGAAAAAAGACAAATTTGCCTACTGTCATTACTATACCATATAAATTAACTATTATGCTAAAAATTCTGGCCAATAAAATAGAGAAAAAAATAAATATAAATATATATATTGAGAATTATGAACTAAATCTTCACTGTTTTATAAGCATAAGGAAAACCCTAGTATCTGATAAGATCTTTAAAATCAACAAGAAAAATGTGCTGGCTGTGGTAATCCCAGCATTTTGGGAGGCTGGGACAGAGGATTCCTTGAGGGCAGGAGTTTGAGACCAGCCTGAACAACGTAGTGGGACTCCATCTCTACAAAACATGAAAACATTAGCTAGGCATGGGGATGTGTGCCTGAAGTCCCAGCTACTAGGGAGGCTGAGGCAGGAGGATCGGATGAAACCAGGAGTTTGAGGCTGCAGTGAGCTATGATCCTGCCACTACACTCCTGCCTGGGTGACTGAGAACCTGTCTGAAAAAAAAAATGAACAATTTTCTCAAAAAGGACCATATATAACCAGGAACTAGATGAAGAATAAGAATATTTGGCTTTACTAGTAAACAAAGACATACACTCTAGTGATTAATATTTTTTCTAAAGTCAAAATAGTGAAGATACAGCAATCATAGTTTTTGTATGGGCATAACACAAAAAAATGGACATTCTTAGATATTGCTGGTGGGAGCATAAATGAATTTAATTTTTCTAGAAGGAATTTGGCCTTATTTAACAAAATCTTTAAAAATGTTTTTACTCTTTGATAATGTGACTTTCTCTCTCATGATTTTCTTAAGAAAATGCTTAAATATATTCATTCCTTATCCCCAAAATAAATTTGAGAAAAGTAAATGTGTCATAATTGTGGAAAGGTTGAATGTTATTTAGTAGAAAAATTGAGAAATAATGCAAAAACACGTGATATTTAATAATGTAGAACTATGTAATAAGAAACACATAAGACACACCTGTATTCCCAATTTTGAAAAGAAAAAAATGTACGCACAACCAAATTTTGGAAGAAATTATCCTCATGTTAATATTTTGATGTATCATTTGATAGTCAAATTATCAGGGTTTTTTTATTTTCTACTTCCTTTATTTTATAGAAGAATACTTTTATTAAATATACAGTTATGCTAGACTCAGTTCAGGTGAGTTGCTACTTAAATCTATGGAAAAATTTTGCTTTGTCCATAAATTGTATTTATATTAGAAAGTTATAATCATCAATGTAAAAAATATTTCTAGCTTTAGTTGCTTTGTTTCAGTACATAATAGGCTTGTTATGTGATTTTTCGGAGTTATTTTCTTAGTTATACAGGCAGTCTTCTCCTTGCACAATTCTGATGTGCATGAATTTCAGTTACCATAGTTTAGTTAAATAATACCAGTTCTCCAACAACATGGTTTGAGTATCAGTTAACATGGAATATTACTGTAATTATATAAACAAACATTGCTGCTGGCTTTTCAGTCTACAAATTACCATGTACATATCAGATGCACATCATGATCAGTGACCAGTCATGTTTCTTTCAAAGTCTGTCAGTGATTGGCCACTGCATATTTATTATTCAGTTTATTCATAGACAGAAAGCACGTGGTTGTGTTGCCTCCTTGTCAGTGACAAACCCAAGTGACACTTTATAAATACAAATATTCAAAAAAGGGGAATTGGCCAATAAGGATGAAAGTGCTGTAAAAAAAAGAAAATGCTGGAAGTGATTTTCGAATTGAACGTGAGTAGAGTTATAGAAGAAATTATGACTATCAAGGTGATTGCAGCCAGAGAAACTTAGTGAAGGCGAACTTAACATAAATGAGGAAAGTGGTTTCCACAAATAGGGTGAAGATGTCCTGGAGGAAGTGAGGGCAGCAAAAACTTCACATTAGAGGAATTCTCAGAGATATTTTGCAACATTAAAAGCACAAAGGTTAAAATGTTGCAAGCTGATCCAGTCTTAGGAAGCAGTGTGATAATTCACAGGGGCTTGGAAAGATACTTAATATAGTAAGTTATAGGACAAGATGAAGGCAAGCAAGTTGATGAGATTTTAACAAAGAAATAAAACAACTTAATGCTCCAACTTTGTTATGTTTTAACTTACAGAGTAGTAAATAATGTTTTACTATTTTTTATTTCCCATTTATAATCAACGGCGGGGAGTTTTTAAAGTTTAAAATTTTTTAAAGGTCTTGTAACAATTGTAACATTTCTTATTGATTATTAAGATCCCTTTGCATGGTTTCTGCTTGCTTCGACATTTTCACACTTCCGCCCTATCAAGCCTATAATATGCTATTTTCTGATTTATAAAACATTTTTCAAACAAAAGTGGTTGCTGGCTTTTAACTCACTCATATTAGCTTTACATTTGGGGAAAGTACCTGATGTATAAATAAAAAGGAAGAAAATCACAGCTTTATATTTCCTTATTCTAGTGTGAACGCTGCTTGCCTCTTTATAATGACAAGCCTTTCCGACAAGGTGATCGAGTTCATGCTTTCAACTGTAAACCTTGTCAATGTAACAGCCATTCCAGAAGTTGCCACTACAACATCTTGGCAGACCCATTTCCTTTTGAACACCTCAGAGGTGGAGGAGGAGTTTGTGATGATTGTGAGCATAACACTACAGGTAAGTAGCAAATAATAAATTGCTGGCTCAGTTGTTAAGGCCTGTGTGCTTCATGCATATTATTTTAAATTATGTTATTTCTATCTTATTTAACACATTGCTGCACTAGAAAAACATTTTTTTCCCCATGGGGCCATGGTGTTTTATTACGGAAATAGAATAAAAACTTCAAAAACAAAATGATCCTTTCTAATTTAATGAAGAATTTGTTATTTTTTTATTGTTTTCTGTCTGTGAGTTATATGCAACTTGAAAAATAGTTCTCATGGCTCCCAAGGTGAAGAGACATATGAGTTACATGTGCTTCACATAGCCCTGGGCTCAAAACTAGCATGGATTAAATACAACTCACATGGAAGTTAATGTGTTCAGAATATGCTTTCATAGTGTTATGTTCAAAAACCAAAACTAGTTCACTAAATCTTCCTAATGCCAAATCATTGGGTAGTTTTCAGAAATATCAGTCTAGTCTTAAGCTATATCTTGTCTTTTGGAGACAGAGTCTCACTCTGTTGCCGGGCTAGAATGCTATGGCGTCAGCCTCGCTCACAGCAACCTCAAACTCCTGGGCTCAAGCATTCCTCCTGCCTCAGCCTCCCGAGTAGCTGGGACTACAGGCATGCACCACCATGCCCAGCTAATTTTTTCTATATATTTTTAGTTGGTCAATTAATTTCTTTTTATTTTTAGTAGAGACGGGGTCTCGCTCTCACTCAGGATGGTCTCGAACTCCTGACCTTGAGCAATCCGCCTGCCTCACCTCCCAGAGTGCTAGGATTATAGGTGTGAGCCACCACACCTGACCTATATCTTGTCTTTTAAAGGGTTCATACCATTTGAATAAACCACAAACATATTTTGGACAACTCTGGAATGCTTAGTTTAAGTTTACATATGCTTAAAGTAAGTTTCCTTGTGTCACCCTTATTGTTCATTATGTCTGGATTCTCATGTGGAAATATACATATTTATTCAGATTTGTCATAGGCACTTGTAATCTGGGAATATTATTTTTCAAAATGCTAATTAAATACACAAAGTGATAAAGTCCTGTTTTAAACTTACCATATTTTGAAGGACCAATATGTTAAAAGCAGAAATATCCAACATCTGAATTTTTAGAATATAATGGCCCAAGTTGGATGGGTTTGAAGTTGCTACTGTGAAGCATTAGTGAATTTATTGAATAATTATTGTTCACCTAAAGTGTTACAAGAACTTGGTTAGGTGCTGGGGATATACAAATGAACAAGATAATGAATTTTACTGTCTTTGTATTATTGTATAGGGGGAAAGAAGACTATTCAAGGAGCAATTACAGAGTTGTCTGATGAGTGCTAAGATAGGGCGAATACAGTAGGGGCTAAGCAGGTGAAAGAGTGAGAGAGAGGAGAACTAGGACAGCATACTAAGGTTTCTGGTAAGGGAAACGTTGTGCAGTGGTTTGGAACAGAGAGAAACATGGCACCTTTGAAGGACTGAAAGGACAAATGACGAGTGGTAAGAAGAGATACTAGGAAGGAAAGCAGGGACCAAATCATAAAGGGCCCTGTAAGCCATTATGAATAGTTTCATTTCTATCCTAAGGTCAATGAAATGGCAATTAAGGGTTTTATCCAGGAAACAGGTGTCATCGGTTTCTTATTTTTAAAAGATCCATCTGGTTGTAAAGTGGAGAATGGATTGGAGAATGGAGAGGAGTGGGGAATGGCCCAGCGTGATTTGGGAAAACCGGTTACTGGGGTGCTGCAATATAGTCCAGGTGAGAAAATAATCTCGGAGGACACATAAAGTAGTGTGGATAGAAAGAGGCGAATCCAAGATATATTTAGGATGGAAAACTGACAGCATTTTGTGAGCAGAATGGAGGTAGGGAAGGAAGAAGAGTCCAGACTAATACCCCATGTTCCATCTTGAGCAATAGGGTCAACATTAGCTCCAGCCATCGAGGTAGGAGACACAGGAGGGTCGAGCTAAGAGAGAAGATGGCAAATTCTGTTTTGGACATGTTCACTGTGTGTTTCCAAGAGACATAGGAGAAACTCTCCTGTAGGCAGTTGGAAACACAATTCTGAAGCCCCTTTCTTCCAGGAAAGCCTTTTGTAATGCCTCAGAAAAGATTGGAATCATCCACACACGTTAGTGCCCACTGTGCTTATCACAGTTGGTAAATGTGTATTCTTGTTATTTAATTAGGATTGATTTTCCCCACTAGAGTGTAAGAAAGCGTTGTGAGGGAAATACAATGTGTATTTTGCTCAGTACTATATTCCTTCGCACTTAGCACAGTATTTGGAGCATGGTAATCTCTCAATAAATATTCATTGAATGATAAATAAAGGAGAGACTTCAAGATAGGAGACATAGATTTGAGAATCATCAGCATATGTAAATGGAAATATTCTAGAAATATTATAAATCCATTTAATTTTTAATTAGTCCATAGCCAATATCCATCAGAATATGAGTTTTCACTTATTTCCGTAGCCTTTTAATATTGGCCCAATTTCAGCAATATTTGAGCAAAGTACTTAAGTTTAAAGGGGGAATTGATAGCTTTGAGTTTTATTTCAGCTTATTTCAACAGTCTTATATGCTACTCACATTTATTTTAGAAAGTCCTGTAGTTTAAGTTTTTAAAATTATATAATATGACAAAGAAAAATTTTTAACTAATAAATTCTAAACTATAGAAATTACCTGATATATCTAATATATCAGGATTTTCTAATATTTAATATGAAATTTACCTGCCATATATAATATAATGAATTTCTTGTTTATTATTTGAAACAAAAAATAATGGCCACTAACATAGCTTTTGCTTACAATAATGTTAACTGTAGAATAATCAGTTGTATTAAAAACAGTCTCTCATTTTATGAGATGGAGTTCTGGAAAAATATTTCTAATATTAGGCACCTACTCTCTTCTAACTATGTAAGTTTCATCTACCACACATGTAGAAATTTCCCATATTGTACTTGATTTAGATTAAATGCCTGGCCCTAGACATAAAGTTTTAGGTTTAGAAATAAACTCTTTCAAAATGCATGGGCCCCCACAAAGCACAGGTTTTTAGAAGTGTGGTATTATATACCAGATGGGGGTTTAATGAAGTAAAGCACAGTTTGTAACAGGTTCATTGTTTCATATGCTCTGGATCACTAAATTGGCAGGTAGAGATGAAAGGTGCATTAAAATGGACGTCCCGAAAATTGTAGAATTCCCTCAAAGGAATATAGTCTTTAATTTTGAATTATGCGGCTGATTTTAATGAATTGGAAGTCATAATGCATAACCTTTCCCTGACGCAGGAAGGAACTGTGAGCTGTGCAAGGATTACTTTTTCCGACAAGTTGGTGCAGATCCTTCAGCCATAGATGTTTGCAAACCGTGTGATTGTGATAAAGTTGGCACTAGACACAGCAGCCGCCTTTGTGATCAGGTAAGTTCTTCTCAGCACTGAAGGCAAAGGATTACTCTCTCTGCCAGAAATTTGAGAGAGATTCTACCAGTGGAATTGAAGACTATATTTATCAGAAAGTCCTCTGTGTGTGTTTGCATTTCAAAGAGATGATTGCTTTAAGAGTGTTCCTGTGCAACTTATGTACACGAAATATAGGACTACTTAGTTGGTCCTTTGCATGCAAGAAAGGCCCCTTTTAGTTTTAATTTTACAGGTGTCAAAAAAATTGGAGGGTTGGATTTCTACGTAAACTAGCAAGTCAATTGAGTATATATCTTGGAATTATTGGTGAAATAATATTAATAAATGATATGAATAAACAAGGATGGTTTCTCCAAAATTTCCATAGAAGATAGTATAGCAAAAGTCACTTACACGTAGATCCAAATGGAAATTATGATAACCTTGCTTCTAAGTTTCTTATTCCAACTTTCTTTCTTAAGAGTGCAATATATATTTTATAATTTTTAAATATTTTTATTACCTACATCAGAAATAATGATGTCTAACTACACGCATACAGATTCTAACTAATATGGGTCCACATACCCTGCTTCAAGCAGAAAAAGAAGCACCATATTTAAATGTGGTGTCTTCAGCTGGAGTTTTCACCTGTTCTGATAATACTAATAAATGAAAATTATAAAAATAAAGGAGAAAATTACTTTGAAGAATTAATTCAATTACTGTATTCATTTTTAATAATTATATTTTCTGTTATAAATAATTGAGAATATAGTGAGTAGGAGTATAAACCACGATCTAGTACAGGACATTTGTTAAAAAGTTACATTATTAACAAAACAAGTTCAAGACAAAATGTTTATCATATCACTTTCAGCATGCCTTTAAAACTGTTTTCCCAAATAAAAGACAAATATAAACTAGGACAAAATTTGGATTCAGAGACCTTCAGAGTAACCATAGTGTGTTAATAAAAGAACATTATATGCGTCATTGGAAAGCTGAAGAGTAGAATAATAATTAACCAAGACAATTTCTACTATTTTTATTTATATTATTGAAAGACTATTTTCTCAGAAAGCCATACTACAATTTTCCATATATTGATTAATAAAATCTGACTATATCGTAATATATCTCGTCTTTATACATTTACCCTGAATTTTCAGTGTGGCTATATTTTGCTTATCATTGAAGTCTCAACTCAAATACTGATATATCTTTTGAGATATCTTTGCTGACCACCCTATTACAAAACATTCTCAAATCACTGTCTCTCATGTCTCTTTATGTTATTTTCATTACTAGCTTTATAAAATTAATTTGTTTACATTTTCCTTCTCTCTATCCAATATAAGCAGAATAGTTTTAGTCATGTAATTAGTGCAATAAATATTTGTTGAATAAATGCTGAATGAATGAAGAGAGATTCTGTCTGAGCACTGATCCCATAGTTAGATCGTCATTTAGAGTGGTCATTATAATAATCTGAGCATTATGCACAATTTTCACTTAAAGAACAGTTCTTCTCCCTGAAGAGCTAAGGTCAAGTAAGTTTGTCATATACTATTAAAAGACTGTGAACAAAAGTTCGACCTTCCATAATCTAAATTATATGTTATAAACCATATGGATTAAAGTACAGCAGATTTGCTTCTCAATTCCACAATTTGAATGTGAAAGAAATAAAAACCTGATTTTTCTGAACTCAAATTTCTATTTCAAGTTTATGTCATTCAGGTGGTAGACGACTTTGGATGGTTCTGTGCTTGTAAATATTTAACAACTGAGTATCCAAGAAAAAAAAAGCCTACCATAATCAAATTCACGCTACTAGTGAGATGTCACTAAACATGGAATTGAGAAGAGATGTATTTAATCTTCTCTTATGAGCCAGTGCAGACACCAGCAAACTATTGGCTCCGATCTCTTTCTCCACCTCCCATAGGGTAGATCTAATTCTTGGGTGGACTTGTGGAAGAGTATACCATGTAAAAGCAGGGTATCAGCTGCAGATTGGCATTTTTCGGGTAGATGTTCTTTTTCAAGTTTGGCAAGTTCTCTTCTATTCCTAGTTTTGAGAGTGTTTATCATGAATGGATGTTGAATTTTGTAAACTACCATTTCTGCATCAATTCTGATCATGTGATTTTTTTTAGCTTGTTAATAAGATGGATTACATTGGTTTATTTTCAAATATTGAACCAGCATTGCATTCCTTGAATAAAACCAACTTGATCTTTGTGTACAATTCTTTACAAATATTACTGAATTCTATTTGCTAAAATTTTGTATATAATTTTGCATCTATATTCATAAGAAATATTAGTTTATAGTTTTTCTTTTTACATACTGTGTTTGGTTTTGCTATCAGGGTAATACTTTCATAAAATGAGTCAGGATGGCTTCCTTCATTTATGTTTTCTGTAAGAGGCACAAACTGTTGCTAATTACTTTTTAAAGGTTTAGTAGAATTCCCCAATAAAATTATAATATCTGGAATTTCTTTGGAGAAAGAATTTATAATGAATTCAAAACAAAACTAAAAATATATATACAAAAAGACATAGAGGAAAAGAAATCAGAGTCATATTGACATCATTAGGAATTAATTTTTCTAGAAAGTAGTTTAGAATTATCTTAAAAATTCCAAGGGAAGACATTTTGAACAACTGAATACCCAGTTTTAACCAAACTATCACTCCAGTATAAGGTTAAGAATCTTTTTGTACTGATAAATGGTCACTTATAACCCCATATTAAAATACTTAATATATAAAATGAAAAAAGAATATAAGATAGAGGACAACATTGAACACAAGAAGTGACAAATAATTATGATCCAAAAAGTAAATATGTCCAAATATATTTTAAAAGTATCCATTGGTATTTATGGTCCTGAAGAATATTATCCTTAAGTAGGTTTTTAATAATTAGATTTTATTCTTTTAAGATCAAATAACAATTTTTTTTGTTTTGTGCTTAATAATATTTATATAACCCTAATGTTCTCAGCTTTGTTTATACTGGGTATGAATTTCAATCCAGAGACAAAGAGGACAAGACATAATGGCTATGAGATGAAAGGAAAATACTATAAAATTGAGAGTCTATGCATAGAAGGATATAAATTTGGAAATAAAGAATAAAAAGGAAATAGAAGATGTTGAAAATGCATTAAAATCTCTAACTTTCAAGTAGAAAGTCAATAGATATTATTAGGTATGTTATTTAGAGTTATACAAATAACCAGTAGAGAGCTGAAAATAATAATATGACCAAATATTTCCATGAGAAACTGTATGCTTTTCCCCTAAGAATGGAAACAAGACAACCATGTCCTCTGACCACTTCTATTCAACATTGTATTGCAAGTTCTAGCCAGGGAAATTAGGCAAAAAAAAAAAAAAAAAAATTTAAATAAAAGACATTTAGATTGGAAAAGAACTAAAACTATCTAGATTTGCATATGACATGATCCTGTGGATAGAAAATCCTAAGGAATTCATTTAAAAACTATTAAACTAATAAATAAGTTCAGAAAGCTTGCAGAATACAAGATCAATACACAAAAATCAATTATATATCTATATACTTGCAATGAATAATCTAAAAATCAAATTAAGAAAACTTCATTTAAAATAGCATTAAAAGAAAATACTTAGGAATAAGTTGAAGAGTGCAAAACTTATATTCTGAAAACTCATGTTGAAAGAAATTATAGATGACTCAAATATAATAAAAGGAAAGACATCCAATGCTCATGTATCAAAACACTTATTATTAAGATGCCCACACTCTCCAAATTGATTTATAGATTTAATGCAATCTTTATTAAAAGCCCAAGTAGCTTCTTTACAGACATTAACAAGATGATCCTAAAATGTATATGAAATTCAGGTGACTCAAAAATGTCCAAAACAAACTTGAAGAAGAACAGAATTGGAAGAATTGCCCTTCCTAATTTTAAAATTTACTGTAATGTTGCAATAATCAAGAAAGCGTGGTACTGGTATAAAGATAGACATATAAATCACTGAAATAGAATTGAGAGTCTAGAAATAAATTCTCACATTGACAGTCAATTGATTTTTGACAAGAATGCCAAGACAATTCAATGGAGAAAGTGTAGTCTTTTTAACAAATGTTCCTGAGACAACTATGTATCCATATATAAAAAATGAAACTGGACTCCTACCTCACACCATATATTAAAAAAAATTAACTCTGAATGGAACAAAGAACTGAATGTAAGAGCTAAATCTATAAAACTCTTAGAATAAAATATAGATGCAAGATCTTCATATCCTTGGATTAGCCAATGGCTTTTTAGATATGACATCAAAAACAGAAGCAACAAAAGAAAAATGTATAAATTGGACTTCATTAAAGTTAAAAGCATTTGTGTTTTAAAGGATACCATCAAGAAAGTAAAAAAAAAAACCCAAAGAATTATTTGTAAAGCATATGATAAATAAATATAATAAATAAAATATTTGCAAAGCATATATCTGATAAGAGACTTGTCTCCAATACAGATGAAGGATATTTATGATTCAATAATAAAAAGACAACTCAATGAAAAATGGATAAAGAATCTGAGTAGAGATATGCCCTTCCCCTCCAAAATGCTCACCACATCCCTCAGATGTGGGTCTACCCCCCCAACCCCTGAATCCTTGGTGATCACCACCACCATTTGAGCACCATAGCATAATTCTAACCCTTGCTAGGGAGAGGCAAAGATATAAAATGTAACCAAGATGTTCCTACTTTCATATTTTCCTGAAATAAAATTTTAAAAAGAAAAAACTAAAATCTAATATTAGAGGAATGGCTAAATAAACTGTGATGCAAACTTAAAAAAAAATAATCTGAGTAGATATTTCTCCTAGGAAGATATACAAATGATCAACAAGCATGTGAAAAGATGCTCGATATCATTTTTCATTAGGGAAATGCAAATGAAAACCACAGTGAGATCCTACTTCACACCCAGTAGGATGGTTGTAACTAAAAAGACAAAAACAAGAGTGAGTTGGTGAGAATGTGGACAAACTGGAACTGCCATAGACTGCTGATGAGAATATAAAATGTGCATGTATTTGGAAAACAGTCTGGTGTTCCTCAAAATATTAAACATAGGGTTACCATACGACCCAGAAGTTTTACTCCTCAGTGTATAGCATGAAATCTTCATGAAATCTTATTTGTGAATGTCATAGCCACATTATTCATAGTAGTCAAAACGTAGAAACAATCAAACTGTCCATCAACTGTTGTGTGACTAAATAAGATACAGTATTATTCTACAGTGCACAATGTAGAATTCCATTCTACAGTAAATTGTGGAATATTATTCTACAGTAAAAAGAGAGGAAGTCCTGGTACCTGCTACAACATGTACTTAAGTCTTAGAAATGAGAGTAGGGGAAGGAAAGGGACAAAGAAGAGAGAAGGCTTTTTTGTTGTTAAGATGCTTCTGTGTGTTGATAATTTTCCATATGCAAAAATACAGCTTAAATTGCATAAAAGGAAAGACATACTTTAAAATGTTAACATTTTTCTTTTTTTAAAAGCACTTTTTCTTCTTTAAGAGTTTTTTTCTTTATAAATCTACTTTGTTTATTATAGTCAGAAAAAAAAACCAAAGAATTTTTATTAAATCTGATAGGTAGCAAGAGAATGTAATATGAATGTAAATAAAAACAATAAAACTGTTTTGTGACTTTAAAACCTCCACATTATCTATCTGTAAACTGCAGTCATGTTTTTCCTTAATTTTTATTTTTTTCTCATGCTCCAAGTACAAAGTATATAGATTGTTGTTACATCTGGAAATATTGTGTCAAGTACACCTTGCCTGAATAATGTTATAAAAGATTTCTAAAAATGTTTACTGTCATTATCAATGGGATAACAGAATACACACTAAAAAAGTTGTCAACAATATCAGAATTATAAACAGTAAAGTTGAATTCAAGGACACTTTTAAAATTCATGCAATTGCAATCCTTAATAATATTAGGGAGCATACAAGGAAATTAGGCATTAGTTCAAGTCTTATTTTGTTATAATAACTTAGGCATCAAGCCAGCCCCAAATGGCCGGAGTGACTGTGTCATGCGCTCTGTGTTCTGGAAGGAAACTTTCCCGTTGGCACTTGTCATTTGAAACTCAATCCAATCTCATAAGATATGGCATGTCTGCTTTATTCTTCCATAAGAAATGTTGTAATTCTTCCTCATGTGAATGCCAAGATCTTGAGAATGGCAAGAAGCAATGCTCTGAGTCACAGATCCCAAAGATACTGATGTCAAAGTCAAGACACAGAGAACATCTAAAGTACAATAATAATATTAATATTAATAGGGGAGAGGAAAATGGAGAGTAATAATTATTGTTAAAGTGTTATTAATATGGAGTCCCTACATCCCTAGGGCTACTCTGTGAGTGTACAATCTGTCTGTGTAAATTAGAGTAGAAAACAATTTGTCTGTGTCATGCAGTTGTCTGCCTCTGTATTTTTCTTTTGCCTCTGTATTTTTGAGGGTGAGAGCTTTCAGTACCAGTACTTTCATGAAATCTGAAAGGGGTACATGAGCCAAAAAAGATAATTCAATGCACTGTGTAAAAGAAATCCATTTATCTTATGAGCAGTCTTGGTTATGAGTATGGGTACATGTAATGTGAGTTTTCTACACTACTGTTTTGTGTCCTTGGCCTCAGTGCAAGACTTACTGGACATGTGTCCTGAGTTAGAGGATGACTGTCCTTCCCTTCTCCTCATCTAGTGTGACTTAAGTCCAGATGAACTAGATAGAGTCCCAGGCCTTGATGGTGCTTTTTCTGTACCTTGAGGTATCTGGAAAAGGGTCTTCAAACCCACATCTAAAGTCTATATATCTAGAGATCCCAGTCTGCTCCTGACCCGAAGGAGGAGTAATCTGTCTGGCACCACCTTGCCCTCCCCAGAACCTGCCATCCACACATTTGCTCGTGTTCCTGGGGTGCCTGCTATAGCCACCTCCACAGGTGATGCTCCTAAGGTAAGGAGATTTCAGTGAAAGTTCCTAGCATGTGGCCAGACTCACATGAAAGACCTTCAGTGAACATTGTCTGAGAGCTTTCCTACTTGGGAGTTTCTCCATCCCTGCTACCTCTTCTCCCTCTTACTTTGCTGGTGTTCTTGGATAGAGCTGAGGAAGCCGTGAAAGTTCGGCCACCACAGTCAGTATGGTGGTGGTCAGCTGGAGCAATGCTTTTCAAACTTTTAATGGGCATGTGACTTTCACAGGTATCTTTTTTCAAGGCAGATTCTGATTCAGGAAGTTTGGGGATTGAGACTGAGATTCTGCATTCTGAATGTACCCAGGTGATGTGATTGCTGCTGGTCTATGGACTGCTTTTTAATAACCAAGGGGTTGGAACATTGTCTGTCCAAGATGCATAGATGAAAGAAGCTGGATGTAGATGTGGTGGGGAGGAGGAAAGGGGAGGTGCGAGTGTGTACTTGTGCACATGTGTATACACTTGGTCAGATGTGGGTTCACTTTGCTCCATCCTCTGAATCCCATCTTAAAAGCAAATGTTTTCATAAGTTTTCCAAACCACTGAGCTTCTCTTAAATTAGGGTTGAGTTGTGCCCTAAGCTATATCTTCAAAATTAGAGGATTTAACCTAAGCCATTTTAAAAAGAGGAAATAAAAGACAATACATAAGAGAATCAAAAAGTTGGCTGAAAACTGAAAAGATAGCTGTAATTATATAAAAAGAGAAGAATGGTTGATTGTAATGCTCAATTAGGCATCAATAATCAATAGATTGCTGAAGTAACACCAGAATGGAGAGAAATGATTAAGAGACATTTTAAAAAGAGATTAATATGGGAGGAGACTAGGGTTGAAATCAGTTAGATGAAATGGAAAGGCATCAATGAAGGAAGCATTTCTTCACCCAACCCATAGAAGATTGAATCATAAGGAACAGGGACGCTACCTACTCAAGGAAATTGATTGTTCTGCCAGAGTGGTAATTTTCATGGAAACACATTAAAATTTTGAGCAGGATATACTTTTTCTGCGTAATGTACCATTGTCTACAGTTCATCAATACTTTCTTATCTGCTCTGAACTGTTTGTCATTAATTACTGCAACATGTCCAAAAGTCACCATATGAATTTTCCAGAAATATATTACCTTATATTTTGTATAACTCAAATACTTAATGTACAGATAGAAGAGATAGAAGTAATGCATATGTTTCCTTAGCATTAGTTTCTTAGTTCCTATAAGGAACTTGTCCCTGAATAGTATGATGTATGGACATTGTCTGTGTGCATTAAAGTGGTGAAGGATATGAGAGGTAGGGGGTTTTCATTGAGCTTAAATAGAGATATGAAGGTCTGGGTACAAGCCATGTGATCTCTCCTTTAGAGAATTAGGAGAGATCACTTGTAGTAGTTTTCATGCAGCTGGTAAACTGAGCAATAACTGATTCTCCTCAGAATGTAGAGGGTGAGATTCACAAGGGAAGTCACAAAGGTCCTGGGGTATAAATGAGAAAAGAAGGGAAAATGAATCTTAGCTTAATAGGAAAGCTAGCAATAAGGGAGTTATCCAAGAATCAAGGTTGTGACAAACTGCCTGGAAGTAAAATAGGTGGAGATGGAACTGAGGTGAGGTTCTGAGCCTCAGCTTAAGCTGAGTTCCACATGTTTGGAGGCATCTGACATCTTCTTGGAAACAAACTTATCCTAAAGGCCAAATAATAATACCTCAGGTATTTAAAGCTAGATTAAAGAGCCCTGATAGTATTGGCAGTAGCCTTAGGCAGTGATTGGATGCCGGAAGAATTGAGTTAACTGGTACGTACGTGTAAGATTACGTGATACGAGGCCCACTGCACTGCTACTAATATCAATGCAGCTAAAATAGGCTAAAAGGATGTAACAAACCCCCAGATGTCTAGTGGCCCAAACGATATGGAAGTTTATTTCTTGCTCTTGTACCTCTCCAAGGCAGCTGTTTCTAGGTGTTTGGTGGCCCTCTTCTATATGACAATTCAGAACACAGGCTCCTTCCACCGCCTGGCTCTGCCTGCCACTGGGAAAGGAAAGCACTATATGGAAAACAACACAACACAAAACAAAACAAAACAAAAAACTCGCACTTTTTAAAAGCTTTGGTCCAAAAGAGGCACATGTCTCTTTAGCTATCATTTATTGGTGACAGCTAGTTACATGGCTACTAGTTATGTGGGGGGCTGGAAAAATATAGTTCCTGGCTGGGTAGCCACTTCCCAGCTACAGTTGTATCCTATGGAAGGGGGATTGGGGTTAGTGGGGAGGCTGCCGTCTCTGTACAATGCCTATGTGACAGAAGGTATAAGTGATAGGGGCATTCTCTTCTACACACAGAACAGAGTGGCTTTTGTCTAACGAGGACCCCTGAGAATAGAGTAACTCATCAGAACTTTGGGGTTGCCAGGCCATTAATATTGGTGGCAGTGCCTGCTTAGAAGTAGACCCTGTAATAGTGGCAGAGTCACCTGTGGATGCACAATACCATAGCACCTCATCTCAGCAAAAAAGAAGTAGTGGATGTGGGAGAAGAAACAGGTTGCATGCAAGATGAAAAGACTTGTTCAAGAGCACACGTGTAAGAGAGGCCCCAGGGAAAAGGAAATCAGAAAACAATCACTTCCCTCCTAGGCGTTCCCAGAGGAGGGGGCTAGGAGGGGAATTAAACATAAAGAGCGTTCATTGCATAGAGGATGCTTAGGGATCATAGATTTGGAAACAATTTCCAAACATGAGTATTTTAAGACTTTTGGCAAGAGCAACCACTATAAGCTGTATATAATTCCTTGGGGTTATGACTAACAGGTGAAAATATCTTTTGTTTAAATAGGTAAGTAGATATAGATAGATATGAGAATAGTAAGTTTATTTAAAAAAAAACAGTGACTACCTCATAGTGACCCTTTGTATGTGCTTTTTTAAGATACTGACTTATTCAGGAACAGAATATAGTCAGCAGTCCGCCTCCCTCCTCCCTGGCCTCCAAAACCGATGTGCTGATCATTTCTAAAGGAAGGTGCATTCCCAGAATCAAGGGAGAAGCGGTGATGAGGGCACTAGGTTCCCTGGTACCCTCCAAGAGTAAGGACTGGTCTCAGCTCCAGTGGGCCAAAGGACCTGGTCTCCACTTTTCCCTCCCTTGCTGTTTTGGTGCCGTGTATGAGAATGCCACATTCTGAAATGTGTAAGACAGATGGGCCTATTACAAAGAATACATAAGGATGGAAACTAGTCTGTAAGATTCTCATAGGTTCCATTTTTTTCGCATTTGTCACGTGCAAAGAAATATGCCAAACATTTTAGTCAATTAAATCGGTCCTTACCAAAGTTGGTAAAGTAGTTATTAATTTATCCGCTGTATAGTTGGGGACGTTGAGCTTCAGCGAAATTAAGTAAGATTACACAGGCAATAAGGAGGTAGTGCAGAAATTCGAAACTTGTATTGTTCATTTCTGAAACCCAAGATCAACTTGAGATTAGAGACACAAGGTTCTTACTTAAACACGTTTCCAGCACTGTGCACGTAAGAGAAACCTTGCCCTGCAACTTACACTGTCAAAAGTAGGAAGGAAATAAACTCATTTGTTTGTGGATCCTTATACCAAATCCTATTAATTTAATACTAAATATTAAACAAAATTCCTAAATATTTAGGAAATAACAATGTTTACATAATTGAATGGCAAATTAATTTCTTGAAACCAATACAATCCTCAAATGGAAATTTGGTTGATAGTAAAGAATTAATGTACCTCCCTTAGTGCTTAATGTACCAAGGATCCAACTTATTATCTTACATATAACCTAGGAAATTTGAATATTTTGTAAAGATATTTTTTAAAAGTTGATTTATTCATTTTATTTATCATCACAGATGGACACCTGCCTCTCAAAATCTATTTGGAACATACATTTTCACTTGTTCAATTAACTAACACTATAGCAAGCAGGCATTCTCCTATGTAAGTTCATAGCAACAACTTTTATCACTTTTACTAAAATATAACAAAAAAAGTAGTTAAACCACATGAGTTAACTTTCCTAAAAGTGTATTTTTATACAACATTAACTATAGACATGGAAGATACATTTATTCATGTTGGAAATAAATGCTACCTTGAGATCTTTCATTTTGATAAAGTCAAAACACCATCTTGTTAATAACTACTATATTAATTTTGCAGCAAATTACAATAAGACCATACTGTATAGTTGTGCCATTCAGATGACATTTATGAAATGCTCTAATTTAACATGGTGACATATATTACATGCATCTTTTATAAGTTATAGCTTATAATCTCTGAGCGAAATAGACCTAAACCAGCCAAAAAAAAAAAAAGAAAAAGAAAGAATGTTGCAATATGAAATTATACCCCTTTGAGAACTAGAAGGACTATAATTACATTGCTTCCTCTTAAAACCTTTCAAGTATATAACTATTGCCAGGAACAGCAGTATGTGGGGAACCTCTTTACACCTTTTCCATCTTGAACACTCAAAAGATTGAGAAAAAAATGTATTGCATTCCTACTCTCGCTTTATTTGAACATACTTCAGAATTTTACCTTTTCACACGCTCCTTAGAGATTATGGTGGGGTAGTTAGAAAGCAGTTTCTTGGAAATGCCTTTTGGAGGGGGAGGGATGCTATAAAAATATACCTACCAGCCTGATAAATGATAGGCATCATAGAATAGAAAAGAAAAGACATCTTGGTTTTATACCAATGTAGAAGCTTTTCTTCTCAAATGAATATTTTCGACAGCTGAGCAAGATGATAAACAGCAGTATCACAAAACGCTTAAATGGAAACAAGTATTATGATGTACATTATTCACCTGGCATTCTCCAATTCGTGACATTTATATGTGGCAGAACCCACTGCAGATTTATTTATTTTTGAAGTGCAATGAGTACCTTGCAAAGAGGTAGCCTGTTACATTAATGTGGACTTTTCTTGAAATGAAGAAGCTTAAGGAAAGAAGTCATTGTGTCTATACTAGTAATACGTAGCAATTCTCTGGATCCACATCTTAGGGCTGAGCAAGCTCCTAGCTGGAAGAATATACTGTGTAAATATAGACAAATAAATATAGATATATATGTATTTTTCCTTATAAGCACCAGTGGTACTGTAAATGATTAGATATTCATAAATGCCTTTTAAAAAAAGATCTTGCTGAAACCAGTCTATTTATAGAATTTATATTCAGATGCTTAGTAGTACAAATAATCTGATATTGGTTTGGTTTGGAAAGGTTTTGTTTCTTTGATGCTCAGTGATAGACCTACATTTGATGAGATGTATGACTAAGGTGAAATAACAGACTGATAGGAAATTGATTGACTTACTGCAATGGCAGAATAGGTGGCAGTATGACAGCAATAGTTCTCAAATGTTAGTGTTCACAAGAATCACCAACAGAACTTTTAAAAAATGAAGATTCCTGGCCTTGACCTTTATGGACTTTTAACTCTTTAGATTTGAAATGTTTGGTTGTAGACCATCAAAAAACTCAACTTCAGAATACACTGTACATATGCTGAATGTAGATTTGTATATTCAAACTTTGTTTTGGTATTTAAAAGTGGCATATATGTTTGATTAAGTCAAAAATTTAAGAAATCATGAATGTGTAGTATTTTTTTTTTAGTTGAATGGAGAAGAATTTGGGGTAAATATGCGCTAAAAGGCAATTCAAGGAGTCATAACTAACTCTACGAAAAGTAGAAATTGTGATTTCTGTAACATTTATAGTTTATAATATTTCCTAAACATATTTCAGTGTTTTAACAATAAATTTGAAGTAATTCATTCAGCTACTAAAAAAACATTATGGGGATGCAACTGTGTGACAGGGACTGTGTTAGCCAAGGTATATATAATAGTGAATAAACGCAACACTCAGGAATTGTTAAATTTAACCTCAAAATGCATTGTTTACTGTTGCTATTTTTAAATGAACTGTGTAAGGATTTAATCTTTTCATTGCCAATGATAAGCCCATCCTAACTTCGATTTTTATCGATTTTAAGTTTTTTGCAGAATGGGCATCCCCTTTTCTGCACACAGATGCCCCACTCTCACCAACTCACCTTCACAATGCCATGGAGGGATCGTTATCAGGTGGATGAAATTAATTTGATAGCAGTTTATGAAATGGATCAGGGAGAGGAGAAGACTCATTGAGGTCATTCTGTATAGGATTTTTGGTTAAGGATGACAATTCTGGAGGAAGAAGTGGTAGAAACGGAAAGGTGTTGCCAGTGTAGCGCTACCTGATAAAACTCGCACGGTGCCTACCTTGTGGATGTATGTGACGATGTGAATGAGTGATTTCTCTACCAAGAAAGAATAGAAGTTAAATAATTTCTATAAAAGACAAGTCTATTACGTTCTTTATAAAAGAAAACAATATTCTGAAGAATGTGCAGATAGATTAAACGAATTCTCTTTTGCCTTCATTTCTATTTCTTTTCTGTTCAAACAAAACCCTCCAAATCCAATTTAATTTCCAGGGCAGTCTTCCTGTTCTTAAATTTCTGAGTTTGCTTTTCAAATTCTTACTTTGGCAACATCAACATGACCTCATTGGCTTTTAGTGAGTTCTGTGAGAAGATATATAGAACATTAGATTTTCTCTACCACCAGCCAAATGAGTATATAGGAGGACATGTATTTATGTTTCTGGAGTTTCAGAACTGTTGCTTGAAATTACCTAAATTGGAGTGACCATTATATAGAGAGAACCACTGATTAAAACTGACTGTGTTCACCTAATTTATTAATCTTGAAATCAGCCTACATTGAGTAGGCTGAGGAGGAGGAAGACGTGATATTGGTCTTGCTGTCTTAGGGGTGGCAGAGGCAGAGGAAAACTCACATGTAGGTGGACCCCCACATTGTGTTTAAACCTGTGTTTTTCACAGGTTTAACTGTATACTATTGTAAGGTTTTTATAATGTATATGAAGCAGTTTATCACTTTAAAGATAGAATGTGATAAAGATATCGGGGGAAAAACCCACTAAATTAATAAAACAAAGATTTAGAGCTAGTAAGCCAAAAGGAAGATAAAATGGAATCATAAAAAATATAAAATATAAACAAAAGTAGGCCAAAAAAGTCAAAGAACTCATAACAGATGGGACAAATAGAGAGAAAATATGGAGAGGATAGATTTAAACCTAGCCATATCAATAATCATGCTAAATTTACGTGTTCTAGATACTCCACTTACAAATCGGAGATTGGAAGACTGTTTAAACAAGTAAAAGCCTACAAATAGACTATGTGCTGCCTATAGGAAATACATTTCAAGAATAAGACAAATAGGTTAGAAGTAAAGATTGGTAAAAGACTTATCATGTAAACACTAATCATGAGAAAACTGGTGTGACTTTATTAATATCAGAAAATATAGATTTTTTAGAGTAAAAATATGACCCAGTATAAAGAAAGTAATTTCATGTTGCAAAAAGGGTCATTTGATTAATAGGATATAACAATTCTTAATATTTACGTACCAACAACAGAGGTTCAAAATATACAAAGCAAAAACTGATATAGCTAAAGAAGAAATACAAAAATCCACAATTATAGGCAAAAATTTCAATACCCTTCTCTAAATATTTAATAGAACAAACTGATAAGAAATCAATAAGTGTATAGATTGGAACAACATTGTCAACCAACCTGACATGATGACATTTATAGATCACTCAACCCAACAACAGCAGACACTAGCTGCTTTTCAGGTATACACAAAACATCTTCCAATATAGACCAAACTCTGGGCCATAAAACAAGCCTCGATAGATTTAAAAAAAATTCGGGTCGTATAAAGTATATTATCTGGCTATCTTTAAATTAAAAATCAATAACAAAATAATCTCTTGGACTATCCCTAAATATTTGGAAACTAAATGACATAATGCTAAATAACCCAAGAGTCAAAGACGAAATCAAAACAGAAATTAGAAAGCATTCTAATTGAATGAAATGAATGAAAATGAAAGTACAACCTAACAAAACTGTGGAATACCAATGCCTATATTAGAATAGAAGAAAGAGTTCAAAGAAAGATCTTCTGCTTTATGAAACTAGAAAAAAGAGATAAGACCGAAGCCAGGCTAATGAAAAGTTATTTCTGGGTATCTAGCTAGAGCTCATAGGGAGGATGCTTTTTCCTTCTTTGCTCATGTGGCTAAAAGCGTGTAAGCCCAACATTGTGATTAAGGCAAGACCAAAACTTACAAGACCAAGACTGTGTTTTAAGCCTTCATAAATGGGAGAATTTCCATGGCTTGAAGTGTGAATATATATTTGCTTATTATGAGAGAGAGTAATTGTACCACAGTATCTGTTTTTTTCTTCTACCTTAGTAATAGAAGTTTCGATATTAGATGACCACATGATCATAGAGAATAAATGACATTTCTTAGACTCCTTAGCAGCTAAGTATAGAAATGTGATTTCAGTTCTGGTCGATGGCATTGTATCTATTAACTTTTGCTGCTTGAGTTAGTGGCTTAAAACAATTAAAAGTGCTTCTTTAGTTAATAAAACTATGGTTTGGCTTAGTGCTGGTCTTCACTGGCTTGTCTGACCTCTTCCAGACTCTCTTGTTTGTCTGTGGTTAGCTAGAGGCTCAAGTGGTAGTTAGATGACCTAGAATGGCCTTGCTCATCTATCTGGTGGTTGGCAAGCAGGCTGTTCACTGAGGTGATAGGAGCAACTATCAGCTGGAGCACCTTAATTCTCTTCCGCGTGTCCTGTAATCTTCCAACAGGATAGCATGAGCTTGTTCACAAGGTGATCTCAGAGTTTCAAGCCCAGCAAGAGAGAATGAATTCTAAATTTACAAGCAATGTCAAGCCTCTGCCTGCATTATGTTTGCTAATATTTGGCCAAAGAAAATCAATAGGTCAACCTACAGTTAGAGTAGAAGAATTCTACCAAAGAGCACAGAAACAGAAAAATGTGTTTGACTTTTTGGAAATCTTCTTCTAAAGGAAGAGGGAATGCTCTTCTCTCTTTCTACTGCTTGCTTGACAAGAATTGGTCTTACAGTCTGAGTAGATTTGTATTTTCTCACATTAGCAAAGGAGAATCTACAGCTGAGTTGCACAGAATTTTCAGGTGAATTTTGAGAAATTAACTAAAGTTAATGTTTTATAAAATGATAGTGACATATTTTATTTTTAAACTACATTTTAATATACAGCAAATATAGAGAAATTATAATCAATATGTGCCACGTAAACTTTCTGATTAATGAAAAGGCAGTAAAATTGTTGTCTTATTTAATTTGTGGCAGAGTTGTTCATATGAAGAGAATTGTTCATATTGACAAAAATACCTTGATAAAGCTTAGATATTGGCAGGAATTCATGTAATAATATATACTTTTAAGATGTTCTGTGTGAAAAAAGTTGCTGAGAGTCAGGTGTATAGAGAAAAGTAGACTTGCTTCAGGACAAGCAAAGAAGGAGCAAGAAGCCACAGAGATGGTAGGTAATTGGAGTGCAGAATCCCATGAAAATCTTTAGTTACAGAAATCTAAAGGGGTGTTATGAATTGCAAAGTACAGCTTTCACTTTTCTTTTACCTCCAATCATTAGTAAAGTTTAATAATTATTGGGGGGTACAGATATTGTTAGGGTTACATATATTGCCCCTGCCAACCTTCCCCCCCCGCCCCCGCTGTGCTAGAGCTTCAAGCATGTCAACCCCTGGTGGTGCGTGTCACACCCATTGTGTAAGTATACACTCTTCCCCTCCCCCCCACCTGCCCACCACCCGATAAAAGTTTGTTTTTTTGACATTTTGGTTACATTGTATTTCTTTGCCTTTCCCTAAGAAGGGTTAGAGGTATTCCCTACCCCCACACAATGCTCGCCATATACCAAGGATGTGGGCCACCCCCTGCAACTCCCTGGTGAGTACTACCACCATTTGAGCACCATAGTTTTAATCAGTCAGTACCAATTTGATGGTGAGTAGATGTGGAGCCCATTTTCCTGGTCTTGTGCTGCCTCACTTTGGATAACAGGCTTAAGCTTAATCCAGGATAGCATAAACGGTGCTAATTCACTGTCATTTCTTAGAATCGAGTAATATTCCATTGTGAGCATATACCAAATTTTAATTATCCATTCCTGAATTGATGGGCACTTGGGTTGCTTTCAAGACCTTGCAATAGTGAATTGTGCTGTGATAAACGTACGGGTTTAGATGTCTTTATAATAGAATGACTTGTGCTCTTTTGGGTAGATGCCCAACAGTG